>VDFB02000002.1:84163594-84634023 GCA_007258455.2 Sequoia sempervirens | reverse complement strand
TTATTGCATTTAAAATCTGTTAGCTAATCCTGCATATATATTCTTGTATTTAAATAGCAAAAATTTGGGAGTTGTCTTGACATTAAGGATGCCACATAAATCTGTGTTATTGTAAAGGAAGGGAATAAGGAAAAGAATGTCGTGTATTCTAGTTTCAAAACAACAAGGAAAAAGGTTTATGATGGATTTATCTCTTGCTTAATAAACATTAGATGAGCAAGTGCACGGTAAAATGAAATAAAGGAAGACCTGTTATTGCTTATATTCAGAAGTTGTGAATGACTTCCATCTTACTTGCATTTTGGAGCAGTAAATAAAAAGAATGCACTTTAATACTTATCGGGTCGTTCATGAAAAAGAAGCACAGTAGAGAAATTGTCATTTATTGCTATTGTAAAATAAAATCGAAGAAAGGAAAACATGTTTAAATAGTATCTAAATCCGCAGGATAGTTATCTTGACGGTTTGTAGATAGGATAACCGGTAGAGGCAATAACAACTACCACCTTTAAATGCATGTTTCCAGAGAAATCGTTTCACGATTTTCTTTTGTATACGAACCTATTGTTGGGTCGATAAGTGTTGAAGAAAATTGAAACCAGTTTTGTTGTTAGAAATGCATGTTCCAGAATTGGTCAAGTTAGAAGACAAGACTTCATTTAACCATTCGATCTGTTCCATTTCAAAACTTGTAGTATGATCCTAGCGACTGTATTTGAAATCTCTCTCATGGGTTTGAGAAGTGGAATGGAAAGCTTCCGGGGTTCGACCTCGGCTGCCACCATCAGGTAGCGGCCTCCTTTTTTCCTTGGGCAATTGTGGGTCACTGTTCCAAGGTTACGTCGACCCATCGCCCCAAGATTCTACGATCTTATATCTGTAAATTAAAACTGAATGTCTCTAGGGGAAAAGACTCCGTATCTAGCATGTTTCAATAGTTATGATAGTAGTTGTTTATATAATGCCCAATATTTTATCAATATTGGATCAATAGTTGTGACTTTAAAGTTGTTAGTGTTGATGATGACTACCCATAATTAAACAAAATGTATTCCTTTGATCTAAAAAGCAACCAATCATGTGATTCCACATCAGCGCTCAATAAAACATGCTGTGAATGCACAAGTATTGGTATCACTTGTTTTTTTGCCTTTTTGGACACCTTGACAAAAAGCATGCTGATGTGGCATCATATTTGATGATGTGGCCCTGAAACCTTAGTTATAAGAGGACTTGTCAAGTAAGCTGCTGTAAAAAATTGGGAGTGATTTGAAATTTCCAGGTAGAATAATTAGAAGCGCAAAATTAGGGTGCTCAACTACTAGATCCTCTCCCCTATCGCCCTTCTCAGTGCTGCTCCAAGACATCATCGTATAGGAAATTATGCATCATAATTCTTGAATTGAGAAAACCTTCTATGCATTGACTCTCGTATCCTTGTCTGAAGGCACCTCAAATCAGCATGCATACACTAAAGGTTGGGGAAAGTCATTAGATTCCACCTAGATCTGCTATGAAACTAGTGTTTTGGGGGCGGGGGGTTATGTCTGCAACTCACATTCGAACCCGATCTTGAATAACCTTCAAGCTTTCCAGGGACGGTTTAACTGAAACTAACTACTTGCTGGCACATCAAAAGAAAGGGCATTCGATTATATGTTTAGAAATATAATATGAAATGAAAGAAATTCGGTTATAAATGATCTACGATAAATGTTTTTAATGGATATCTTGTTCGCTTTAAATCTGCCTCTCAAACATTGTCGCTTGCATGAAATTTGTTCTATTTCTAAAATGAAATCTTTTGCCTACAAACAATACTTGGGAACAATCTTTCTAATATTGTTTAAACAATCTGTGAAATTTCAAGTAAAATTATATAAGAAGAAGAACGGAATACATTTAGTGTTTGCTTCTGCACCATGAGGTTATAAAATCTCTGAACAAGTCTTCATTCTCTGGAATTTTGCACCGTGCAATTTCAATGAAGTAATTCAATCTAAATCAAATATGAGCATTGCAAAATCTTTGAAAAATAAATTAAATTAGTAATTCAAAGATAAATATAAATATAAACAAGGAAATAAATAAACATGTGATTGAGATTGATAGGAAATTCTAATCCACTAACCCTCCAAAAAAAGGGCCTGTACACATATACATATAAATATAATTCCTTCCCCCTGCAAAATAAAAATCTGCATAGTCAATCTTTCATTCTGCCTATTAACTGATAAATAACGGTTACAATCTTTTAAACTGTATAAAAAGGAGTGAGGTTTCTGTATTTTTTTCATTTCCTGCAATAATAATCTCCATCTGTAATCCAAATAATCTCATGTTCCCATGCAGCTGCTTAACTCCATTTTCTGCTTAAATTTAAGCAGCAGGAGTGTTCCCATGCATAAATTTTAATGTTGGGAAAGGATAATTTGGAATTTTTTCCTATTTTAAAAGAGCAGCTACTGTTTAGGAATTGAAAATACGCTGTGGGAAAAAAGGTGGGGAGTGGGGGTAGAGGGGGGAGTGGAAATAAGCAGCAAATGCATATTGTTAAAAATCCATGTGGCTCCACAAATTCATTTCCCTTTTTTTTAAGATTTGCTTTCTTTTTTCTTTTTCTAATTTTTTTTTAACAAATTATTATTAATACTGTTAATACAAATTTAAGTTGGCTGCTCAAAAACAAGGAGAAAAATTAAGCATTCATGGGGCCATCGATACAATACTTCTAAACCAGTTGATAGCCCAAAATAAGCTAAGGGTGGGGTCCCATGGGGGGGCTGCAGGGTCTAATTTTAAGGAACAGGAGGTCTCATGGATTGATAAAAAAAATTGCTACAGGATTATTTGGAATCTTTACCTGAATAATAGCAGCTCCTACCTTTTAGGACTGCAGATTTGAGGGGTGAAAATGGGGTGGGGCTGGAGATTGCTCCTACAGTTTAGCAATTTTATTTGCCATTTGTAAATCATCTCAACTTTTAAGCTTCCTTAAATTCCGAAACTTAAATTTTAAGCTGAACTCCACAGTAAATAAGTTGATGAGACCGGGCTGAATTTGATGGTCTATTTGTGTGGATTTTTGTATTTTGGACCCGTATATTACAACTTAAAATTTGATAGACCGTGTGTTGGAAACTTGCTATATTTTTTATATAAGCGAAGTAAATATGACACTTAAAATTATTATTTAAGTAAAATTAGTATTGTAAAAATATAAATTAGTTTAGAATTGGAATAATTCTTTCTAATTTCACTTTATATTAATATATATGATTTATTATAAATATATTTATTAATTCAAAATCTGTCGAAAATAGAATATTTTCAAGATTTAATATAGTTCTTTCTAATTTTTTAAAGATTTTGACGTTTTTACTAATAGTTATCATTGCTTTTTATTAATATATGATTTATAATATTTATTATAAAAATATATATTAATTCAAAAAAATCATTTCAAAATAGAATAATTGATTTTTAACTTTTTGAATATTTTAACAAGATTTATTTTCTACATAATTTAGAAACTTCTTGTTACAATTAACAGTAAATTTTAGATTTTAGATTTATTTCTAATTATCAATATTTTCTAATCTTACATTTTTTTTAATATATATAGGATATCCTTATGAATAACATAACACAAATTCAGTGTTTTTTCAAAGCATTTATTTTATAGCATTGTAACTTGTTTTTTCAACACCAATTTACAATGATTCTTTCATAACACAGAATATTGGCATAGAAGCTATCCTCATATGACGAAGTTATGGAAAGTTGTGCTTACTATTCCTACAATTAGATGCATTAATGAGAGTGTCTTTAAATGGACCTCAAGAAAGTGATGTAAATTGGAATAAAGTATATCAAATATGGAAGAATACAAAGTCAAGAAGAGTTCTTGACCTTTGATAACATTTATTTTTGTTTATTTTTGTTTATTTTCTATGTAATGCATCATTAATTTTTACATCTCAATTTAAAAATAATAAAAGAAAATAGTTTCTTTCTTTCCAAAAGTTGTTTTTTTGTGTTTAAATATATGCAAATTATATAATGAAGGTTTGTATAAAATTATTATATTTTTTATTGTTTATTTGGTATTTTTAAGAATTATGATTCCTATAAAAAATACTTATTTAATTTATATGATACATAATATTTTAAAAATTCAAATTACTTGTGTTACATTAAAAATAGAAATTTATAAATAAAAAAAAAAACATATTTAATATGTATGATTAACAAAATCCATAATATTTTAATATAAAAGATTTTATATAAAAAAATATAACTTAAATTTTTTTTTGACAGTTAAATTTTTTCATAAAACGTAAAGTGACAGGCATTTAAATGAACAAACCGTCACAAAATTTTCATATGACAAGTAGGGGTGGCCGTCAAATTCGGGATGAGACCACCGGCTTCCTTAAAATATGGAGCTTAATAATTTAAGCTGAATTTCTCTACTAAGTTCATGGGGTCACCACCTTTAAAACTTCCTAAAATTTCTCAGCAGCACCCATTGAAATTTTTCAGGAAACCCCCCTCCATGGGACCCCACCTAAGCAATCTTAAAAGGAACTATAATTACACTCTTCCCAATCAACCAATATGTATCTCAAAACGGAAAATGAAATTAACAAGTAATTAAAGGAAAATGGAAAGATTGTGAGTTGGTTTTAAGTTAGTTTTTTTTAATCTACAAACAAAGCAATGCTTTATGTTTTTTAATACCTTTCCTTTCACTTGTCTAATTAGAAACTCAATATTTAAGTTAAATTTCAATTTAGAAATTGTGGATTTATAACTTTAGTTATGTCGGGTTAAATTTGAGATGCTTAAGGGCAGAAGACACAGTTAAGTTGTGATATAGGGAAATTAAATTAATTTAGCAAGTTAAGATTTATTCAATGTAAGTTTTAATTTTAACTTATAAATATTTATTGTTTTAATAATTCTAGTATTAATTTATTGATTAATAAATTATTGTAATTTGTTATTTTTTTATTTTACTTTGAGCTAAAGTCTAATGATAATACAGATCAACTAAAACTTTAAGTAAAATTTCTAAGTGGTTTTGAAATCTTACTTATTCAAAAATAAATTAAATAATATTCTATTTTATGATATTTGTAGAGATTAGTAGTTTTGAGCCCATAAATATTTTGCGTATAACAATCTTTGAGAATTAAATATTTGGAGGTTAAACTATGTACATCACCAATTTAGAAAACCTTTAGCAATTCCTTTCAACTTTTAGATCAATAAAGTCACCCATTTTGGAACTTATATATCCTTACTAATTCAAGGTGGAATTATAGAAAGTCTAAACTGTTGAGATTAATATTGTTAGATGATCTAAGTAACGAGTTTAATCCATAAAGGTTAATCCATTTAAGAACTTAATGGTTGCATTAATATTTGACACTCTTTTGTGATTGAAATAATTTAATTTAATACTGTTGATACTTTGAGAGACTAATTTAATATTTTATTTGTCTTAATTTCTTCACTCAAATTATGTAATTCAATTGTTAATATTATAATATTTTTGTGATAGAATTGAGTTGGAAATTAAAATTGCTTCTTTGTGTAAATACCCAAGAACATATTTCATTTCTTAATGTTCTTTTATTTAAAATGTTTGTTCTGGAGTAGATGTCATTAGTTTAGTTACCTTTGTTCCTCCTTCACCCTTTTGTGTAAATGTATGTGGCAATGTTGACATTGCCATTAGTGAATGCCCATAACATGTTGCTAAGTTTTACCTTGGGTTGATTAATAAGAAAAATGGTGGGAATGTTGTGTTTTAGTCTTGGTTAAATTATGTTTAGGGGTATTAATATTATTCCTACTAAGGTAACTGTAATACGAGCATATTAGTGTTGATTTGTGTTTATTCAAAAAAAAATTGTTGTTGTGTATGGTTTAGTTGGGTAAAATGTTGGGGCATGATAGCTTGAACTAAAATCATTCTAACCAAGTTATCAAAATTGATGTGACACATTCTCGTGTGCCATAACCATCTTTCATTCATCTGAGTAATAAAGAAATGACCATCAACACCCCTGAGCTAATAAACATTTCCATTTGTCCTCTTTCCAACAACAATCATAGTTCCAAACCCTTTTCTAATCTCACATCCATCATCCTGAAATAAAAGATTATATCATTTGGTACACATTTTTCCAACAGTGCTTAAAAGATTATGCCTTAAACCCTTGACATAGTAAACATCATCAATATTATGCTTTCCATCAAAACTGATTGAACCTATTCAACATATCTTGGCACCTGAATCATCTTCAAATTTAACAAGTCCATCATATTTTTCAAGTTTAACAAACTTACTCTTGTCTTTGGTCATATGATTTGAGTAACCACCATTAATGATCCAATAGTTATTATCTTGTCTAACATGAAAAGTAGATACCAAAGTACCTTCATCCTTAACCTTTGTCTCATTTGTCTCTGGAGTACTTTCCTTCACACATCTTTCAAAGTTAGTAGAAATAGATTCATCTTTTAAAGACAAGAACAAGCATTCATTATAATCATAATCTACATAATTAGATTCATCATCATAAATACCAGCATCTTCTCTAACATAATAACTTTTCTCGATCATCTTACCTTTGTTTTCCTTATTCTTATTGTTCACACTTCTGTTTGGAAAACTTGAAGCATAGTGACCTATTTTTCAACAACTGAAACATTTGAAAGGTAATTTACCTTTGTACTTATCGGTGCCCTTTTTCATCCTTCTTACAAAGTTAGCTTCCACATCATCAAGATCATCTCCATCTGAATCTTCAATATTTTTTATTTTCTAGCCTTGAAAGTAGTCTCCACTATTGCACCATTATTTGGACCAAATTTTCTAATTTCAAATGAAGTTAGTATGCCAAAGAACTAATCTCTAGTGTAAGTATTAAAATTTGAACTTTCCTCAATAACAAAAAAAAATTCATCATAAGATTCGGGAAGAGTTCTGAGAATTTTCTTTACCACTTTAGTTTCTTTGACTTTTGCACCAAAACCTCTCATTGTTCTGACAAGTCCATCAACCCTCTGCATGTAACTTGTAACTATTTCATCTTCAAACATTCATAAGTTCTCAAATTGTGTCTTTAGATTTTGCATCTTTTCTCATTTAACCTTATCATCTTCTTCATAAATACTTTCTAGCTTATCCCAAATTTCTTTAGTAGTTTTCAAATCCATAACTTTCACTAATTCAAAATTTGTAAGACTACTCAAAAGAAAAAACCTTTCTTTACCATTTGTTTCATAGGCCTTGATCTCATCACTTTTGCTCAATTCATTTGTTGGTATAGTGTAATTAGTCTTCACTACTTGCAAAACATCATATCCAAGGTAAACTAGATAGCCTTTCATCTTAACCTTCTAGAATGCATAGTTTGTGCCATCAAACATAGGGATCTCCTTATTTGCCATCCCAAATCTACCTCAAGCTGTTAATTTTTTCTCCAAGGAACCTTTCTCTTATACCAATTGTTGAATGAATAAGACAACTGAGAAGAGAGGGTGGATTAGTTGTATCTTATCAAAACATCAAAACCCTCATTAACATTCAGATTCACAAACATTCATTAAACCCTTAATTTGTTATGATGAATTAGCGTGAAAAGAAAATAATAGAAACTTAAACAACTCTGAAACACCATGCATAAGAGAACACTAGATTTACATGGAAAACCCAAGAAGGGAAAACCATGGTGGGGATTAGCTCACAATATAAGTAATAGCAAAATTGATTACAAGGGCTCATTGTCAAAATAAGACATGTTGTCTAGAAAGCCTCACAACCAAGGCTCACTACCAAAATGAAAAGAAGATAGAGAAGAAATGTTACATGGAGAACATGATCTCAATGTAACAAGGATTCCACCATAATATCTCCAACACCTTTTCATTTTGTTTGAATGATTGCAAAAAATTTCTGTTCAGTGCATCTAATAATCCAACACTTGAAATCTCATACTACTCTGCTCAATTTTTCATCACTTGCATCATACACTTCACACATTCATCTATCTTGCATCTATCTTGACCTCCATCAACAATTCAACTATAATTATATTGTCCTCAACCTTAAAACCCTTTCCAAGGTCAACAATGCACCTCAAACATACAAATTCAAATTAGGTTGATGCCAAAACATTCTCGTGGTGGATAGGAATGAAGGAAAACCACACAAACCCTTAGCTAGGATCCAAATCTATCCAAACATGCATCAACACACTTCCAAAAACTTTGAGGATGCTTTACATGTAGTGTAAACACTAGGTTGGTCGTTACCCATGCAAACACCATTAAAATTTTAAGTACACACTTCCTTTGATCAATCCATAACTTTTAGACAACAAAATTCACCTAAACATGATCCAAAAGCATCCTAAAAACTAACAAACTCCTTTGCAACAAATTTCACTTGAAGAATGTACATGTCCAATACATCCTAACAACACTACCACACACTGTAACTCAGAAAAACATCTTCTAGAATACCAAACCATGAATTCTCTTGACACAAGCAAGAGACCAACACCATCAAATTTCTCTCAAAACTGCAAGTCCTTAAAAAAAATTACAGAGAAACGTAGAGCAAAGACATTTATCCTAGACACCTTTGTAATGCACTGTTCACATACTGGTGAACACAACTTCTTCTATACAATGATCCATAACCACAAATTTTGACTATAGCATCTTTGTACACCTATAACTAACATATCCAAACCACACAAGTAGATCTTCAACCTAGAGTAAATGTGGAGCAAAATGGTGCAGGAGCACCCTAGCAAGCACATGCCTCCATTAGGCAACCTTAGGTTTTTGATTTAGTGTAGATGACCTCATGTTGTAATAAGGTCTAAATGTACACATTAAATCTTGTAATAGATCTCCTATTATTTTATTTTGGGTTCATTGGGCATATAATGTAAAAGTTGCAAAAATTGACAAAATGTTGTCATGGCAATATTGTAAAAATGCAAAAAATGCCAAATGGTGGAATTTCAAGGGTCAAGAAGTTATAAATTTAGGTAGGGTCATTTTTTTTGTTTATAAAATCATTTTGAATCCTTTCAAACTTCGAGGAAGGAAGGGGGATGATGTAGGAGTAAGAAATTCAATGAAAAACTCTATTTTGTATCAATTTGAAACATTTTCTTTGATTTCATGCCATTGTACGGCTATGTATTGTGCATAAACCCACTCCTCATCAATTTTAAGTAAAATTATTGTGAATATACTTTGAAATTCATTTGGTTTCATTAAAATCCATTTAGTTTTGTGAAAGATATAAGGAATTTGTCTCAGGCGGGTTAAAACCTTAATTTAGGGACACGGTGATCAATTAAAATTGTGTTTCTCTAAATTTCACTGTTGACTTATTTTGTAAGTTGATGAAATGGAAGATTGAAGTGTATTATAAGAGTTGCCAAGGTTGCAAGGTTTTTGGTTGAGGTTTTGGGTAGATTCAATGATGCCCTAGGTCTATAAATTGTGAAAAAAATTTGGAAATCACAGTGTACAGTGAAGTTTTCAAGAGTTTGATTGTAGGGTTTGAGTCCTTCTTGGGTAATTTTTTTTAAAAGGTTGATTAGGTGTATTTTTATCCCTTTTTTTATAGGGTTTGGTGAAAGTAAAATATTTTAGTCCATTGTTTGATGGTTGTCCTGTGAAGGCAGATTGGGGACAGTCCTAGTTAGGAAAGTATTTGCATAGATGGGAATCTTCTATCTTGAAAGGCCATAAGATCATTTGAAAAGTGTTCAATTAAGGAGTCTCACATTCCATTGAACCAAGTTGAGAGTTCAAGAGATCCCTTCATTGTTGCATGTCAAATAAGTAAGATTGTATGATCACAAGAAGCCTAAATTAGGTTGGTTAGGACAATCTACTTTGGGAATTCTCATGTTCGAATGTTTAAGTTGGTGACAAGGTTTGGGTCAGTCATTTTGATATTGTTTAAGATGGTTTTAGGATTCAACAAGAGGTTTATTTCCTTGATCTCAGTTTGGGTGTGTTGGTGTAAATAAAGTCTTGTACCTAGTTAATTCATTACTAGGGGACTTATTTACACATGTTTACTTAGGTCCTAGGAAGGAATCTTTCTAGAAGGTCTTAGTTGTCATTAGTTGTTATCTTATCTTTTGAAAACTACTACATGTGAACCTAGGTAGTTGTGATTAGTTGACTCATGTCATATGATTAAGACACTTTTCATAATACTATGACATCTTGTATCTCACCTTGGCTATATAACCAAGGGGTCTCTCTCATTGTACATCAACAATCTCATATCATTGAATCATAATTCCATTCTCTCTTTTTGTGCTTTACATTTGGTCTCAAGGTCTTGGAATCCATAGCCAATTCTAACATGGTATCAAAGCTATACCTCAGTTCTAACATGGTATTAGAGTGGGTTGGGTGCCATTGGAGAGTCTTTTTCTAAAGAGAGATACCAGATTTGGGGTTGTTCCATTTTTGGCTCTTTATTGCAGGTTCATATCAGAGCTTGTTGGTGCAAATCTAACCTCACCATTGCATCTGGAAGGTTTGAGAAAGTCAATTGTGCCTTTTGCTCCATCCAAAATGGACATACGAGGCCAAATCTATGAGGGTTTGAAGCTGAAGTGTGGTTGCCAGATCTAGAAGGTAGGTGCAAATTTGGAGCATTTTAGGTCAAATCTGACAATACCATCACATCCAGAAGGGCCAAAAACCCTAAGATCAACTGCCAATTCATCCAAATCAAAGAAGTTGTCCAGTGAGGCAAAAAAAATTGCCCAGAGAGTCGTACAGCCCCCCAGGTCGTCATAAATATTGACGGTACGATTTTTTCAAAAATAAAAAATTTTCATTGAAATTTTTTGAAATTTTTTTTTGAAAAATAATTAAAAATCAAAAACAGGGGAAAGTTTGTTTTCTACGGATATTTGTGCAGGACATACCTACAACAACAAGTAAGACTTTCGTAGGTTGTTGCAGAGGTTGCCACTTGGCACACTGTCAATGGCTCTCCATGGACCCCCACCGAGTTCACCATGTGGCTAGCGTTACTAGTTGGCTCCACATGCCTGCGGGCCCCCCACAATAAACAGTCGGCATCACTCATAGAATCGGCAGGCTCCAAAAGAAATCAGCAGGAGTTTTAAGAAAACCCTTGGAGCAAATAAAATTCGACTAACAAAAATTTCCACCGGCAGCATAAATTCAAAGATTCAAGATTTTGATTCCCTAGAATATTCTGCAGATTTTGTCACTTGCGCTGGAGAGAATATTCTAGCCAAATATTCTGTCAAAAGCATATTCCACTGGCAGGGAATATTCTCTTTTGACATGCAGGAGGCCGTCAAATTTAAGCTCACGGGTTGATGAGGTCAGCTCTACATCAGCGCCCTTAAAAAAAATTTCTCCTCCCTCACGGTTTGCATTTTGGTTTTCATAGGCGAACTTTGAAGCTCAATATCTCAGTCATACAAGCTCCTTTTTTAGTGAATTTTTTTTTTATTTGGGATAATTTTTCATGCTCTATATGGTGGTGCAATTTTTTTTGGTTTTGGTTCCTTGTTTTTCCAAAAATTTCAGATTTTCACAGGTGTTGCTACTTCATCCTCATTTTGGGAACTTCGGGAGCCCATATCTTGCTCCTACAGTAACATTTTTGGGTGCATTTTTTTTGAAAGTGCATGATTTTTCATGTACTTCTCAGTGGTATGATTAGATTGATCTCATTTTGTACCAAAAATTATGCTTGATTTTGTGGCCAAATTTGGCATTTGCATGTACCAAGATCAAAAGACCACTTCACTATTTTTGCAAGTGGAAACTATAAACGCACTACTCATAAAGTGCCAAGCTCATATATTTTTGGGGGGTTTCATGATTGAGTGATTTGGGGGGGTAATTTTGCAGTGATTTCTTGCATTCTTTTGCTTGGTTTTGTGTTCTTGCAATGGGGAAATCTCAAATTGAACTCCTAATTCCACATAATTATGCTACATGGAGAAAATTAGTATGGAACTATCTCATGATAAAAGGTCTAATAGATCATATAAAGGACACCATTCAAAAACCTACTGATGCTAAAGAATTGGCAAGGTGGGAGATTGATCATGAGAAAACACTTGGATGCATATGTTCATTAGTCTCTTTTGATTTGCAATTTCATATTGAATCATGCAATACACCTAAAGAGGCATGGGAGACTTTTGAAAAATTGTATGGTAAAACAGATAAGATTAGGGGATATCTGATTGATAATGATTTGATGAATCTTGATCCTAAATGTTTTGACCACATCCAAGACTACATCTCCAAAATCAAGCAACTAAGAACACATTTGAAGGAATACAACATTGAAAAAGAGGATTTATAATTGGTTCTAAATGTGTTATCCAAGCTTGGTCTTGAGTATTCAGTTTTTGTTTATGGCTTTCATACCCATCGAATTTCTATGGGAGCATCATATGTTGATCCTAAGTTTGATGACTTTGCAAATCTCCTAATCCAATAGGAAGCTAACTTAATGAACATGGGTCTAATCAAGTCTTCCAAGTCACAAGCATTGGTGGCTAGTGAGTCAAAGGGACAAAAAGAATCAAGGAATCTTGATAAGAAGCAAAAGAAGAAAAAGAACAAGCCACCTAAAGAATCAGAATCCTCATCTTCCTCAAAAGGAGAATCGTCTAAGAAGGAGAGGCCTTTTTGTGCATATTGCAAGAAGGATGGACATGAAGAACATTATTGTTACAAGAAGGATATTGATGAGTTGAAAAATATTCTCAAAAGGAATAACATTGATTTTCCTTCTGGAATGTTTGAATCGTCTTCTCCTTCTACTTCAAAATAGTCTAAAAAGGACAAAGGTCAAGCATCTACATCAGGAAATAAAGGAAAAACTCTTTATGCCCTTTCAGGTCTAGGATCAAGGAGATGGCTTCTAGATTCAGGAGCATCTCATCATATGGAGTATTCGTAGTCTCTATTCTCTTAATTTCAGCCTTATTCTATGTCTCCTATCTTGATGGGAAACAATACATACATGAGTGTAATTAGGAAGGGATCTATTAGTTTTGGGGACAACACTTTTCAGGATGTTTTGTGTGTTCCTCATTTGACGAACAATATTCTTTCCATATATCACATTACACATGGTGGAGATGGGAGAACTATGGAGTTCACACCTGATTCAGTCATCATTCGAGATTTGGAGAGTCGAGAGATCATTGCTACTGGGGTGGTAGATCATTCATCTCAATTGTATACCTTTGTAGATTTTGCTTTTGATGGTGACATTATTCCTTCAGTTGTTGATCACAACCATGATTCAGAGGAGAAATTTGGCTTCTTGAACTTGGGATTTCTCACATCAGATCTAGTCCTTGAGCCATACATTTCATCTCCTCCATCTACTGTTGTACCTAAGGACACTTGTGATTCAACAATTTTGGCTCCTTGTGATTTAGTGCAGCAGGATATACATAGTCTTCCAAATATGGCTACTTTGGATGATTTCCTAACAAGTATTTCAGACTTTTTTGTGGAGTCTCATCTTGTAGATTTGGGGGACATCATTGATGGCATTCATCTTCTCTTTGATGAAGATTCTCCTTCTTTAGTTGTTGTGAGGGCACACTTTTACCCTCTTGTTCATTCTCTACATGATCATTCTTTGTAGTTTGACGTGAGTGTGGATTCTTTTGGACAACATTTGGAGAAGGATTCTTTGTCTTCAGAGGGGATATCCTTGTCTTTGGATTATGTTCTACATTCTTCTCTACTAGATGTTGGATTGTCCTCTTCAGCTTTCGACATCGACATGGAGACACTTGAGCATGCTTTAGAGACATCATCATCCATCATCCATATTCTTGATATCCTCCATACATCCATGGTTTTGTTTCTTCCTAAGGGGAGGAACATTGTTCGACGAGATTGGATCATCTTCAACATTCAATGTCGAGCTTCTACCATCATTGCAAGAGACTCAACATTGAGGGGGGGCTGCCTTGTCTCTCTTCTACTTCTCTCTTATGGGGGGGTCTTTTTCCTCACATGTGGTTTTTACCTTCTCATGCATCATTAAGAGCATTTCATTTCATTTTTCTATTTCATCTCTCTTTTGGGGAGCAGTTTTGTCCCACTGGGTTTTCTCCTTTTCTCCATTTGTGAGAGATTGCATTTGCATATGTACATGGGTACCTAGCATGGCCTAGTAGCCAGGACCCATCATTGCATCTTTCTGTCATTTGCATAATAATTTTTTATTCCCTAAGTTGCACTTAAGGGGGGGTGTTGGTGTAAATAAAGTCTTGTACCTAGTTAATTCATTACTAGGGGACTTATTTACACATGTTAAGTTTACTTAGGTCCTAGGAAGGAATCTTTCTAGAAGGTCTTAGTTGTCATTAGTTGTTATCTTATCTTTTGATAGCTACTACATGTGAACCTAGGTAGTTGTGATTAGTTGTATCATGTCATATGATTAAGACACTTTTCATAATCCTATGACATCTTGCATCTCACCTTGGCTATATAACCAAGGGGTCTCTCTCATTCTACATCAACAATCTCATATCATTGAATCATATTGATAAGAATACAATTTATTCTTGTCACATTCCATTCTCTCTTTTTTTTCTTTCCATTTGGTCTCAAGATCTTAGCATCCATATCCAATTCTAACATGGTATCAGAGTTATACCTCAATTCTAACAGGGTGTTTTAAATCAAGTGTTTTGTGAAGGAAGGATGAGTCCAAGTTGTAAGAGCAAGCAAGAATTGGTTGAGTTCAGCCAAGTTGAGTTTTTTTGAAAGTTTTGGAACCCCCTGTATTGCATCAGATTGGTATCAGAGCTCAGAAGAGCTGGGAAAAGAGAGAGTTTGGAGTTTTTTTTGGTTGTGTTTGTGTATTTGTGCAGGTTGAGGAAAGAACCTAATTTCCAAGATACTAGGTAGAGGAAAAGAGGAGAGACCTAGGTGAAGCAAAGAAGACAAAGTGGAATCAAGGTTAAAGGGGCTTTCTTGAAGATGGAATTGTTGAGAAGGTACCAACAAGCATATGGTTCACAAAGGAAGAAGAAACAAGAAGAGAGGAAGAGAAGAGAGGAAAAGACAAAGCAAAAGAAGATGGATCAAGAGATTAGAGAATTGAGGCAAGCATTAGAGGAATTCAGTGTGATGATAGAAAGATTTGAGGCTAAGATGAAACAATTATATAGGCAAGCCACAAGTTGGCATATGACAATTAAGAAGAAAAGAGTTGTATGGCCTATTCAAAGGTTGATGAAAAAAAGAAGACCCATAAGGCATTAGAGAAATAAAGGAAGATAGAAGTTGCAGCAATCCCCAAACATGAATATGACATTGTAGCAGAGATAAGGGATCAAATTTTGGAGAGAAATGATGAATCCCTCATGAAGACACAAAATAAGGTGAAGATACATGATGGTATTGTAGAGACAACATACCACTTCCTTGTTGTGATAACACATTTGATGAGGAACAAAATAATGGCCAAGATGCAGCAGATGGAAGAAGAAGGACAAAGAGTTGAGATTGAGATTGTGACACATCAAAGCATGAAGGAGAAAATTCACATAGACAAGACAAAGTGGAGACAAGTTGGCATATACCAACTAAAGTCAAAGGTGAAGATGAAATTTGTTTCAAGAATTAGAGCATAGAATACTACAAGGAGGATCATTTAATGATGAAGGCATGTTGCAACATTCAATCCAAGAGGACTTGGAGTTTTCATTTGGTCGGGAGTATGGTGCAAGAGCACCCTAGCAAGCACATGCCTCCATGAGAAAATATTAGGTTCTTGATTTAGTGTAGATGACCTCATGTTGTAATAAGGTCTAAATGGCCACATTAAATTTTGTAATAGATCCTAGATAGTCATTTTGGGTTCATTGGGCATATAATGTAAAAGTTACAAAAATTGACAAAATATTGTCATGGCAATATTGTAAAAATGCAAAAAAATGCCAAATGGTGGAATGTCAAGGGTCAAGAAGTTAGAAATTTAGGTCTAGGGTCATTGGTTTTGGTTTATAAAATCATTTTGAATCCTTTCAAACTTTGAGGAAGGAAGGGGGATGCTGTAGGAGTAAGAAATTCAATGAAAAACTCTATTTTTTGTCAATTTGTAGCATTTTTTTTTATTTCAAGCCATTGTATGGCCATGTACTGTGCATAAATCCACTCCTCCTCCATTGTAAGTAAAATCCCTATGAATATAATTTGAAATTCATTTGGTTTCATTAAAATCCATTTAGTTTTGTGAAAGATATAAGGAATTTGTCTCGGGCAGGTTAAAACCCTGATTTAGGGTCACAGTGAGCAATTAAAATTGTGTTTCTCTAAATTTCACCATTGAATTCTTCTATAACTTGGTGAAAGGGAATATTGAAGTGTATTCTAAGAGTTTCCAAGGTTGCAGGTTCTATGGTTGAGGTTTTTGGCAAATTCAATGATGCCCTAGGTTTGTAAATTGTGAAAAAAATCTGGAAATCACAGTGTACAGTGAAGTTTTCAAGAGTTTGACTAGAGGGTGTGAATCCTTCTTGGGTAATATTGTTTTAAAATATTTATTAGGTGTATTTTTATCCCTTTTTCTGATAGGTTTTGGTGAAATTAAAATCTTTTAGTCCATTATTTGATGACTGTCCTGTAAAGGCAGATTAGGGATAGTCCTAGTTAGGATTGTATTTGCATAGTTGGGAATCTTCTATCTTGAAACGCCATAAGATCATTTGAAGAGTGTTCAATTGAGGAGGCTTACATGCCATTGAACCAATTTGAGATTTAAAGAGATCCCTTCATTGTTGAATGTCAAATAAGATTGTATGATCACAAGAAGCCTAAATTAGGTCGGTTAGGATAGTCTACTTTGGGAAAATTCTCATGTTTGAATGTTTAAGTTGGTGACAGGGTTTTTGGTCAATCAGTTTGATGTTGTTTAAGGTGGTTTTAGGATTCAACAAGAGGTTTATTTCCTTGATATTAGTTTGGGTATTTTCAATCAAGTTTTTTGTGAAGGATGAGTCCAAGTTGTAAGAGCAAGCAAGAATTGGTTGAGTTTAGTCAAGTTGAGTTTGTTTGAAAGTTTTGGAACCCCCTGTATTGCATCACAAAACTAGAACACACCTCTACAAAAATATTTCTTTGTGTTTCTAAGGAATTTTTTTTTAATGTTATAAGAGTCTAAATCCAAGATTTCACATTATTTTGTCCTCTGTTGAAGAAGTTATGAATAATAGTATATCGAGTCTACTAGTATAGGTTGTATGTTTTGGTAAGTCCACACTTCACCACAGATTGGTATATATTCTTGCATATTTATGAGAGTATTGGCAGGTGTTAGGTGTATCTTACTTCCAAGTTTCATGAAGTTTGGAGGTCCATGTGTTCATTTGTGGTTGATCAGTTGGTGAATTTTGATGTTAGGTCACTATTGATGTTGACCTAATATGATATGAGTATTGTGGAGTTTAAATAAGTGTTGATGCATTATGTGGGAGCTAATGTGGGTCCATGCCAACATATTTGAGTTCCTCATAAGGTTTTTTTGTGGTGTGAAGTACATTTTAGGACCGATAAGTTATATTTTGCATGATACATCTAATTAGGCCTACCTAATTGATGTTGGGATGAAATGGATATAAGTATAAGATCATTTCAATGTTGGGGAGGTGTTAGCAAATATACAAGTGTAGTGGATGAAAAATTATGTGAAAGTGATGCAAGTGTAGAGTAGTACAGAGTGTTAGAGAAGAGTGATGAAGTGTGTTGACTTGGTGTATTGAGCTTCAATGGAACTGTATTCTAGCATATTGCAGATGCAATTGTAACAATTCATTTTAGTTGTGTTCCACCCCTCTCTTCTATCTTTTCTTCCTTCTATGGGCAATGAGTGCACTAGGACAGTGAGTCCACCTAAAGTGAGCACTTCTGTAATATCTTATAACTAGTTATAATATATTGTAAGCTAATCTTCATCATGGATCTTCCTTTTTGGGTTTTCCACATAAAAATTTGGTGTTCATGTGTTATGTGATGTTGATGGTTTATTTCATTCTTTCCTTTCTTCCTACAAATTAAATATTCAATATGTGAGATGAATATTTAAATGTTTAAGTAGATTCAGAGAATACTAATTCCCCCCCTCTCAGTATTTTGGGAGTTCAACAATTGGTATCAGAGCTTGGTTCCTCAAAAGGAGCTTAACCACTTGGGGAATATCTTGGAGGTTTAACACATGGCTCTCAAAATATATCCTACTCCTATGGAATAAATTCCTGGTGTTGGATTCACATAAGAAGAATGCATGGTTGACATGAATGGAGAACTTAGAATATCCCTTGAAGATCTAGAAAGGACTGAAAGTGAGAACAACGATCTGAAGGAAAATGTGAAAGAAGCAAATGAATGCATCAAAAAATTGATCTCAAGAAAATAAATAAATTCAAAAAAAGACAAAAGGAGGTTAATGAGTAGTTGAAGCAAGAAAATGAAATAATTACCAATCTAAAGTGCAAGTTGAAGAAGGAAAAAGAGTTGAAGAATGTCTGAATGCTAAGATGAAAAGAAAATCTAAAGAAAGTTCAAAAATTGAAGAAGTCACAAACTTGAGATCAGATCTTGAGAAAGCAAAAAGGAGCTAAAGACAAAGAAGGATTACGGTTTGAGAAAGGTGAAAGCTCAAAGATAGATCAAACTCCAAATCAGGTTGAAAAAAAGATTGAGGACATGAAGAGTAATGGCAAGCAAGTCTAGAATCAAAGGAAATACTTCAAAAGACCACTAATCAAACAACCAAATGCATAAAGGTACCCATATTTTAATGATTTTTGTTATTCCTACAACATATTTAGTCATAAGGCTATGGAATGTAGAAGCAGAATGAATCAAAATGTTCATTTTTTTCCCAGACAGTGCTTTACATGCAAAAGGTTTGGTCATAAGGCTAATGAATGTAGAAATAAAATGATGAATGGATATAATAATGATACGATGTTACAATATTTCAATGGCTACTATTATGCATGGAATGGATCTGGGCATAAAGATAATCAATGCAGATCCAAAATGGGTGGAAGTAAGCTTGTTCAAAATGATGTCACTTGTTACAATTGCAAAATACCAAGACACATTTCCAAATTCTACAGAAGAAATAATGTGAAGAGGAACAATCTGATAAATAAGAATGATCTGGTGAAAAAAGTTGATCCAATAGAAATGAATAAAGAGATGGAAAATATTGAGTTGTGAAAGTTTGTGGAGCATTTGAAGTTGATTGTGCACACAGTTAGGGTTTTTACCAGCTTTTTAAATTGTGTATTCAATTCACAAATTAGTCAAAGGCTTTTAAAGTGATTCCATACACAACCTAAGTCATTTTCAAATGAGCATTTAAGAAGAACAAAGGAGTGAAGGAGTGAAGTGAAGTGTTTGAAGAATTTCAGAAGTTCTTGCACATGAAACCCTGCCAGAAATCTATTAAAAGGCATTTACAGTTCTATCTTGCTCTATGTTTTGAAAGTGGATTGAATTTTTTGCACAATGTATGCACCACAAGTTGTAGAGGTAGTGGATTGTCCCTGAACCAAATGCAAATAGTATCCCAAAAATCCCTAGTGGTTGATCTAGATGGTGCATTTTTGCACATCCCATATGGTGTTCTACACATAGAAGATGTAAGGGTTTACATTCATGCAAGGTTGGAAGAATATGATCATGGAAAAATGTGATGTGTGGGTTAATGAACTCACCGGTGACAAATTCAAACTGAAAATAGAATTTGAGATCTTGACAGAGAAGAAGCTCAATGTATGACACCATTTTCCCAAATTCAGTCATGATGATCTATGGGTTTGGCTCACCCTAAGAAGGATCCATGATATATTTTTCTAGCTTGACATACTGTACTTGATCAACAAAGAGGTGATTAGGGTTGTTGTACGAGTTTATGCTCAATTAGACCAATTTCGGCACTAAAGTCTATGAAGAATGAAGTAGTGATGGAGCTAACAAGAGCGACACATGACAAGAGAGCTTTTACAATCAAGAACATTAGAGATCTGACAATCAAGTATGCTTCCATGATGATCAGTTACAAAATATATTTCACTAATAGGAAAAACTCTATATTAGCAACTGCCATTAATACATCATATGAAATGGTTATGAAGGGTGTGGATTATGATTTGTGTGAGTTATTGAAGAAAAAGATAAAGGATTCAAAATATCCTTTCAGCACATTGATCATATGTTTGTTGTTATATTTCTTGAATGAGGTTCCTGGTACAAAGAATATAGATTTGTTGAAGGATAGAACAATAGCTCATCAAATCAGAGACCACCTAAGGAGGTTAGGTAATTTGGAAACTCAAGAAGCAACATTATGGAGATTCTTCAAGACCTTTCAAAAGAATATGCAAATTAGAGAAAGGATTTCGTAGAGCATGGTGAAGAAATATAAGAATGATATCACATTCTTGGTAACAAAAGACTATTGCATTATACAGGTTGTTGAGCCTGGGACTATTTGGATCCCAAATATGGGATATGAGATTACATAGGAAGATATCACCAACTCAATGGACTTTATGTTGAGAAAACCAAAAGACACCTTTGAAGAGAGGTATGGTACCTATGAGGAGAATTCCATGCAAGTGCACATGGACCTAAGAAAAAATAATAATTAAAATAGTGGAGAAGATGATTTCAACTACTGTGGAGGAAATGAGCCTCACAAAAGAACAAGTTGAGAAGACCAAAGTCATGTCTAGCTCATCGAGAGGATCATCAAGTGTTAGAATATCTGGTAGAATAGCCACCACTCCTTCAATTTCCCCAAAGTCCTCTAAGACTAAGTCTATTATTGGATAGAAAAGGAAAGATTCTACTAGTACTCTAGTGAAGGAGAAGACACCTCTAGTAAAGTAGCAAAAGATGCCTATAAAAGAAAAGGCCACTCTGGAAAAACAAAAAACACTTGCACTGTAAGAAGAAGAGTTAAAACCAAAGAAACAAGAGAAGCATACTTGGGAGTGAACATTGATGATGAATAATAAGAAGAACAAGGACCACAATTGTTCTATAGAAAAGGAAATCGTAAGCTTCACAAGGTGAAGTAAGTGAAAAGAAACAAAATATTGATATTGTAGACACTAACAGTGAGGCTAAAGTAGAAAAATAAAAACAAGGCTACAAAATATAGATGAGGAAAAGGAAAACAGAGTCCAGCAAAGAAAAGAAGTCATCAAAATACAAGAAAAAGAAGAAGAAGAAGAAGACTTCGGTAAGGACACATAGCCCTATGAAATTAGATGGCTTCTTCAATAGAAATGTGGAGCATAAAATGTTAGAATAGATTGTTGCATTGTACACTACTGTGGATGATGTTGATAAGGCTAGCATTGAAGAAGCAATTGTAAAGTACATTATTACTTTTGAATTTAATATGAAGAACATTGAAAAGAAGTTTCCTAAAGAATTAAGGAATGTATTATATGCAAGGAGATAGGAGGGAATCAATGAAGAAGCAAAATTTAGGTCTTTTACTTTGGAAAAAATTAGTGCACCTCTTTCAGATGAAAATAAATGCACATTGGCTCAAGTGTATAATAAGGAGTTACAAGCTAAGCAAAGGGTAACCACCCTTATGAGCAGAGATCAGAATGATCTTTCAAGAGACTCTAGAATGAGTCTATGGAGAAGGTTGTTGATTTAGAAAAAAGGCTAGGTATAACGCAGGATGGTGTAGAGGAAATACATGATGATATGTTGGTGTAGACACGTAAAATGTACTGATTGACATTGTGAATCTGAACCTAACAACTAACATCGTTTCATCCTGAATCATCCCTCAGACTAACCATTTAATCAAATACTTTTATTTGATTAAATTCATCAATATTCCTCTCTTAATTAAATAAATTAGTTATCTAATTAAGTCACCTTCTCTCTCGATATTTAAATCAACCTGTCTGATCTAACTATCCCCATTTAATTAAATAGTCAATTTATTTAATTAAATCTCTAAATTCTATCTATTAAATTAAATAAATTAAAACCTTATTTAATTTAATCTAACATCATCTCTGTTAATTAAATAAATCATGAATCTTTATTTAATTAATCTCTTATCACATTCCTCTCATATTTGATTTAAATAAATCCACAAATTTAAGTCAAATAGGTCACATCACTTATTCTCTTCATTAAATTAATTAACTTGGATTAATTTAATCTCATATCATGTCCCATCCTCTAGCTTTTCCCACTTGCACATGAAAATAGATTTAATTGATTTATTAAATCTCTATTTTCTTCAACAAAGCATCTTTTGAGGAATATTCCCCAAATTTGAATTCAAATTCCAAGTGGAATAAGTCCTTCCAACAAAGAATTAACTCCATCTTACATGTCCTTTGCCTTGAGCCATGTGGAATTTAATGCATTCTTTCTTCCCTCTTGCATGTCATTTCAACAAATTCAAAATTCAAAATATGCATTTATTGGCACAATCATCAAAACTTGCACATCCTCCATCCACTCACAAGTTAACAAGTGGCACTTTGCCATTGGCTAATTCTTAGTCCCACATTGCTCTATTTTTGGAATGCTTTCAACTTGTCAATCTATAAATAAGAGGCTAATATCTTCATTTTGGCATCCACAATTTGAGTAAACTTACTGTGCTCAAATCATTAGCAAATTCCATCCATTATCATTGAATTTTAGCTAGGTTATGCAGATTTTTCCATTGGAGCACTCATCAAGCATCAACAAAGTGGATCAATTATCATCACACATCAATCTTGCATCATAGGAATTGGGAAAGGGCCAATTTTCACATCAAATTGGCACCAATTCCCCCATGGGATCATGAGTTTGCTAGTTTAATTAGGATTCAATCTCTTTTATTGTTATCTCATTGTATTCTTCATTGATTTTCCTAATTTGAACTTTGTAAATGGATTCCATGGGGAATCCTTGTTCTTGCTTGCATTTCACCATCTAATGTGTTTGTTTATGTTGTTTTGTTGGTATTAGGATTAGGGTTCGACAGTTGGCTCTAAATATTAAGGATGTAGAAGATCCACAAAATGATGATGCTCAACATGAGCATGGTATTGATGAAGAGAATGTGTAGGATGACACTCTTCCAAATGTGGAATAAAATGTTACTAGCAAAGAGAACACTACAGGAGAAGGTACTACAGATAATGCTCCTCTAGTAGGAGATAATACTATTGTAGATGTTAATGTTACAGAGGAACAGTCTAAGGAGGATGCATTTATAGTTCACAACTAACCTCCTTTGGAACCAGAAGTAAATGAAGAGGAAACACAAGGAAACCTAGAGATGAATATACCTCTAGACAACACTAAAAAATCTATGGATGGTGAGCAAAAGGATGTGAATGCATTTGGTGCTAATGAGAGGAAGGATGAGGAGACACCAGTCAATTTTGAAAAGAAAGATGAAAATGAAGATGTCAGCATTGGTGATAAGGAAAAGGATTTGGAGAAGAAGATTGCAAAAGATGATACAAAAATAGTTGGAGAATCTTCTGGTACCTTAGGATATTCTTTGAATAATTTTTTAAGTATGCAACTTTAGTTTCAACCGATAGTATTTTCCTAGGTACTTCTACTCCCAATGCAATAGAGGTAGGTAGATATTGATGGAGATGACTAAGAAGTGTGCCTCCACACACAAAAAAAATAGGACAATCTTAAAGGTGTACAAAATTGCTTGGTGAAAGCCAAAAATTTGTTTTAATTATATATGAAATGTCCATACTTCACCAAGAGTATAAAAGATGAGATGGACTCAATTGAGTCCCAAATTGACAAGGCGTCCAATGCCTATGATTCGAAATATGATCTGGATGGGAGCACTAGGGATGTGATTGAGAATATGGACGAGTATTTTTTCTAGCTACAAGTTCAAAAGGAGAGGATATTTATACAGTTTAGTAATCTCAAGGATCTGGTAAATGCCAAATTTCATACCAATCTCTTATGCCCTGATGAGTGTAGAGAAGGAAAAGAAATTAGATCTGATACCCAATACTCCAGATGATGGTGAAGAACTTATTATGGAGTTTGAGACTCAGAGTCAAATGCTTGGCCTCACCAAGAAAATTTTGGAAGAAGGATTGACAATCACACCTCAAGAAGCTTCAAGTGCTCTTGCATTTTTTTTATCATTTGAGCTTCCTATTATACTTTGTCAGGGTTTCCATGATCCATCATATCATGGTGCACTTTGGCAGGTAAACATAGGGGCATATCTTTATTTTTTGTGTGATCTTGTCTTCTTCATTGTCATGCGTAGTACCCACCAAGATCCTTGTGGTCTTGTGTTGCACTGGGGCATCCTTTGTGTTTGTTGTTTTCCAACATTGGCCCTACCAAAGCCCCTGTGACTTTGGGATGTTGGACTAACCTTTTGTTTGTTGTGTCAGTCCCATGCATGAGATACAAAGTCACCTTAGTTCCTCATACCCTAGTGCTCGTATCTCATGCTATATAAAATTAAGTGCTCCTTACATGGCAGTGTAACGCATAACAATTAACTTGCTTGATTTGGTTACTATCCTTTCATCTCCCCATCTCCCATCCTCTCATCTATCAAAATCCCCCCATCCATTCATCCTTCATCATTCTCCCTTATCTATCTATCCTATCAATTTTCATCACCCCACTCCCTCCATCCTCATCATATCATCATCTCTCATCATCTTAGGATAATATCAATTTATTATTCTAAACATCTTTTCTTCCATCATCTTCATTCATCTCAACAATCTCCAATTAAATCCAATTGTAATCCATTTG
The DNA here is from genome assembly GCA_007258455.2 of Sequoia sempervirens. Classification (NCBI taxonomy): domain Eukaryota; kingdom Viridiplantae; phylum Streptophyta; class Pinopsida; order Cupressales; family Cupressaceae; genus Sequoia; species Sequoia sempervirens. The sequence continues at coordinate 84,609,117 of VDFB02000002.1, read as the reverse complement.
ATTTAGCACAAATCATCTAATCACATCCTTGGTCTTGTTCCCAACCTTGCTATAAGCATTGATCAAATCATCATCATCGTCGTCATCATCGGGATGTATCCTTCCCTATCCTTTTGTGTTGTTTTGGGATGTATCCTTCCCTCATCAACAACACTTTCATCATCATCATCATCTAGATGTATCCTTCTCTATCCTTTTGTGTTGTGTTGGGATGTATCATTTCCTCATCAAAAACACTTTCATTATCATCATCAGGATGTATCCTTCCCTATCCTTTTGTGTTGTCTTGGGATGTATCATTCCCTCATCAATAACACTCTCATCATCATCATTGGCATGTATCCTTCCCTATCCTTTTGCATTGTTTTTGGATAGTATTCCCTCATCAACAATGCTCCATCCATCATCAATCCATTTTGTCTTGTAGCTTGACTAGGGCAACATCACATTTGTCCTTGAATCCACTTATGCTTGCTTACTTCTCATCTCCTCCTTTCATCATCTCTTCCTTCTCTCATTCCATATTTTATCCATCATTTTGCATCATCTTCCCCATCTACCCTTTAATTGACACTGCAAATTGACCACTTTAATTTGGTGAATTTACCCCCAATTCGACTAATGTCATATCCTCTATATTAATTAAATAATACCCTATTATTTAATTACTATTCATTATTTGTTATCCTTTCATCCTAATTTATTTCTTCTGTCATCTTTAAATCCTAGCCTAAAGTAAATAATTACCTTTAATTATTTACTCCCATCCATTATCACTTTTCCTCTAAAGAATTAAATAAATAATCTATTTATTTAATCCCCATCATGTCACATCCTTCATAACCTTTTTCTAATCCTGACTAATTTGCATAATCCTAGATTAAGGATGTGCACATTCATAATCCTTAATTAGGGAGGTGTCACATCCTCCATATCATTAATCCTCATTACCCACCTAATCATTTGCCTAATCCCTCACCTACACAACCTAATCATTGATTAGCTAGCCTAATCAACCCCTTGGTCAACTCTCCCCATCCCCCAAGGAATTTTTAATTCATTTTTTTCTTCCCAAGGTCCTTTAGAGGAATTTTTAATTCCTCTCTCATCTCCCAAGGAATATTAAATTCATTTTCTCTTTGAAGGAATATTAAATTCCTTTTATCCTTTCCATGCACATTGAAAAGGAATTTTTAATTCCTTTGGTCAACTCTTGATCTCAACCCTTGATCTTCCTCCCCCTTTCAATCTCCACCATTCATTGATATCTCCCTTGCTAAATGACTAACACTTAGCCATTTTTTCATTCTCAACCATTCTAACCATATGCAACCACAATCTATCACATTCATTCCAATCTTTCAATCTCCATAGCCAAATCCTTGCAACCATAGCCATCTTGCATCCAAATCAAACAAAGATCAAACCGTTATGTTGTCGAAATCAATATAGAGCACACATATCAAGCCATCAAAAATGGTAAACAAATTCATCAAGCTCAAACAAGGTAATATTTTGGTATTTTATTTACAAGTTTGAGTTCATCTTTAGCCCAATCTTGAGGTGTTGTCTTTGGTTTTTATCTCTTTTTTAGTTTATTTCTTGCATTTTAGATGGGGTAAAAACACTACACACATTTTTAATCCTCAGTCCCTAATCTTCATCTTCACTCACATCATCTTTCTTCCTAATCACTTCTTTGAATGACTAGGGCATCTCTCACAATCTAACCATCTTCTTTTAGGTGTTATGTTTTAATTTTCTTTGAAATGATGCTACTTCATAACACCATCTCAAAGAGGGGCAAAATGTAGACACTGAAAATTGACCACTTTAATTTGGTCAATTTACCCCTAATTTGACTAATGTCATATCCTCTATATTAATTAAATAATACCTTATTATTTAATTAATATTCATTATCCCTTATTATTTCATCCTAATTTATTTCTTCTATCATCTTTAAATCCTAGCCTAAAGTAAATAATTACCTTTAATTATTTACTCCCATATTCCCTTATCCCTTTTCCTCTAAAGAATTAAATAAATAATCTATTTATTTAATTCCCCTCATGTCACATCCTCCACAACCTTTTTCTAATCCTGATTAATTTGTATAATCCTAGATTAAGGATGTGCACATTCCTAATCCTTGATTAGGGAGGTGTCACATCCTCCATATCATTAATCCTCATTACCCACCTAATCATTTTCCTAATCCCTCACTTACACAACCTAATCATTGATTAGCTAGCCTAATCAACCCCTTGGTCAACTCTCCCCTTTCCACAATGAATTTTTAATTCCTTTTTGTCTTCCCAAGGTCCTTTTGAGGAATTTTTAATTCCTCTCTCATCCCCCAAGGAATATTAAATTCCTTTTATCCTTGCCATTCATATTGAAAAGTAATTTTTAATTCTTTTTTTCAACTCTTGATCTCATCCCTTGATCTTCCTCCCCCTTTCAATCTCCACCATTCAAGGCTAAATGACTAACACTTATCCATTTTTGCATTCTCAACCATTCTAACCATATGCAACCACAATCTCTCACACTATCACCATAACCAAATCCTTGCAACCACAACCATCTTGTGACCAAATCAAGCAAATATCAAACTATTATGCTACCGAAATTAATCTAGGAGCACAAATATCAAGCCATCAATGAGGGAAAACAAATCCATCAAGCTCAAACAAGGTAAAAATTGGTTTTATTATCATTTTAAGTTTGAGTTTCATCTTTAGCCCAATCTTGAGTGTTGTCTTTGGTTTTTTATCTCTTGCTTGAGTTTATTTCTTTCATTTTAGATGGGGTAAAAACACTACACACACCACCCTCCCAAAGCTTCAAAATATCCTCTGAATCCCTAGTACTAGCTAACAATTACCCCCCAAAGCTCAAAATACATAGAGATGGTTGAATTTACTTACCTGTTTGTTGTTAGCAGAAAACCCTAATCTCATTATGAAAACACTCATTTTCCTAGAATTCTAGATCAATTTCACTTTGGTATCTTGCTTTTATATTTTGAGTAATGAGGAATGAGATAATTAAGCTAGTACCCTCAAGAATTTGGTAGATACAAATCAATTGACCATCAATGTTCTTTCATGCTTAAACGTGCGACTAGTGGTAATCATTCCTCTTTTTTAATATGGGTCGTTGATCTCAAAAAATTGACGGTGATTACAGGAATTTGAAAATTCCTTCCACGATAAGAAAACTTTATTTTCATTCACACAACTCTAGGACACGTGTCATCATTTCAAGGACTTGCTAGAGCAGAAAGTAAAACCTTAAAAGGCTTCCTTGATAGTTCATTTCTCCAAGAAACATTAGCGGCAAGCAAGATTGGACAGAAGGCACAATTTCAGGAGTTTGAGAGAATAATAATTTAGTTTAATATTTCCCCACGAAGATTATAGCTAGCATGAAAAGGTAAGATGCATGCTTTTTTCTTGAAACAAAGGAATTTTACTAATTCATAGGGACTAATTCTATCATAATAAAAGGATCTACAATGCAAAGGTTTTGCATGACTTAAAAGGTTAAAACACATGTGATTTAATAAAAAACTCAAAGCTACTAAGAAAAAAGGGGGCCGATAATGAATGAGGGGAGGGGGCTTCGCTAAAGGACCCATATGCATTTACATCATATGGAGTAAAAAAAAAGGTATTTCATAGGTTCGCAGGGAGAAAAATAACATAGAAAAAGCTTCAATGAACCAAAGAGACTATGTGAAATGTCGACGTGTGTCCCGTGGGACCCAAAAGAATGTAAATCCTTTTAGAAATAGATTAAAATATATATATGGGATCGCTTGATATTCTAATAAAAGGGGTCAATAATCACATGGGACGAAGGCCTCAAGTCATAACTCAAAGGATAGGCAACCTAGGTTAAAGGTCAACAATGAAATATAAGAAAAGTGCAAGGGCTTTAGGTAGACGCTAGGTTTTTGGGTGAAAGATAGTGTTTTAGAAGCCCTAATGTAAAAAAAATACATCTCCTTGCAAAACTTAAGGATTCTCAGATATTTAAAAGACCAAAGTGCCTCAAAAGGCTAGAATTTAAACAAGTACCATCAATATGTAAGTGTGAATATGACTTAATAAGAAACCAGTTAAAGGTAATATACCATGTTCACATCAATAGATAGAAGCTAAAGATGAATAATGATGGGAATCAATAGTAGAAGAATTGAGTAACTAAGTGAAACTAATATGGTTAAATGAATGAAACCTCTATGAATTTTAGATATAAAAATATAAAATCATATTCAAAATATAAATAGAAGGACATTTACTCTATGAAAATCAAAGAACTAAGAATGGATGAAAGCAATGAAATAGAATAACATCCTAATAAACTAATTGAGATAAAGTAATGATGATATAAAGTAATTTGAAATTTGAAATGAAGATGAGAGAAATCAAAAATATCATATCAAAAATTAGAAATGGAAGAACCTAAGAAAACCTTAGGGGAATACCCTAGATCATGTAAGATCAATCAAGTTCACAAAATATATGGAAAGAAAGTAAACCCTTATTATTCCTTAAGGTCCATAAAACATCAATACTTTAGGTTTAGCAAATAATATTTTAATTAAAATATAAAACCAGAAGCAAATATATAGTTGAGTATAATAATATATAATTTTAAAAAGAGCATAAATAAAGAGGGAGATAATAAGTCACTTAGCTAATAGAAAGCCTAAATAAATATAGAGTGAGTAATAATAATATGAACATAAATAAAGAGGAGGATAAGAATTCACATAGTATTACATTGTTCCTTGTCGATTGATGTGGTGGACTAATATGATATGACTAATTTGGACTAATGTATCATATCAAAGATTATTGTGTTGAGCTAAACTATGGTCTTATGCGATTTTAGATAGAATCATGTTCATGATATTGATTGTCTATCATGATTGCTCAATGTGCCACATTCTTATTCTTCACACCTACAAATCTTACACATCATATAAGAATACACATTGTTGTATTGAGAAACAGCTTTAGGAGTCAAACCCATTAGTGTTATTTTTTACAATATCAAGAACACATAAGACAATGATGCAAGATGCTTAGAATGGGTTGTTGTTGTTATAGTAATTATTCATGTTAATAGATTATGCAAGCTAGTAATAATGATTCATTTTTTTTAATTCCTTCTTTTATATCTCTAGGATATGATATTATGACCTAGGGATTATCTTAATGCACAATCCTAAATTCTCAATTGAAAAAATGAGCCCACAAGTTGACGATTGCTCAACTATCAATTTTGAAATTATCAACTCTAGAAATGGTAAAATTTGAGGTGGGACATGATCACATGTACAATTTGATCCAAGGGCCACTAATACACTTGCAATTTTGTCCAACCAAGGGAAATTTGTAAATGAATGGACAAATTCAATTATAAGGATAAGATATTGGTAATAGTAAGATAATCATTAAGTTCAAAGACAACTTGCACATAATATGAGACAAATTAAATGCTAAGATAAAATGTTAAGAGAATGGAGTAAATGATGAAATATACACTTTTCTCTCCAACAATTGTTTAGAAAACTAATTTTTATTTAATGATTAATATAAAATTAAATTAATTTATGTTATAATGAAAAATATTTTAATTGTTAAGATATTATTTGTAGAGAAGGGGGATTCGCTACTCATGAGTCTCTTTATTATCAAGAGATTCCCAAGGGGAAAAATGCCCTAAACTACCTCAAGGAACAAAGCAAGAGTTTCAAAATCAGAAAGGCTAGGCCATAGAGGTTTTTTGGACAAACTAGCAAGTTTTCGACCAAAGGACATCAATGCAGCAAATGGATGGTAGCATGGTGTGCTAGAGTTCAAAAGGCGTGTTGGCGTCTCATACGGACAAGAAACCAAGTTTATCACAAAAAAAGCAAAGTTTCTACTTCTACCCTGACTACTAGAAACTCTTGGAATACGGGGAAAATGATAGAAAGTAATAGAACTAAAGTAAAGTAAAGTATAAATGATAAAGATAAAGAGAAGAAATAAAGTGCTTGCAACCACCCAAGTAATGAAGCCTCCAACAAGGAAATATCTTCAATACTTGCATATATAAGATCAGGAGAAAATGTTGGGGCTGTATAGAGGTTTGCCTCAGTCAAACCCTCGTTTTGGTGTTTCCACCTCCACAGACAGCCAAATAGATAGAGAAAGTGAACAAAGTAAGCAAATATGAAGTGATAAAAGCAATCCCTGCTTAAGGAGGAGAACCCGTATCATGAGATACAAAGGCAATTGATAGGGGATGTGTGAAATCCCAAGATGCTCGTAAGCATGAGATAAGAAGGATAGAGCTACAAGAGCCAAGGGAGTTGCAAAGAGAACTATAAGAGATTGAGAGTGTTGTTGTAGCAAGTTGTATGGAGCTATGCAAGCAAGATATCAAGACAAAGGGAAGAGGAAGAGTTTAGAGCCAAAGCTAGAGACGTTTAGAGAGAGTAAATAAAGTGAAAAGATAGAATTTAAAGAGAGGATATGAGGAAAAAGAAGCTTCTCGAGCCATTACAAGGCGTCCTGGGCCGTTACCACCGACAGAAGGAGGTCACAAGTGGAAAACATGCTCAGAAATAACTGTTTGAACGTTGAAATGGCATAGGATGCTAGTGCGGCATGCTTGTGTCTAGACACATCATGCTACAAAACGACGAGAGCGGGAAAAGCACAAGGTTCGAAGCAAAGCTGACGCACAAGGGATAGCTACTGAAAAAGGGTCTTTGAGCATCCTGAGAGGGGAAAAGGGTTGATGCAAAGGCTAAAATGAGCCTACAAAGGTTCTAAGGGAGTGAGCACTAAAGCGGATGCAAGAATGTATGTGAAATTGCAAGAGGTGCAATTTTACGACATTACATTATTGTACAAACTTGTGAGGAGATTTCAAATTTAATGTTATGTATATATTATAGTTCACATTTATACTACTGATAAAATATCATAATTTAATATATTATAAACATATCAATACAATCCATGCAACTTCGGTTGTGTATTATGAATCAAATATATATAATTTCAATATTAAATTTTTAATAAAATTCTATTTTATAAAATATGAAATTTAATATTGCATCAAAATTATCAGCCTATATTCATGAATGGGTAGTTCACAAAAAAACCATCTTGATAACCATTATTTTTTAAGAATAATGAAATAAAATGAATTTATATACATCCATGAGATCAAAATGAGATCAAAATGATAAAGATCATTGAAATGAAATTTTTTAATGACTCCACAAAACCAAAATAACCTATAATATTCAACCTCAACATGATCCATCCGGAAACATAACACCAAAACCAAAGAACCTTATTACACCAGCCACTACAAGGATTCAAAAACAACCTTGACGTCAAATTTACACAGACCACTACAGAAAGCAGTATTCCCAGACAACAAGACAATGACACCCCGCCATGACGTCAAAGCGTGACGCAGCTTCGCCCACTTCGTAAAGTAATAAAAAAAATGTTATATAGACGACGATAAGATCTCCAATGAAACATGGACGACGATCACAGTTGCTGTCAGAAGATGTTCCGTCGCCTGTCGACGGAAAAAAGAGCGCCATAACATTCCTTCCTTTGACGCGTTGGCGGCTCGGGCTGACGACAAAAATCGTCAGGACTGAGGAATCTCTTTGCCCCGCCTGCCGGCGTGCCAATTGCGGCACAGCAGCTCTGCAAATCTGACGCCAAACACAGGCGTTAAAACGCCTGCACTTATTTCCTTCGCAACGTGCAACACGAATCGTATCGCCGCCAGCCGCTGTGTGATGTTTAGAATTTGAGAAAGAGAGATAAGAGAGGGAATTGTATTCTGTTGATCTGACAATGATTGGCAGGGGTGTTGAGAGCGCGTGAGAATATGGACGGCAGCGGTCGGCGTGGCGACTGATATTGTTGGCCTCTCGCTCGACATCCCGCCGCCTGTCAGACTTTGTTTCTCCTCAAACTGTTTTCTGTTTCTTCACATGCACTTGCACTGCCGCTTTCATCATTACGTCCATTTACACGCTTTTCAATTCCACTCAAATCTCCTACGCCAACGGCGCTTTTCGGCCATCACAAATTAGTCAAATTACCTCATAAAGGGAGAAGGCCAATTTGGTTAAATCAATAGTTTTTTTAATAATATTTTGTTTTTAGGATATGGTTTTTTAAAATTATTTTGGTTTTATAGATGTTAGTAAAATATTATTGTTTAGTTAGGTATGAGTTTAATCAATAGTCTTTATAATATAATTTTTTTAAGTTACGTTTTTTTTTTAATTTTGGTTTTATAGATGTTGGTAAAATATATATTTATTTAGGTATTTTCTTAGCTTTAGGTTGATTGTCTATATTTTACTATCATATATATATTAAATATTAATATATATAAAATACACATAGAGTTATCATTATGGAGGTGCCTATTGCAATTATAAACATTTAATTACTATAATTAAATTAATTATAATTATTAATGTTAAATTTCAATATTAATAATAATAATAATAATGAAATCATTATAAAATTGATTATGATATAAAAAACACATTTTAGAGTAGATAAGAATATTTTATTTTTTCTTTAAATTTGTATTCAGATTTTTGCAGCACTCTCGATGAAGGGGTTTTCACATTGTCTATGCAAAACAAAAAATAGCAAATCCATTTAAAACCATTTTTAAATCTGCTTGAAAAGACGTCTACATACAATGAATGTAGTTATGCCAGCTGCATGTCATTTGAACGTCAAATTCAAGTTAAAGAGTTTTTCCTTACATTGAATTTGCTTTTTGGTGGATGTCATTGTAATACGCCTCTCGACATAATAAATCATAATAAAATTGTGAATGTGTGTATTTATATAGGTGATAGGTTGTAAAGAATGTTAAAGATTACAATAGATTTTATTATGGAAAAGGTCAAAACTAAGGTTATCAATAAAATAGCTTCTAGTATAATTGAATATGATTTCATAAATTGCTACTTTTTTCAAAAATTTAAGGAATTTCATTTGGAACCCAAACCATTTAAATATTTGGTACCTATCATACTCATACAAAGTAATTTGGTTGAAAACCATGAATTTTAATATCTTCCTTACAATGATGTTAGCCCCTTAGAAAAATAATTGAATTTTGGACCTCACAACTAGAACCAAGGAATGACACTCTAGCCTACTACAAAGATTCAAAATTCTATCATATTAATCAAAGCATGCCAATTCATTTGTAGACCCAAATGAATTTTGAATATTTCACTAAAGCTAATTTAAAATTTCCTTAGAATCTCTCCCTATTTATTATTAAACTACCAACTAAGATATCATAATAAAGGCACCCTTGAAAGAGGCAAACACTACTAAAGAACGATAAAGGGAAACTCTGGTAGTAGAAGCTAAACAAACTAAAAAAAAAGGAATAAAGTAGAACTTTAAAAATCCCAATTACTATGGTTGAAAAGCTAAAAAGGAATGATTGGGATTTTCTCTAAAGCCAATTTAAGAGAACCCTAGAATCTCTTCATGTTGTTACTACAGCACCAATTGACAAACAAAATAGAGTTACTATTGAAATATGTAGATGCTACTAAAGAACAACAAAAGGCTACTCTAGCACTAGAAGGTAAACATACTAAAAAATGGAATGGACTAGAACTTCAAGAATACCTATACTTGTTAAAAGCTAAAAAGGAGAGGTTGGGATTTACTAAAGAGAAAAAATAAATCCCTACAATCTCTCCTTATTTTTATTTATTTTTGTTAACGACAAGGGTATCCCCATGACCCAACCCAGCATCCAAGGGGGAAAGTTGAGGCAAGATTAGTTCCCTACGGGAGGATCCAACAACCCGCAAGCCAATCCCAACCGGGTAAACTTGAGAGCGGAGTCAAACTCAAAACCAATGGGGAGAAAACCCACAGTCCAAGCCAACTCCACTACCTGTGCGGGCTACAATCTCTCCTCATTGTTTCTAAAACCCTAGCCAAGTTATCAAAACAAAGTACCTTGAAAGATGCAAACACTAATAAAGAATGAAAAAATGTTACCATTGCACAATAGAAGTTAAATAAACTAAAAAATGGATTGGACTAGAACTTCAAGAATCCTTATCACTATTGATCTTGAAAAATCCAAAAAGGAATGGTTGGGATTTGATCCATAGTATAAATGCAGATACTTGAGGCAATTCAATATGATTTTGATTAAATGAAGATAACTCTAGCTAATATAATTATACATGAGTTATATTGCTCATTCCAAGACATGATAATGTGTTGAAGGAGGCTCTCAAATGGCATCATAGTGAAACATGAATTCAATAAAAAGTTGCATACCAACCAAAAAATGATCAAGATATGTCATCCAATATTTTTCATACTAGTGATACTTAGCCAAGTTAATCCAAGTGTCCACCATTTTATGAGTATTTATTTTTTAGTAATCACTTAATTCAAATTGAATAAGTGACTTTAGAAACAAGATTGTAATGCCTAATATTGTACTTGATGCTATAAAAATTATCTACTTATTTTGTGAAAATGTGTTATAGAGCTTTGTTAGGATTGTGTGTTGTTCACCTTGTAAACCCTAAGGGTCAATTCTACTTGTACTATTTTTAAATGACATCCAGTGTTTAAAATTAGCAAATAATATATTTTCTACATAAATCATGGAACGGACAAATAGGGCACCCATTGATGTATGGGAACCTTATTTAATTATTATTTATTTCTCAATTACTTGAAAATATTACTAGAATAAAGCATTGATTAGAGAATTTACATAAGAAAGGTAAAAATTGATAGATAGGGTAGCATCTTCCATATTTAGTAGGTGAGGTATAATTAGTGTTTCATGGTGAGTGCTTAAGAGTTACTATTACCTGTTTATGATCACTTTTGTTAGAGATTCTTGTGTGTAGATTTAATTTCTATTTTGGAGACCACTCCCATGTAATAGGTCATAATTTTTTTTACTACGACATTTTGGGACCATGTTTGAACCCATGGTACTACTTTGTGGGCCTCCTTAAATCTATATATTGATGGTTTAGCATTGAGAATGTATTATATAGGGGTAAAAATACAAAGTTGTTTCACAGTTTTGACCAACTTATTAGCACAGGTGAATTTAAGTATTTCTAACTAAAATCATTTTTGGTCAAACATATGATCTAGCTAGATTCATTGTAGTTAAGTTAGATATGGCCACAACTTTTCCAAATAAAAGGCTTCACTAAATGAATATGTAGCACCACTTTCAGGTCAATTTATCAAATTATATATTAAAAAAAATGATGTTTCAACATATCCTACTCATGTAAATAACATTTTTCAAAAATATAAAATTACCCTTTTGTAGATCTATAAGTGTACATTTTCAAATATATATAGTTTTTTTAATTGATGGTATAGAATTATATGAGCTGAAATAATGTTTGTTGTTTGTTGTTACAATAAATTTGTGATAGTTGCAAACCAAAAACAACTCATATTTTCAAGGAAAATCAACCCATATATTTTGAGTTTGTTGTTTATATTTTGTTGGCTAGAATATATCTATAAAGTGTGGTGTATGAAGTAGTCAAAGGGAGAGGAAACCAATGATGTAATAGTATAGGAGAGAATATCAAGATAACGGGGAAGATAGCTTAGAAATAGTGGGGAATAGAATAACACGGGAGAATAACATAGCAATCTAATAGTGTGAAAAAAATGTAATAGCACAAAAAATAAAGAATGTAATATATTTCATGAAATAAATATATATATAGTTTATGATCTAAGTTTGTAGCAAAGAATTTTAGCCACCCCATGGATTGAGAGGAGGGACCACTCTCTTAAAATGGTGGTGACATTAATTTAATGTTACTTATTTTGTGTTATTTTCTATCATTTCATGTCTCAAGTGTGATTAATAATTTTTCAAATTGTTGGATTGATTTTATTACATAGTATGCTATTTGTATATGCAATTTTTATTTTAGTTACTATCACAGGTCTGCATATAATTATGTAGCATATTATAATCTTTTAGTATGCACAATTCATGTAACGGCCTACACAATCCCTATAACACTATCATTTACAATTCCTATAGCAATTTATAGAAGTGTTTAGAATTCGTATAGCAGTTTTAAATGAATGATCTTATTTTCTAGTTGTGTTTATTGTAAATTATTATCTACAAGACTTTGATGACTCATCATCTACAATACCTTGCCAAATAATTATAGGAAAGGGATAAAATGATATTTATTAAAATCTCTCCCATACACTATGACTAGTGGAGAGTTATAAATTTTAGGAAAATATGAAGTCTTTTGAAGAGTAGTAATGAATCATTGAAAGGAAACAAATCTTGGATGAAGCGTATCAAGGAATTTCTACATGATATAATTATGGGGAAGGAACCACAAAGAAGGTTCTATTAACAAGGCTATGGTGGCCTAATTTATTCAAATAAATAATTTTACGAATGTGAAATTTGTCAAAGAATTAATAGACTACTTACAAAATGTCACAACCCCTTTAAGTCAAAACTTATGTTACACGACTATTTAGATTATTTTGATGTCATTAAATGGTAATATAAAATTTCAATTGCATGCTAATCAATTTAATTAAATTTGGCACTCCAATATTCACGACATCGAGGTTATGCTCCCACATTACTAATAAAGGAAACTAAGAGTTTATAATGTAACTGTAGCCACCTCGTGCAGACCATTAAAATTACTATTATGAAACACACAGTTGTGGCACCAAATGAAGGGAAAACTATTAATCAAGGGCACCATGCACCATCGACTGGAGTACGTAGAATGGAGACTATTAATCAAGGGCACCATGCACAATCGACTGGAGTACGTAGAATGAAGACTATTAATCAAGGGCACCATGCACCATCGACTGGAGTACGTAGAATGGAGACTATTAATCAAGGGCACCATGCACAATCGACTGGAGTACGTAGAATGAAGACTATTAATCAAGGGCACCATGCACCATCGACTGGAGTACGTAGAATGGAGACTATTAATCAAGGGCACCATGCACAATCGACTGGAGTACGTAGAATGAAGACTATTAATCAAGGGCACCATGCACCATCGAGTGGAGTACGTAGAATGAAGACTATTAATCAAGGGCACCATGTACCATCGACTGGAGTACGTAGAATGAAGACTATTCCACGTCAATCTACATGCAATTCCACGACCTTAGTTCAAGAGATCTGTGCAACCATTCAGGTGAAAAGGATGGGAAGAGAATAGGTTAAATGAAAATCTCCAGGGAGCCATATGAAGACTGGGTATTGAGTGGATAAAAACTTCTTATTTTGCCAAGCGAAAGTGGAGGTTGCAGATAGAGTGTCCAAGAAAGAGTTAAACCATAGATCCTTATTGAGGATTTGGGTAGTGATCTAAGAAGCATTAAGGATTGTCATAGTTTGGGAAGGAGATTGGCTACAAGAGCTCATCATGCATATCTAGCTGACTCTTCCCTCTCTATCTTTCCACCTTCTGAGATCAACTAGGAGGCGTTTACAAGTAGGTGGTCTGAACCCTTATGGTAATTTGAAAGAAGTATAAGGAGTATATTATCTTATTATTTATTTGTATGTGCAGTCTTCAAAATTTAAATTAAAACCATATAGGTACATTCTTGTTTTGAATTTAGAATCTGTGTTTTGATTCTTCATTTTATATAGCCCATCTAAATATAGGTGGTGATTTCCCTTAGGATCAAAAGGTTCAATCTAAAACACATTCTATGCATTATAGTCTAATAAGTAATCTGCAATGATAAATGGGATGATTAAGTTATATATCACTTAGTCAATGGGATTGTACCTTTTAATATCTAGTTTGGATAGAATTATAAAATCCTTGAATATGAAAGAAATATGATGTATATATTAAATTACATCAAAGACTAAATGTCCCAAACAGTATCCTTAGTCTATAATTCAAACTCAACGAGTAGATAACAAATCATCAAGCCAAGAATATTGACATTCACCTTATCTATCAAATAGGAAAATCATGTTTTTTAAACCCTTTAAGAACCACCAAAAAGTAGTTCATATATTACTACCAATCCTCACACATATATTAATTTGTATTATTATTTCTAAGCAACTATTCTTAATGAAGAATTACAAGACATATAAGTGATAAATATAGCCTTTAGCTAGCTAGGTCAGTTATGTAGCTAAAGATAACTTTTCTCACGAATTCTTTCAAAATGTGTTACATGATAGTTTATTACCACATTATTAGTTATATATATATATGCCTTTAGGGTTTTAACCATCATAGGATCACAATAGCTTCACCAAAAATATAAAAGTAGACTTTGTACAATGATTGGTCAAATAAATTAAAAATAAATAAAAAGGTTTTAAATAGTAAAATCTATATACATTCATGTACATTGTATAGAAAAGATTATACTAAAATCTAGATATACATATATTAAACATGTAGTTAAAAGTTATATTGAACATGCATTTGATCAATTATGCTCAATTTTTGGTATTATCTTAATACAAGATAAATGATCATTACTTATCCTTAATCAAACCCAAGGTTATTTGTTAATGATAACTATAATGCACTAAAATGTTACTCATAATGAGTTAAATTCTAATACATTTCCTTGTATTGTCATGATAATTTAATCAATGATTCAAAACTCTATTATTTAACATTGAAAATTATTGACCTTGTTGACCTAACAATACTGATCTCAAATGTCATTTAAAATAATATTAAGCTGAAACAAAGAAAATAAGGAGCCCTAGGTCTACTATGTAAACCTAGGATTCAAATGTTGTATTTTTGTGGGTTCTTCTATTGTTTCATTAAGATGGAGATTAACAAGGCGAGTAGATTGACTTTCAACCATGAAGGTGAGCCAATCAGACCTAAATCTCCATCTTATTAAGGATTAGAATGGTTTGGAATTGACTTGCTATGATTAACCTAATTGAACTATATGACCTAGAATATGAAAAATGCAAGATCTTGACAATGCATATATTGAAACAGTAACTTGCATACGGATCTGGGAAGTGTAGAGGATTGTGTACCTATCACCAGAAGTTTGGTTTGATTGCTATAGGATAAGGTCACCCTAGGAAAAAAGGGTCCTTGTAGGCCTTTTTGTTCTATTTTTGAGGTCCTTTGATGACATATCTGAGCTTCTAATTTCTAGTTGTAGAGTTGTTAGAACATTGTCAAATAATTTTGTAGGTGAGTTTCTATGAGTTGACAAGATATATGGCTTCAATTACAACAATGAACAATTTATCTTCAACATCCCTTCAATCCTCTTCAAACCTAAATCCTGCACATTCAAAGAGGGATAATATTGGGACCTTTAAGGGGCTTTCCTTAGTCAAACCCCATGTAAGTGTTTCAACTTCCACAATGGCAATGTCAATGATAAATAGATAAATGGATATGAAGGAATGATGGAATCACAAAGTGTTGAAACTCACCACCCCTTAATGGCTTCCTTGAAGGATTGAATTCATGCACATCACCTCAAGTTCTTGATCTTTCTTGCTTGTTTTTGCTTGGATGCTTTAGGGACCTACAAAAATGTTAGTCTTCACAAAACAATGATAACATTGAACACACATGAACTCACAAAAACTTTGACATGATGTTGGATCTTGAATTGTTACAATAAATCTCTAGAATGTTGCTCTTGACCTGCTTGATAGTGCTTTTGATCATAAGTTTGTCAATAAGTTTTCTGTTATATTTCAAATGATGCAATAACTAGGTATTTATAGGCATTTCTCTAATTTCTCAAGAATTAAATCCTGATAGCCAACATTTTCAATTTTCAATTTGAATGTTAAAATTCCCACTCTGAAATGTCTAAAATTGGTCCCCGATAGAATAGGAGGACCCATACGCCCTAGGGAAAATGGGTCCTAGCCATATTCTCTAGGACATTAAGTGTCAGGGGAGAATAATAATTGGATGCATTTGTTTTGAAATGCTTGCAATTTCTTGGAAAGTGACACAAATGGGCTATAGAATGCATAATTTAGGAAATCATGGATCCAATTAGGCTCAATAATTTAGGGGACGCAAACATAGTGTGAAATTTTCAAGGGTGACAATTTATGATGCTACATAAGCATAGAATGATAAATTAAGATACTCATTATTGATAGATTAATATAATTATACCTAGTTTAGTCATCCAGGCTATAAAATGAAATCTCTATTAATATCTCCCAACTACAATTAAATGTATGATGTTATAATTTAAGTGTAGGTCATAATTCAATAATATGTCACAAACTCAAATTAGCAATATAGACTCTAAAATTCTTTATCTTTCCTTATTTACTTG
Source organism: Sequoia sempervirens (assembly GCA_007258455.2). Lineage (NCBI taxonomy): Eukaryota > Viridiplantae > Streptophyta > Pinopsida > Cupressales > Cupressaceae > Sequoia > Sequoia sempervirens. The sequence continues at coordinate 84,592,684 of VDFB02000002.1, read as the reverse complement.
ATATCTTAATCTCACTAAGTTAAGAAGTACAATAGGAATCTAATCTGTGTCTTATCTTTGATCACTTTTTAGTAAAACCTCTATGGTTGCTTTGGTCAATATATTCATAATTCTTGATATGAGGAACATCAAGTAAAGACTATAGGAGACATTCAAACTTGACATCTTCAAATGACAACACTTTACTAAGCATCAAATGTTATTATGTGTGGACCTTAGCAATGAAATATACCATGATGAATTATTGTATCAATCAATGTAGATTTAGTCATCTACCTTATTAGAATCCTTTCAAATTTAAATTGCATTTGAATACATCATGTTAACATTCAGTGTAGTTAAATAAGAAAATTAGTAATTGAATTATAAAAAATTTATTGTTTAAACCATGTAATTTTTGCCAAGATTTAAAAATAAAATAGAATTTCTTATAGATAGTCAAACTAAGAGAGGGCATTAGAAATAAGCTATTTTTCCATATTTTGATTTAAATTATGATATTACTATCTCACCTTGTTTAATCAAAACATACAAAACTAGTGATAATCATTACACAGTGATACTTGAGGAACTAATTATGTATCAAGATACTAGAACTTGCAAATGTAACATTGAGATAGGAATTTGAGAAAATAATAAATAATCTTGCTTACACATATCTAAGATATTTAATTTATGAAACATTGAAAATAAATAAACTTCTAAACCATTGATACTAGAACTTGTATTAAATGTAAAATGGAGATAGGAATTTGAGAAAATAATAAATAACCTTGCTTTTAGCATATTATAACTCAAGTTACTTTTACCAACCTAGATATTGAATATATATGTATAATGGAGATATTTTATTGTTCAAATCACAAGGGGGTCTATTTCTTCAAAGGGTGATCCCACAATACTAGTTTACAATTTTTGGCCAAACTAGACACTGAATTGGTTTTTTCTAACTAAATCTTCACTTTTGGGCACCTATAGTGGCTAAACCGTGAGGAATTTGAAGACGATGCAAACTAGTGATTTGTGGTATTTTTTCTGTAGATTCTAAATATATTTTTTTCAATTTTTTTGGAATCAGATTGCACTTCTTTTTCCATCTCCTTAGAAAACTAGTTTTTTTTAGTAAACACCATTTTTAAGGAGTAACGCTCACCGTATAACACATAATTTTTTTTCCATGAAGGATAAAATTCTATTTTTTTTTAATTTAGATTTGTAACTATGATATCTAGTGCTTCCAATTGGTTTCATAATTTTTTATTGAATATTTTTTCCTTAATCAAGTTTCAAAGTCAAACCAATTACAATTCAGACATAGGCAGACCGTATAACACATAACTTTTTTTGTATGTATCAAAATTCAAAAAAAAAATTAGTTGGATCAAGAAATTCAATATCTAGTGCACTCATATTTTTCAAAAAAAAATTATAATCTTCTATTTTTCCACATGTGCAGAACAGAGAGCTTGATTTTCAGTGAAAAACCTACATTCACAAGAAATAAAAAATAAATATAATAATAAAAGTAAATTTATTTAAAATTATACTTTTTAGGAAGCTTACAATAAGGATTACATACAAAAAATAAATTTTAAATGAATTCATTTGATCCCCCAAAAGGTAAATCAAAAGTGGTTTTTTATTAGCATTTTGATAGGTGTAAAGGAGACTCCATTATAGGTATCATTTAAAACTAGCGGGGTTCTATCCAAGGGGGTTTGATCTAAGGTAGTTTGATAAAACCCTCTTCACTTGGAATGCTTTAAATGGAAAATTTTAAGGATTAAATCATTATATTTTCTAAAAATATGTGATTTCAATAAAAATCAAAATCTCCCAGAAATTGTAAACCAGCTTTGTGGGATGACCCCAAAAATAATAAAAATATCATCTAATTCTTATTGAGGAAAAATTATTTCTTTATATATATATATATAAGGAAAGTAGGGAATGAAATATGATTAAGACTTGAAACTTTATAAAATGATGTAAAACCAGTTCTTGCACATTTAAATATAATAGGGGATATTCTAGTAGGATGAACGAGAAAGGAAACTAGAAAGACAAAGTTAGCAGATTTACCCAAAATTATGCTTAAGAAACCTCCCTCATCTAAGCTGGTTATCAGATACTAAGACCCTGGCCATAGCCCTAAAATGGATAAAGGTAGTAAGAAGGAACCCATCAATGAAAAATAAGAATAATGTATATCTCTATTTTAAGTACTCACTTTTTAAGATGTTTTGATAGTTAATTGACAATCTTTATGTGAGTAGAAGTTATCTTTAGATAGTTATTTGTTTTAAAGGATAAATGGTTAACATATAAGTCATTTTTTATTAAGGAGTTACTTGTACTATTTAATGATGAGAAATAAACAGGTTCAATACTAATCGTTGGAAAATTCAATCTCTATCAAAATATGACTTCCATGGATGATATTCAAGGCTTGGACTACAACATTAAAATTTAAAAATTATATGCAAATCTAAGAAATTAAGTTACCTTAATATGGAAATACCATGATTAGATCCATCTTCTTTATGATGCCAAAAAACAACCAACATAACATGCTTATAAACACTACCTTATGTGAAAATAAATAATAACATCACAAAAATATAGCAGCGATGAGGCACAAATCAGCAACACAAAATCATCACATAACACAAAATTTACATGGAAAAACCCTTGCGGGAAAAAAATCCACCAAGAAGAGAGGCTAAGTATGCATTATCGTCAAATAAATGAGATTACAATACAACCATTCCCATTCTCCTCTTTCCCTCCACCATGGAAGCACTTGTATACTTGTGAACAACCTCCTCATATCTCAACATGTCCTAGTTGTTCCTGCAAAGTAGTTCACTACATCCAATTGTGGCTCCCAATTCTACATCCAAAAGGTTGATTTTATAGACTTTTGAAGGCATCTAATGCTCCAAACATGGCACCCAAAGATGACCCTTCATTCCAAACATCCCCAACCTTTGGGTTACCTCCTCAGTATGTGAAAGGACACCAGTTTTGGCTTCAATACTTTCCCTCCAACTTGGGCACCCAAACATGAGAGATAAACATTACATTAAATGTAATAAATGATGGAAAACCAAGTGACACATATTTTCTCTTTCCAAGCACCCACTTGGAAAATCCCAATAGTCACTCATTTATCATTTCCTTTATATTTTATTATCCCATTTTAGGCATCCACATATGGGGGAAATAATATTAAATATTTATGTCCACAACCCTACTTTACCACTTCTAGTGGACCCAGCACGCCTTATGAGTATATTACAAACAATGGTGAGAATTAATATTACCAAATATTTTTCTAATTCACCCTAAGTGCCCAAAGACACTTTCCAAAGATTTTGGAACCATGACATAAGATTTACAAGGTAGATGGCACCTTAATCCTAACATTCTCCCACTTGACATCAACATTGTAAATACACCCATAAGAATCACAAACAAGGGAAAACATCCCTTAACCAATCATGTACCATCTAGATCTTCACCACGTTATCATGCTCCAACAAGATACCTACAAAAGAAACCATGATAACCACCATCAAGAAAAAAATTCCATCACATCATCCAACATACCACCTATGGAAGAAAAAGGAACATGCCAAGGTGAAATATATCAACTATCATTGAAATTTGCACCAATATTTACATGAACACAAGCATCAAATTCAAATGATAACAAGGGCTCTAAATAGCATCCTTACTCATACCACCTAGAATAGCAATGACAGTGAATTGCAACTCATCAAAGCCAACCATGCCTCAAACCAAGGTATACCAAACATAGACAAAACTTCATGCAATCAACATACAAACCCAAAATCCTCAATCAAGTCTCTATATATCGATCCTCATATCTCAAAGCAACATACCAATGCACAAATGACCATAGACAAGGCCAACTAACAAAGTCTTTGTTAACATTAAAAAAAAATCTTGTGGATATAGATATTCCACATCCAAGTCATCCCATAGCAATAAAGTGGGTAGCTAATCCACAACCTGCATAACTCATAGATCCAAATATAATGAAACATGCAAACTCATCATCACATCAGTAACCAAAAAACCAAGATATCATAGAGGATAACCAGACATATATCCATAAAATCTTGCTACATGAGTAATGTCAAATATGAAAATAGATCAAGACATACCAATTCTATCTATAGTACTTCACATGGAGGATGTGGCTAATTCCTCTATTACATAGTGTGAAGGAAACATGCAATGATATGAAAATATTGCAAAAAATATGTTGCAATACCTCTCTCACCATTATTCTCCATAGCTCTCCCAAGTTCTTCACACTCAACCATATGAAACCAAACATCCAAGATGAACACCATGACCAAAGATATAACCTACAAATCAAACCATATCCTTGTTCCACACTAACATGTACCAAAATGTGTAAAGTAATATCTCCTTCACCATTCCCATACTGAAAGGATATCAACATCTAACATCCAAATCAAATGAAAATATGGCAGCACTAGATGTAAATGTCTCATACCAAAGGTAGATCAAACCAACCAATCATTCCCACAACAAAGGGTGCCCAAATCCACAAACCATTTCTTGTACCTCTCTAAATAAGTCCTTGGAACTAGATCCATAGCTCAAGACCAAAACAAGGAGAAAAATGGAAATCCATAAACCATGCATCTTCTTCTTAACAAGTCTTCAAAATTTTTATATTCAAGACTAACTCATATGAGAATACAAGATACAAAATAAAGAAAGCATATGATAATCAAGTGGGAAATACCTCTTAGATCATTCACCTACCAAGTAGACCAAGAGTAGGATAAAAGATTGTCTTTTGTATACAACACCAATAAATGAAAATCTTCTCTTCCTGGGTCCATAATGATTTCACATCCATAATTAGGTGTAGGCTCCTCAGTCTTTATGGTGAAATCCTCATCAAAGAGTAACCATCTCAACATACGATCCCATGAATAAGAGATATCTTAGCCTCACCCAAGTCTCTCTAGTCTCCATGAGTATCCATGAATCAATCCATGACAACTTCAAATGTAACCCTACAAAATCATGAAGCTCCAAGAAAATGATTTATACTCAAAACCAAAGAGAACCAACAAGACCATTGTCAAAATTCCAACAATAGAATTAGGAACATATCATGAAATCATGATCTAACACCCCCTCCAAGGAGATCACATAAAGTAACCATCCATCATCAAATGATGAATCAACATCACTTCCAAAGCTCCCACTAAACTATGTAACGAATCTCATGATAACCATCTCTTAATTGAATATCTTTCATGGCCCCAACACAATCAAAGAACTCAAAACCATGAGCTCCCAAAAGGTAACGTAAAAACACAATCTCCAAAGCAAGAAAATATAAATGCTACACATGCTTTGTCAATAGAACCAAAGATGTCATTAAACTCTCACTACAATCTGAAAGAAAAATCCAAGAGCTCCTTATGACACCAACAACCATTACAAAATACCATCCATCTTCTAATCAAAGATTAGATCACTACACACTACAACAACAATAGCTTAGAACCAAAATCTTGAAACAAAGAAGATAGAACAAATTATGTAATGGAATAAAGCTCCCACTAAAATTAATACTAAGTTATACATGGCATCATGACCAATATCATTGTCAACACTCTATTGAAAGTGAACAAAGCTTCTCATGCACCATTGTTGTGCAGTTTTCGCACACATGCCCCGCTGAAAGCAAGGACCCTCTTTTCTTGCTTTGCTTTCTTGTTTGCTTTTCATAGGGTCCTGACTTCATCCCCTTAAGGGATGAGTCTCTCGGTCTTGGTCTTGTCTCACCCACATGCTTAATGAATAACTTGCATTTGGGATGTCATCTTACAACTTCAAGTGATGGTCTAGCTCTTAGGAATCGACCCCTGATTAAAAAGTTCAAATTCAAGAAAAATTGGCTAAGTTATGAGCATGTTCGGTAATTCTGAGGTACCTTGGATTACCTGAACCTTAGTCCGGTCAGATAATCTAAGTTACCTTGGATTACCTGAATCTAAGCTTCTATCGTATTTTTGAGATTTCCTCAGACAACCGTACGAGCATTTATTGGTTGAAATTAATGAGTTCAAAAGAATAATTTGGGGAATAAATTGAGAGAAAACGGTCATTTGGTCATTTCATTTTCTTGAGAGCTCAAAGTTGGATAGAATCCTCACCACCATGCATTTGATTTGGATTTTAGTGTTGGGATTTCCTTCTTGAGTGATTATTTTGGAGGTTTTGGTTTATTCATTGCCAGTCTGTAGTCGAGCTTTCTTTTGTTGTGCACAATCTCACGATATGCTTTTTATTCTTTTCATATGGTCTTGGTTTTGCTTGAGCTTCGATGGTGAATTTTTGTTTGAAACAGCCTCTTGTTGAGTTTGGAATGGGGTTTTAACCAGTCATTTAGGGTTCTCAACTTTTAGGAAGGTTTCTTCCAAAAGGAGTCAAAGGTAGGGTTTTATCTAGATGTATTGAGTAAATAAATCTATCTATTACTTTTGAAACTATCTCCTTTCGGCCTTCGTCGGTGATTGATATATAGATTTTGGAGTGCTTTTCTATTTTCATTGTTAATCAAAACCCTAATTTTTGAGATTGCAAGCTTGATGAATTGGTTTCTTTCAATGATTGTTAAGTTGTTTTTTTAAGAAAAATTCATGATGTTATTCCAATGACTCAATCTTAAGGAAATTTGGCATTCATCCTTTATCAATTTGAACAACTTAAGATCCAACACTTAGAAATTTCGCGAGCTTGAGAAAATTGCAGGGATTCTGAGGTAGCTCGGATTTTCTAAGCTCTAATCCGCTCAGAGAATCTAAGCCCCCTCAAATTATTCGATTTCCTTAGCTGATCCTAGGTCTAAACTTAAGCGTTAAACCCTTAGTCAAATTTTGAGCCTAACGTTTCATCAGCAAATTCAAGCAGGCTTTGATTACCCGAACGTTAGTTCACCTGAGTAATCCAAGGTCCCTAGAAGTACCCAAACCTTGTGAATGATTGAGCCAAATGCATAAAATCTCTTGATCTTTGGATAGGAGAAATTCGTGAAGTGTCTTCGAGGTGAGCAATGCTTGTACATAATTTATCGAGTCACTAAATTTCACTCATACTTGATTCCACTTGAATAATGGTGAAAATGTGGTTAATTGGTTAAATTCAAAGAATCTGAGCTTGCTCGGATTGGTCGAACCTTAGTCTAGCCGAAAAATCCTAGCTAGCTCAGATTATTTGGACTTCTTCCATTCTTCATGGATTTCAAGCATCATTAAAAAATGAGTGATATAGATGATTCTTTGGTATTTGCTGACAGATATTAATTCATTTGGGGTGTGATTTATTCGAGTTGCTTACATTTATTTCCATTGTAATTTGAATGATTAATTAGCTTAAGTCAATGGTATCATTGTCTCATGTTGGTACTTCATTGATCTAGATATAATATGTTGTATTTTTTGTGTTGGTGATCATGGTCCTTTCTCTAACAGATGTAGGCTGAGGACATTCCTTACAAAACCACCAAGAAAAAAATTGCTCTAGTGCAAGAAGAAGTCAGGAGAAGATAGGAAAGGATGAAGTATGACTTCAAGGGTATTTGGCCAAAGACCAAGATGGAATCTGCATGGTCAAATATTGCAAATACCAATATGGGTCATGTGGACTACGATGACTTCCAGTAGAGAATTTTTGGGAATGCACCAACTGAGCTAGCTCAAAATATCACTCACACTGGTTTGGCACAAGCAGTAGGATTCCCACCAACACAACTATTTCCAAAGCTAGTTTTGGAATATGCAAAGCACTATGACTCAAGAACAAAAATCATAATTGGGACACAAGGAAAATTCATGGCTAATTTGACTAAGGAATCAATTGCAGAGGTCTTCAACATTTCCTCTCATCACAAGCATTGAAGAAATTAACATTGGAGAAGCTATCAAGTTCTATGAGCAAGACCCCAACAGAGCTTTGGAGATTATGAATAATGCATGGATACTGAAACCAAAGCCACACTATTCAAAGCTGCCCAAACAACTACACATGAGTGATTTCAGGCAGGAGTGCCATGACATTATAACTCTTTTGGGAAAATTCATGGGATTGGAAGAGGCCCACCTATTCCAAACTTGGATTTTTCATCCCATTACATAGATTGTGGCCAATAAACATTATCACTGGGCAAGGATCATAAGCAACAATCTAGATTCTCAATCGAGGAGTGTACAAGAAACCAATAGGTTTACTATGACTTCATATCTAGTGTACATTCTATCACACAAGACCAAATACAAGGGTCTCAACTGCAAAGGAACCTTAGGAAAAGATAAGATATGGGATGTGTACCCACAGTTACAACACAAAACATCCAATTACAAAAGAGCTAATGATGCATTTTTCATGTATATTCCCAGATTGTTACAAGATGCTCTTCATGTCAGGGTTTTTGTTGATGCAATGGACTTAATCAAACAATATGGTCAGTGGTTCATCCAGTTCCAAAGATTCACATACATCTTGATACAAGCATCTCTAGTTGTTCCTCTCAGACTACCCAGGTATCCCACCAATAAGCTTCTAATGTTAGAATTGACAAGACAAATGGTAGGATTCAAAGAAGTCCTACAACAAGGAAATATAAAGAAGAAGTGGTTGGGATCAGAGTTCCCGTTGAGAATAGGGGCTTTGGAGGCCTTTCCTTCTATTCAAAGTGCTCAACATTCTAAGAAGGAAATGGCCCAATTTGAGTTATATTCCCATGCTGACTGAAGTAATTTTGATCCATATGGCAAGGCCATGAAGAAGGCTAATAGAACTTTCAGGCACAAGGACCACATAAAGGACTATCGGGCCAATTGTAGGGATGAATTCGATGTCCTCAGGAGAAGATTTTCTAGGTTACCCCTCAAATTGATAAGGTTGTATAAAGTAGCACAAGTGTCTAATCAAGTACAAGATGAGGGAGTAAATTTTATTCAATATCATGATTATCAACCTTACAAGAATCAACCACTACCTCCTATTAACTAGTCAGAGGAAGATGCCACAAACTTGAATCAGGTTACCGAACCAGTGAAGAAGTATTCCAGATTGTGGGTCAAGCACAAATTGTTAGAATTGGAGGCTGAAGGTGTAAAGTTCACCTATGATTTAATGGGATACTTGGAGTCTCAAGATGAAGAAGAAGTTGAATCCAATAAAGAAGATGAAGCTTCTAAACCTCATAATGAGGAAACTCATGAAGAAGTACATGAGCTAGTATCTATCAAGAGGAGAACAAGGAGCCAGGTACAGGTAAAGCAAGGAGAGAAGCCATCTCCTAAGAATAAGAGAGCTCCTCAATTTAGCACTAATGTCGAAGAAGGTGAAACCTCACAACCAGTGAGGAAAAGAAGAATACTCACAGAGAGGAAAAAGGCTGCTAAGGCAAGGAAAGATGAGGCTCCTACAGATGCTCCTTCTACAACAAAGGTTGTTGACTTACAAAGTTCAGGGGAAAATCCCCAGGTATATGTTAGAAGGAACTCTCCTAAGCAAAAGGTTGCTCCAGTGGAAGAAATTAAGACTGTAGAGGAGGAGGTGCAAGATGAAGAGGCACCTACGAATGATATGGATAAGAGAGAAATTCCAAGAAATAATTCTCTCGTTCCTTCTCCACATCAAAATGTACAAGTTTTTGAGGAGGAAATTCACGAAGAGGGGAACATATCTAATGATCCCAAATAGCTCAATGAAGAAGATGATGATATTTCTACTCCTGAAAGTGGAGAGTGGAAGAAATTTGTGCAAGAAATAAGGCAATCTACTTCTAGGGCAACATAGAATCTGAGGTTTTCCAAGGAAAAGTGCTAAGGTCCCCTGAAAAGATAACAATTGATGAACAAGAAGATCATCATGAGGAAGGGGGAAATAGAGAAGTTGTTGATAGTCCTCATTAGGACAAAGGTGAACAGGAAAATCAACCAGAGTCAGAACAAAATGTTGAATTAAATGTGGTTGATAGTTCCAATAAGGAGGTGACAACTAAGCCATCTACAGCTCCTGAATGGTTGGAAAAGAGGCTTAGCAAGAATCCAATCATTGTACAAGAGGAAGCCCCAAGCTAGGATAAGTTGCTTGAACAATGGGGATAGCCCAAGCAAAGGAAAAGGGCCAGGACTGTTTCTAAAATGACCAGAGATGAATTTAATAATAAGGTTGTCCATGTGGCTATTCCTGCAGTAGATAAATTCAAGGATGAAGTTAGGCCATCAAACTATAAGGTGAAAACTATCAACTTAGGTCCCACCACTGAGGAACAAGAAAAAGAAGAGTTCTAGGAATCTTCTCACGCAATCCTGAGGAGGTTAGATAGGGAAACAGAGGAGAAAGAAAAACTACAAAAATAGTTGAATGATGTTTATAAATATGTACAACACTTGATGAAGCCTCTACAAACTATGGGAAGTGAAGGGATGGTGCCAGAAGGACTATTGCCTAAGGATGCGGTTACAAAAATTGAAAGATTAAATTCCTTTGTGCATTGTACTCATAATTGGATCCAATATGTTAGCAGTAGAGGAGATGAAGCAATTGAGCAGATTTTGAAGATATACACTAATGCTTCTGACTTTCTTGAGCATACTTCACATTTTTTTGTAGATTGCAACAAAATTGATGAGTCAACTGCAGATGAGCTGAAGAAGATCATGCAGGTTTCAAAGGAAGAAATGGCTAAGCTAGATATCCTTTCTTGAGATGAAGTTGGCAAGGTGAAGGAATGGGTTGAAGTTTGGAATTACATAAAGGAGCTCCTCACAAAGGCCTTAAAGAAGATAATGAAACTGCAAGGGAAAATGAAGGAAATATACAATAGTTGCATCAATTTCCTAGAGATAATGACTGGAAGGAGGAAATTTGGACAGAAGAACATGAACATTGGTAGATTGCAGGGATGGTGGCACGAGATCAATGCTCCTTCTGAGGGTGCTCCAATCACTAAGGAAAATCTGGAGGATGCAGCTATCTACATTTCTAAATTGGACAAATACCATGAGCTACAAATTAAATGGAATAAAGTGATGCCACAATAATTAGAAGAATTTAAAAATCATAAAACTAGAATTAAGTTTATTCTAGTTCCAGACCCTGAAGATGTGAAAGAAATATTGGAAAAGGAAAAGGAATTATTTAATAAATTAGAGGCCAATCAGGAAGGAGAAAAGGAGAATAGTCAGCAAGTAGCCACCTAGATTCTTGTGCTAGACATGTGACCTCTAGCCAACCAGATGGGCGACTTCGAGTTTTGTGCCATCAAGAGAATACTATTGGAAGACCCAGGCCAACCTAGATGAGGCCCCAAGCATTAAATGCAAATTTTATTTTATTAAAGAACTTTCTAGGCTGACCTGTCTGGCCGAACTACTAATGTTAACCCTAAATTGGGCCAACCTAGTGAAGGAATTTCTATAAATTGGGGATCATGCCTCATTTGTAAGGGTTAGAAAGAGTTAATTCATAGTTGCAAGAGCTAGAGTTGAGTTAGGAGTTAGCATTTTCTAAGGTTGCTACATTAAGAATACTTGAATTGTTGCAATATTGGGTGATTCAATATAAGTAAAGACATTGTTCTTTGGTGCTCTTTCTTGTGTTGTTTCATTTTACATGGTTCTTGTTATTCCATAACTTTAAGATTTCTTTAAGATTATTAGTTACATGTTAGATTTCAAATTTAGATGTGATGCAATAGTGTTGATGATTTCATATTTGGAGTGTTTGAGCAATCCTTGGTTCATACTTTTAGCAGCTTGTTGATTGTAAGTTGTGTAAAGTTAGCCTGGGCCTTAAATTTGTGTGTTAAGTTCAATTTTGGGTATTTATTCATTTCAATTGATAAATAAGGTTGAATTGGGTGAATTCTTCATCATCTAAAAATCTTTAATTCCTTAGAAGATTGCACTATTTTCGTGAGATTGCCTATTTGATTTGGGTTAAGCAGAAATTGGTTTTGAAGGATTAGTCCACTTTAGGTGTTTAATCATTTGCATTGTTGGTCTTAGAAATTAGTTTAGTTTTAAGATCTCTATAAACCCTTATCTTTTGCTATTTCTTTTAAAATTTTAATTAGGTTTTAGGATCAAAAGTATCATTGTATTGCAAGATTTGATAAGTCTGAAGTTTTCAGCATTTGTTTTGTAAGGTCCCTTGTAATTACTAGTATTTTCACATTTATCACTGAGTTGTTTTTTCATTTTCAATACCTAACATTAGAGACCTTGGGGTTATCTCTTGAGGCTTGCTAATAGATATTTACCTTTCAAGAGAGGTAGGATTTCCATATTCTGTCTGAGTTGTTGTTGTGCAGAAAACATCATCAACCATAAACAACTATTATAGATTGAAATGAACAACTATATCAGGTACTCCCAATAACCATCTCTCACTGCAATAAGCATACCAATGTAATAATGGTGACCAAGAATATGGTCCACCAAACAGAATCCACATCAGGCAATTTTATAAGATCTACAAATATGCAATATCTCAAAGGATAAATACATAATCAGTGCTCCAATCTTAAATAACTAAAAAATAGATTCAACCCCACATTAGTATCATGCAAAATAGATATATTCAAGTAGAACATGTGGATTTTCAAGACTCAAACATCAAAATCAATGCTAGATCTAATTTTCCAAAATAAACCCACATAGGAGTAACCATAGATCAATAAGAATCCTCCAAGAAGCCATGTAAACTTGTAATTGTCTTCATCTAGAACACCCTGAATATAGTCTCATCATAGATCTACATACCACATATTTTAGTTAACATGTAAAACCATCTTTGTAAATCTGAAATCCATATAACCATCTAGACATTTACACCAAACACATCATCTAAATAAGGGAATAAGCACAGATCTACAAGCCCACAGCTGAAATCAAGACTAAACTACAACCCAAATAGGGAAAACCAAGTTGTCCAAGATCTTATAACTATAATATAGAAAAGGGGATCCTAAGTCCTAAATGTAAAGAACCTACGATGAAATGGGCCTTTTTCCAAGTTACATTAAGATGTAGATCAACAAGGTGTATAGATTGACTATCAACCATGAAGGTGAATCAATTAGACCTAGATCTATATCTAATTGAGGATGGGAATGGATTGTAAATGATTTGGGATGATTAACTTAATTAGACTATGTTCCCTAATATGTAAATTGCAAGATCTTGATAATGCACAAACTGAAATACTAGTTTGCAAGTGGATATGAGGAGTGCAGAGTGATATATACCAATCCAGAGAAGCATCTTTCAACCACTATATAAGGACATAATCACCAAGATGTGTATAAATTCTTGATAGGGGTTCTGCTCAACTTTTGGGGTCTTCTAGTGGCAGCTATGAGACTTCCATTTCCACTTGCAAAATTGTCAAAAAACTATCAAATAATTGTGAGTTTTTGTGATTTGGTAAGATGTAGGGCTTCAAATGTAACAATGGATAATTTTTCTTCAACTTTCCTTTAATCTTCTTCAACCTAAGATTTGCACATTCACAAAGAGAGGAAATGTTGGGCCATTTTAGGGGCTTTCCTTAGTCAAACCTTGTGTAAGTGTTTCCACTTCCACAATGGCAATGTCAATGATAGAAATGATAATTAAAAGGAGGGAATGATCAAATTACCCAATGTTGCAACTCACCACCCTTCAATGGCTTCCTTGAAGGACTAAAGTCATACACATCACTTCAAGGTCTTGGATCTAGCTTGCTTGAATGCTTGAATGCTTTAGAGACCTACAAAAAGGTTTAGCCTTCACAAAACAATGATAATATAACAACATGAACTCACATACAATTTGACATGTGATGCTTAGATCTTGAATTGTTGCAATATAGATTTGAATTGTTGCTCTTGAATTTTCTTAATGTTCACCTCTAGCTTGTTAATAATCCTTAGATTTCAAATGATGCAATAACTAGGTATTTATATGCAATTGTTCTAATTTCCCAAAAATTAGATCTCGAAAGCTGACACTTAAAATTTGAATTCTAAATGTTAAAATTCCACCAACTACATATTAAAAATTGGCCCCCGACAAGATAGGGGGACCCATATGCCCATGGGCATATGGGTCCTATCCCTATCTACTAGGACATTAAGTTTCAGGATCATAACATTATTTATTTGTATTTATTCAATGCTTGCAATTCTTTGGGAAACAATAAAATAAGCTTTAGTGTTCATAATTTAGGAAATTAGGGACTCAATTAGGCTCATTAATTTAGGGGGGGGAATATAATGTGAAATTATTAAGGGTGAAAATTTTCTATGCTATATTTAGCCCCCACTTTAGTGAGAGTGTGAAATTACACTCAAACTCATACTAAGTAGAGAAATATATGTCAAGAGGGGTTCAATTATACAAATGTTGAAGAGATAGGATGACAAAGGATCGAGGGAGATGGCCAAGCCCCCAAGATCCAAGATCCCATGGAAAACCAACATAAGCACAAAGGAACACACACACATATGTATGATATGCAGCAAGAAAACATACACAAACATACATGTCAGAAAACATGAAGCATACACGATGAAAACACATGGTACAATGGAACATAAAGATGACAATAAAGTGAGAAAAAACATGATGTAAACAAAAAGAAGACACATAAAACACATAACAGGAAACAAATAATTAAACACAAGGTTAGTACTAAATATTTGAGTCGGTAAGGCAAAGAGACCTTAGTCTTAAATTGTTTCAAATACCAAACTTCATCCATCGAATGAATGTTAGCTCATATGAGGACTAGCAAGTTATTTTATGCTACATCACTCATGAACCCATGGCTCCTTTGGAAAGAAATTTGTATTATGCTACTTGTGGCTATGTTAAAAGGTTTTTATGACTCACACCATAGCAAAGTCTAATATTTGTAAGGTGAATCACAAACCGGGAGACACACGAGCTAGTGAAGTCTAATATTCACTAGGTGATTCCCCTAGAAAAGGTAAAATGAGAGACACACACGATAGGATGAAGATCATTTCTTTTAGAGGAATCAAGTGCATCAACACAAGGAAGAGCACCAAAATCCTTAAGATGTATTTTATTACTCAAGGCCTTACATTCATTGGTAGAATTACCATGCACTCAATGATACACAATATGAGTTTTTTTTGTAGAATTTATTTTGTGTTCTTGGAGGAAGAGAAATTAGGTGGGCTTTAAGAATCCTTGACAATATATTATCTTGATCTATAGTAGGGGACATTGCTTTCTCTTATGAATAATAGCTTTCTTTCTTATCACAAGATGTCATACACACACAAGCCTCTTTAGGTTTAGATTATGAGATTTTATACTCTCCCATAAAGGAGGGTGTAAAATCTAATGCCCCCAAATCAGCCTCAAAAAAAAATTGAATATGAATCATTTGTATTGGACTCTTTGGACCTTTAGGGAGATATTTGAGACTCCCCTTTGAAAGAAGGTGTAAAGTCTAATATCCCTCGACCATCATCAAAGAGTTTTGGATTACCATCAACTTGAATATTTTCTACCTTTGAAGTTGGAATCAAAGTATTAAGAGAATTGGAAGTGTTATGATCATGTTGACCTTGTGAATTATAATTAAACCGAAGGAAATAAGGTTCCACCTTTTAGGAGATGGAACAATTAGGAGGACCTATTTCACTCTTAGTTCATTAAAGGAAACCCTAGACACTTCCACCCAATGATTCAATTGAGGGAAGTACTAGGACAAGGGTGTTTTCTTAGGTGTGATTAAAAAGGGGTTCACCATTAAATGAAGCTTCTAGGGAGAAATGCAAACATGAATACACTAAACCCTAGAAACTTAGAATATGAAATTAGATAGCTAAACAAAAATATACAGGAAAGTACTTGGAGAATCAAAGATGACTAAACAAGATCTAAAAACTATGAAAATTGTTGTTTCTGATATGTATTGGGACTCATACGCCAGACTAGGTGATTTAGTCCCAATCTAGGGTTTCTGGGAAGAATCTGGTATCTCACAGTGACAAGTCAGAATCCTCTAAAGACTGGTAACAAAGCTATATAAGGACACATACGCCCAAGGTGGCGATTTAGTCACGTTCACATAAATCTACAAAATGCACATCACAAGAGAGAGAGAGAGAGAGAGAGAGAGAGAGAGAGAGAGAGAGAGAGAAATATTGTTTTTGTTAGTGGAATGGGGGTTTTCCTTGGTCAAACCCCATTTTGGTAATCAAACCTTAATGAGAAATGAAGCATGAATGAAATGAAACATGAAACATAAGATGAAACAACAAAACCTTTTTTGAAACCTTGTAGATCTGCAAACAAGTACATGAAGTGGCCTCAATGGATGTATATCTTGATCATTATTCTTGATGAAATATAATTCCTTTGAATACTTGAATTTATCTTGAAAAATACATCACAACATTAGCTCAAAACCACATGAATGATGCACTAAACATTTGACATGATGCTTGAATCTTGAATGCTGCTCCAAATGCTTGATGATTTTTTCTTGAATGCCTTCTTGAATAATCTTGAATAATCTATAATGCTCTTGTGAAATCTTAGGATGCTTGACTCAAAATTTCTAGGTGAAACTAGGTGAAACAACCTTGTATTTATACTTGTTTATGCCAATTTTTTTGAAATTACAACACTACAAACCGACATCAAATCTAGGACAATAAAATCCTGCCAAGAATTTTATTTGAAATAGGTCCTAGTTTAAGCGAGACTCATATGCCACCTTGGGTGTATGAGTCTAAGTGTCTTAAACACACGACACAAACTCCAAGAAGTGTCTTGTTTAATGTGAAATTTGAAATTAGGTCCCAATCCCTAGGTGGGACTCATACGCCCAAGGTGGCGTATGAGTCCTAGATCACTTGATCTAGAACACACAACCTCAAACAGTGAATTATGATTGGATATTTGATAAGTGTCATGATTATACTCAAAAAAATCTATTTAATAAGACTTGTGGATGCAAAATAGGACCAATTAAGGCATAAAGAAGCCAAATTTTAATGAAAATGACCCAAAACTTAATGTGAATATGTAAAACATATTACAACACCAAATTAAGGCATCACTTAGTTTATTTTTTCAATTATTCTCAAATTAAGTGAGGAAAAGGGATGCTTTTTCTGTCACTACATTTAGCCCCCACTTTAGTGTGAGGAGGAACTTGCTTCAAACTCACACTAAAGTAGACATTCAAGAGGGATCCAAGTGTACCAATGTGGATGGTATAGGATGAAAAAGATCAAGGCGTGGTCAAGCCCCTAGGATCAAAATCCTATGGAAAACCAACATAAGCACAAGAGGGAACTCATGTAAATGATGTATGAAGCAACAACAAAATACAAGCATACACTGTCAAAGACATAAAGAAGAAAGAAAAAGAAAGAAAGGGCGGATCAAGACTCGGCCATTTTTCCAGCATGATGTGGATCAGATCTAAGTTGTTTGTCCAAAAATATTTACAAGTGGAACACAATGTCCACTATAAAAATAAAACGCACACTCACACAGGCTTATGGAACCTCAAGTCATCCACGAGGTGAACCCCCAGAGAGGTGAGACACATACGCACATGGCCAATATGTGCAGCTCACACACACACAAGCAAGTGGCTATGGGAAATTCATTCCTAGGTTGGCTCCCATATGCTAACCATACCAAAGCTATACCTCCTAATAACTTTGATAAGGTGCCACAAAATGAAACTTTGAGCTTACGAACAACATGCAAGTAAAAATTTGTTCAAAGGGACTTTGCTTAGTTCATGTAAGGTCTCTTCTTAGGGAACATTGTGCCTAATGTCTCTAAGAGAGGATAAACCAAAGGAATATCACGCTCTCAAAGGAAATCAAACCCAATGA
Organism: Sequoia sempervirens; assembly: GCA_007258455.2. NCBI lineage: Eukaryota > Viridiplantae > Streptophyta > Pinopsida > Cupressales > Cupressaceae > Sequoia > Sequoia sempervirens. The sequence continues at coordinate 84,574,713 of VDFB02000002.1, read as the reverse complement.
AACTACCAAGAAAAGGTTGCATCGCAAGAAGTAAGAAAATTCTACAATGAAACATGAGTGTCGATGTATGTCCCCACTTTAAAGTAGTTACTAACACCATTGTTGTGAGTAATCTACTTTAAAGTAGCCAATAAAGAAGACATGAGATCTTATTCAAAAATCCCTATTCCAACTCATATGTTTCCAAATAAAGCTACGTCATGAAAAGGGGAAGAAGGGATTGCCCCGAAAATGCAATGCTAAACATAACTCAGTATGTCACATGTGAGCCAACTTAAGGCATGGCGTCCACATCCCAAGATTTCTCTTATATATACATGGAAGGCGATCAACTAGCTAAAAGAGACAATGACAAGTGTCATATGAGGACAAGGCTACCTAATCCCTTGCCCCCACTTAGTGCAAGATAAGGATGAGCCTAGATGATTAATGAGAAACTTGAAAATCAGTATCAATTAGAGGAACAAGGTGCTTAAACAAGATGTTATATTTTATTACTCAAAGCCTTACATTCATTAGTATAATGACCATGAACTCTATGATATGCACAGAATTAACTCTTGTAGTAAAATTTATTTCATGTCCTTGGAGGTAGGGATATCAAACAATCTATAATAACCCATTCCAAATTATTACTTAATTATTGTTATTGTAAATGACACATGAATATACTCCAAATTAAAAAGACATAACTAGTGGCTAAATTCAATCATAGCTACACATGACCATTTAAAATGAGTTAGAGATTCTTATATTCACTTCAAAAGTCAAATTGCGATATCAAGATTTACTTGGCACCTAAGGCCACAGTGTCATTACATAGTACATTTATCATCAAGTACATGAATAAATAACATCAAGATACATCATAGACTATGATAGTCTAGGAACAACTAAGGTTCTTCTTTAACGCTCACCTCTACTGGTGGACGAGAGCATGGTTGAAGCACTTTACTACCCAACCACGAAGCTTACACTTCCCCAGTATTCTTTTGACTTGAAGAATGCCCGACCCTGCATGGACAGTTTAGTAAGAGAACAATCTACAAGGTGGAATCTAGTGCATTCCCATACATCAACATGCAATTCTATCTACAAGTTAAAGAAAGAAATGCATGATCTATGCTAGGAATGGAAAAGAGTGAAATCATAGAGTTCATTCATACATACATAATGAACTATATTGCTTGGCCAAGCATAATAAGTGTGTTGCAACAATAGCAAACAATAGGTTCTAGTAAAGAAAACCTATACTCTTTGAACTCCATTTTAGAACTCGTCTCGGAAGGTAAATTTCTACTTTAACAACTATCTACCCTCTAGCAGCAACTACCCGTAGATGCTCTAGTCAACTAAGGTATCACTATTCTGCTCAAGCATTCAATTATTATTTTACAAATGTCTTGAAAAGAAGAAACAAAGTACTATTTCATACTCAAATCTAAAATCAAATTCTATGATTCACAAAGTACTTTAATAGTCATTCATATCATTCTTATGACTATTTTCTACTTAACTTCTTAAGTATTTTCCTTTTAAACAAAATGTATTAAAAAAAAAGAAGGTATGTCACAAGTATGTGTATGTGCATAGATGAAGTCTATGTGCATACACATATATGTGCCTACTATTGTTTAAATTTGTGCATACATTCTAAAAAATTCATTAATTCAGATTTGCAAGCTCAACATAGTATTCCATTTGATGTTTCTTTGTCAAAAAAAAGAGGTAATCAGAATACATCTATGCTAACAGTTTCGCACATACTGCTAATGCATCCTTACAATAGTGATATTGTTGTTCACATAATAACATTTATGGTTTAAGCAGAACAAGTATTGTTTCTTACTAAACAGTCATAAAACAAGTTGTTTCCATATGAACATTCATTGTTTGAACTGAATACATACTATTTCCTACTAAATAGTTATGAAACATGTTATTTTCAAACTAATAGTTTATTGAGCAAAGATCATTTTCAACATAATAGTGTTGCTTGTAAAGAATAATCATCATTACATCAACATATTACTGTTTCAAACTAAATAGTTACACTAAAAACAAATACTTTTGTTTACTTTGTTGATCTCAAGTAGCTTACATGCTAAGAGTTTCACTTACAAGTAAATGTTTTCTATTTAACAACAAAATGGATTTTCCACTATGTTCTGCAAATAACAAATCAATCCATCCTAGTTCATTATTCAAATTCTCGCACACTTTCGTCATTGGAAAATTCAATAAGCAACAAAAATATCATAAAGAAACTAGGTTCAACATGTTTGTCAAGCAAATAATTACAATCTAATTATGCATATAATTTTTAGGTTAAATCAATACTTGTGCCTTTTCAGGCTACAACAACATCCATGGTTGCTTCTAATCAATCAGCCTCCATGGTCATGGGTCTTCTTACTAAGCACCAATGATAAAATGATAAAATGCCCATAAGGGCTTGTTGTTAAAAGAAAACATGCATGCAATAACATTGGACATGTAGAATTTTATCTGTATAATTTACACATTCGGGGTTAGCCTGTCAAATAATATTGATGATCTCCAAGCAAGGCTTGGAGTTTCTTTAACGTAGTATTTTTCCAATCATTTATGTCGAACAGCGGTCGGCCTTTCATGCTAGACAATACATACATATGCAAAGATCTAAGAGCTTTGATACAAGTCTTATACAATTTTTGACCCACTAAAACCATACATTAGAGGCATACAATAAATTACAGAGGAATCATATCCTCCCTATAGGATCAAAATTGATCCTTGTCAAGGATTATATCAATAATCATATAGTAAATCAGATAAATCTGATAGCCTATGTAAGGCTAGGCATTCTTATACAAAAAAAAGGGTGTAGGTTGAGCCGTTGGAGGCTCTTGAGCCTTGGCCTAGCTCCATATAGTAACCATGAGGGTTCTATTTCATGTCGATATGCATATTGTGTAGGCTGTAGGCCATGAGCCCTTCATGGGGTGGTGGTAATCAATAAAAAATGCATACTCATATATTCGGATTTAAGCCAATAAAAACACAAAATAGCGACCTCATTTCCAAGATGTCGTGATAATTCTTGAACAAAAATGAAGGAAAACTCATTGCAAGATTCGACATTAGCAAAAAAAGCTAAGTCTAAGCAAAGATTATAGGGACAGAATTACTTCCAAAACGAAATATGATGTCATTCTTCCATAGATTTTTCCAATCTTGGGTTCGACCCTGCTTTTTCCTTACGAATTTTCTAGTTACCTTCTTATTTTTCTCTACTTTTTCTTTCACTCAGGTTTTCTTTCTCCAACCACACAACCAGAATAGAAAAAACACTATTTTTAGCATACTTACTGGGGAGATGGTGTTATGGCCATGCCGTCAGCTTCTAATTTTGAAATTGGTCTTTATGACTTCGACAGATTACATCCATCATGGATTCACCATGGTTTTCTTCATTGATTTATTTCATAGTCTGATTCATGATGAATCGGTTATCCATTCGAATTCAATTTGAATTTAAATATTTATATGTACGTATATATATATCTATTGGAATTTAAAATATTTTATTCTCATTCACCTTGTATTTGAATAATGTATGTATATATACATATATATATGTGTGTGTGTGTGTTCAATATATTCATGTATATATATATATATATATATATATGTATATATGTATATGTATATATATATGTATATATATGTATATATATATATACGTATATAGTATATATATGTATGCATTTCATATATAGGTTGCTTGTTTTGGAATGGTTTATAGGTTTCATACACTATCATTTAAAGTAAAGAACTTGAATTTCCAATTCAAGCATCTTTATATATATATATACACTAAAGAGAAGAATTTTCTTTACAATGCTCATTTTCATACTATTCATATCACAAAGTTTGAATAGGAAATTTAATCTATGAACCATTTTTTTTCAAGCACAGACACAATTCAAGTTAGGAAATTGCGTTCTCATATATATGCAAATTTAATCAAATGCAAGTCAACATGCCATTTGTGGTGTGTGCACCTAGATTCCAACCGGCTTACCATTTGATCCAGCTAAACAATCCTACTTCAATTGTGTTCTCATCCTTCAACCTATCACCCTTTAACTGCACACACTTGCACTTGCAAATTGAGCAGTAACGTTCAATTCTTGATGACATATAAAATAGTTTTCATAAATTCACAAAGTCGACATCAGTCAACTCCTTTTATTCAACATTTGAATATTCCAAAATCTCCAATTAATATTTAGTTGAATTTCATCAATAATTCAATTTTCCATATTTAAATAAATATGCAATAAAATTGGGTTATGACATCCTTCCCCTCTTGGAAGAGACATCATCCCAATGTCTAATAAGTTGAATAAAAGAACATCATATCAAATCCCAAACATTTATGTCTATTTCAACATCTCATCAAAATATATGTTTATTTCAACATCTCATCAAAATATATGTCTATTTCAACATCATTTCAAAATATATGTCTATTTCAACATCTCATCAAAATACATGTCTATTTCAACATCCCATGAAATATGTCTTTTTCAATCATCAAAATTTTAAAGCATGAAATATCATAGTATCTCAATTCAAAAATTTCAAACAAAATTATTGAGTTTCTTTTCAAGAAAGCAAGTGCGAAAAGGAGTGTTCTATTTCTTTTGCATCCTTCCAAGTAGCACTATCCTTTGAATACTGGTCCCATTGGACCTTATACTGAGCAATATCTTTGATCTACAACTTAACATTGCATCTATCCAGGATTCTAATGGGATCCACTAGCACCACTCCTAGATCCTATACCTACAAGGATCTCCAATCAAGTACATGAGTCACATTAGGATGATATCGCTTAAGCAAAAAAACATGAAACACATTATGAAGTCGAGCCAGAACAGGTGGTAGAGATAGTCTATAAGCAATTGGGTTAATCACTTCCAAGACTTCAAATGGTCCCACATATCTTGGGGCCAACTTGGAAGACTTTCCAAAAGCAATAGAGCTTTTATGAGGTTTAACTCTTAAGAAAACCTTATCCCCTATTGTGAATTTTCTAAGAGTTTGGTTCTTGTTGGCATAACTCTTTTGTTGGTCTGCTACCTCTTTCAATCTACTCTTAATGACCCGCATTTTCTCTCCCATTTCCTTAATAATTTCAAGTCCTACTATGATCGTGTCCTCTAGTTTATCCCAACTGATGGGGGTATGACACTTCCTCCCATACAAGGATTCAAATGGTGCCATGCCTAAGGATGTATGATAGGAGTTGTTGTAAGAAAACTCTACCAAAGGAAAATATTCTTCCCACCTATAATGTTGGTCCATACAATACATTCAGAGGAGGTCTTCAACTAACTAATTCACCCTCTCTGTCTGCCCATTAATTTGAGGATGATAAGCCAAGCTGAAATTCAATTTAGTCTACAATGTTGCATTCAAGGTTGTCCAAACCTTGAGGTCATTTGTGTGTCCCTATCAGAAATGATAGTCTATGGCACTCCATGCAAATGAAAGATCTCCTAGATAAATTTCTTAGCCAGGGTCAATGATCCATCCTTAAGGTTTCTCAGAATGAAGTGTGCAACCTTGGTCAACTTATCAATCACAACTAAGATAACATCATGCTTATTCTTGCTCATCGGCAACACCTATACAAAATCCATACTAATCACCTATCATTTATACTTAGTTATGTCATGAGGATACAATAACCTAGTTGGGTGTGCATGCTAAGCCTTGACTCACTGACACTCCGAGCATCTAGCTACATACTCCACTACATCCTTCTTGAGTTTAGGCCAAAAATACAGTCTTCAACTCTACGGTCATTGTCATGCATTAAGGTTTGGCTGGGTAAATATGTATCTCAACCCCAAGTGGTTTGTCTTGAGTTCATATGGCTTTCCCAAAAGGTAATGCCTCCACATTTGTAAGGCATGAACTATGGCTACCAATTCCAAATCATGAGGCGCATAGTTCACTTTGTGCTGCTTAAGCTTCCTTGATTCATAGACCACTACTTGTCTATCTTGCATTAATAATGCTCCCAATCCCTCTCTGGAAGCATCCATGATTACTATGAATCTCCCATTAGGATCAAGGATAGTCAACATTGGTGTTGTAGTGAGCCTCTCCTTCACGAGTTGGAATTCCTACTTGCATTTCTTGGTCCATTCAAACTGTGGTCCCTTCCTTTGGAGTGAGGTAATAGGAGATGCAATTTGGGAGAACCCTTACACAAAATTCCTATAGTATCCTATGAGGCCCATGAAGCTATGGAATTCTGACACATTCTGAGGCACTAGCTATTCCATGATCACCTTGATCTTTTCAAGGCCTACAGAAACTCCATCCACTGAAATGATATGGCCCAAATAGTGCACTTTTCCTGATAGAATGAACACTTGGACAGCTTCCCAAAGAGTTTCCTTTCTCTCAATCATTGTAAAACTATCCTCAAATGTCTATCATGTTCTTCAACAGTCCTTGAGTAGACTAGAATTTTGTCAATGAAAATCAAGACAAATTCATCCAAGCAGTCTCTGAACACACTATTCATAAGGTTCATAAAGGCTACTAGTACATTAGTTAAATCAAAAGGTACCACTGTGAACTCATAATGCCCATACCAAGTTCTGAATGTCTTCTTCCTTAATTCATAATTGATGGTATCCTAGCCTAAGATCAATTTTGGAGAACACCGTTTCTCCCTTAATTTGATAAAACAATTCATCAATCCCCAAGAATGGATACCAATTATTGATCGTAACCTTGTTCAACATCCAATAATCTATACACAGACATAAAGTTCCATCTTTATTTTTTACAAAAATAACTGGTGCTCCCCAAGGAGATATACTGGGTCTTATGAGTCCCTTATCCAACAATTCCATTAGTTGGGCCTTCAACTCATAGAGTTTTGTGGTGGTCATCTGATAAGGTTCCTTGGATTGAGGCTCAACTCCTAGAACTAGGTTGATGGAAAAATCAAATTCCTGCTTCGGAGGCAATTCCATAAGTTCATCAAGGAATACGTCCTGGAACTCCTTGAGAATAAGATAATCATCTAAATATGGCACCTTGCTATCTATATTACTAACATGCACTACATAAATTGCACACCCCTTTCATCAAGCCTTCTTGAGCTGCATCGTAGAAATTTTTCTAAGCTCTAAGGGTCTCTGCATTCTACAAACCTCAAGTGGGTTTCCATAACCATCTAAACATTTAACCACCTTATCCTCACAGTTCACTAAAGATTGATGCTTATTTAACCAATTTATTGCCAAAATTACATCATATGAGCCTAAGGGTGCCACATAAAAGTTGACCTAAGTTTGAAAGGTTGGAAGTTCTAACTCACTGCAAAAGAGACAGGTATCTACCCTCCACTCTGCTCAATTACCATATTGGACTATCCAAGATTTTTCCATGTACCCAGGTCTAATGGGTATCTTGGATATTATTCTAGGATCTATAAAAAAATTAGTAGCTCCAATATCAATTAAGATAGAGACATATTTTCCATAGAGCTTACCCATTAGCTGAATTGGTGAAGCTTGATATTTTTCCTGCCTATTATCCACTACAGTGTGGATCTAGTGAGTCTGCTAGTAGATTCCTTCCTTTCATGACTTTGACCACTAAGGACAATTTGAGGCATAATGGTCACCTCCACAAGTATAACATCCATCATGTGGCCCTTTGCGACCTCCTGGATTTTCCTCTCTAAAGCCCTTCTACTTATGGTCATCCTTGCAATTACCCTTATTTGATTTCTTGTTCTTTCAACCATTACCATCTTCACCCTTCTCGTATGATTGACTTCCCCTCTTGAGATTATGGATTTGATGGCTCTTGTCTCCCTTGTGAAATTTCTTCTTCCCATAACGAGACTTAGAACTTGAATCACTACAAAGATTGGATAGTTGTTGTAGCTTTTGTTCCTATTTGGTGGCTTTTTGGAAGACTTCATTCATGGTCTAAGGTTCATGCATATCCACTTCGACTCCTATGTGAGGTTTGAGTCCCATTATAAATTTCCAAATACGGAACTATTCATATCCCTGATACTAAGGCACATACTTCAACAGGTTAGTGAACTTTTCCCTAAATCACAGTCATATTTCCCTAGGTTAAGTTCTAAAATTTTGTCACTTTCTTGTGAAAGAAAATTTGTAGTAACCATCTCTTCCTGAAAGCTTGGAGGAAAAGTCCCCAAATGATCTCAGCAAGCTAGAGGTCTCATTCCAACTTCTCATTATCCCACCATATCACTGCTTCACCTAAGAGCATATATGTAGCCCATGCCACCTTAGTTTGTTCAGAAAGGTTACGGAGCCCAAAATATTTTTCCATTTGTATAATCCAAGCTTCAGCTCTGACTTCAATAGCCTTACCATTGAACTTGGGCGGTGCTATTCTTTTGAGATCTTTCCCAAGCACTTCCTCAATTTTCCCTCATGGACCTGCCCCTGGACGACCGTCTCCTTGATTTCCTTATGCATTCTTGGGGTCCCGATCCTCACGTGCCACTTAGACTTCTTTCTCTATGTGGTCCATGCGAGACTCTTGTTAATTCAGAAGCTCTAGAATTTGCTCTATTATCTTGTTCATTTTGTTATTAGAACCACTACCACCCCCATCTTTCCTGGTGGTCACCATGTTGTTTTGCACTTATCTTGCATCATAGTCATGTTTATCGCATCTCAACACAAGGTTCTATGAAAAAACGTTCTTATGCTACATCACATAATTTTCATATGCATGCATCGCTCAACATAGAAGACATGCATACACGTTCATGCAAGATACACACATTTTAGAGTCTCTCATTGAAAACACCAAAAAAATATTATCTAATTTTATTTATATTTAAGGTGATTCAATAGACCCTTATTTTAAATAGGCTTCGAGTTACATCATTTTGATTTCTTCATATCAAAAAGAGGGCATTCCTCTGGATCATCATCTAAGTTTACATCAAAATTTATAGAAGAGGATGGTTGAGCACGTAGGCTCTCTTTTTCTTGTTTGGTCAACAAGGGTGCATTGGGTCCACACCCTAGAGGCCAATCCTAGATTGTGGAAATATTTTTGATCTTGGGTGTTTACTTCTCCTCAATCTTCAAGCCTCTCTCTAGCTTGAGTTGTGTAAGATCTTGAGCTAGAGTTTCGTCATCAAGAATTTCTGGTTGAACCTTCATCTTCGCATTTCCTTCCTTTACGTCATTCTTACGTGGGGTTCTAAGAATTTTCCCTTTCTTTCATCCTACCTTTGACCTTCCCATTCTTGCATTCAATTCAAGTTCGGTCAATTCCTAAGACTTCCAATTTTGGGTCAAGGTTCAACTTGTTCAAAACAAGCTACACTAAGAGGGGGGGTGAATCAGTGTATTGCAAAAATAAACTTTATTATCATGTCTTTTAATCCACTTAGCACATTTAATCAAAAGTAGTATGCAGAAACAGAAAGTGAGAAACCACACAATCATAACACAAGGATTTTTACATGGAAACCCTGTTAGAGGAAAAATCAAGGTGGATGGTCAATCCACAATAAGTTCTGAGTATACTCAATACAAATATTACAAAATGGGAATGCACTTGCATTCAGGGTCACTACCTAGAGCTCACTGCTCAAAATGGACTCAATGCCATTACAATAGTTTGGAATATATCCAAAAGAGAATGAACTAAAAATATAACATATACCAATGCTTGATTGCAGTTTCGGTTAAGCTCTGATGACGAACTTCTGTCCTTCTGACTGATATTGAACTTCTGCTCTGCTCTGCCCAAGTTCGCACACAAAACCCCTATGCGCAAGTGAAACTATGCATGATATTTCTCAAATGCTCCTTGGATGTTTGCAACATACACCAATACTTATTCTCTCTCTTAAAATGATGTGATTGATCAACTAAATATATCTGTGACTGGGGATATAATTGCTACAAGTCAGCTCAATAAAACTTAAGAGTATTTGTAACTTGTTAGCCCAAATCATGAATAAATTTGATGCGTATCCAAACAAGTCAGCTAGTCCATAGCGAGAACCAATAATTAAATATTTGAACACGAAAAAATTTTGAATAATTCCATTTAACACATCCACAGTGCGCCACATTCCCTGAGTCGGCTACAACAAACAAATAGACAGAAAAATGTCCTACTGGACCTCCTACCTCATACTGCAACAAATGCAACATCACAAAACTTGATAATAAGATAATCCACATGCATAACAAGTAATTCAAAAGATCCACAACACAAAAAGATGATCCGGTGAAGTTGTCTAACTAGATACCCTATTCCTCAAGTATTTTGTCAGTAATACATATTGTATCACATTATTTGTCGGTATGACTGGATACTAAACTATGGATCATCAGAATGACTTCAGTTGCCATCAGTGACAACATTAGAAGCCATAATCTAACAATCTCCCCCTTTGGCATTGATGGCAACACTTAGTGAAAAATGACTAAGTGTCGAGGCTGATAAGTACACTGCCAAAATGCAAAATACTGCTCCCCCTAAGAAAATTAAAGAATTTTTCACTTTACTCTCTCCCCTTTGACATCAATGACAAAATTGGGGCACCCAAAATTTGCAAAATTGTACAACCATATCTAGAGACTTACAAAAATTTGAAGATTTCTGCAAAGAAATTCTTCAATCCACTTAATTTTGAGTCCCACACACTTTTCAGACTCTCCAAAATAGTAATGTTACCACAAAGAAGATATGACAAGGTTTCAGCGGCTTCGAGATTCACTAGATCAGGATCAATCATAGCACTTTTAGCTTCTTTCAAAGCATTCACCAACATCTCAATCTTTGGACTTATTAGCCCATTGAGTTCACTTACTCTGCCAATAATCCTTTCATTTTTAGCCTTTAGATTCTTTATTTTATTGAGCAAAGATATTACCTGACTTTCTTGATGACAAATATTGTCGACCAATGGGTCAAATGTGTTGGAAATAGTAACCAACTGCTGCTCAATATCTTTCACCTGCTTCTCATTTGCTTTAGTGAATTTTGACAAGGCCAAGCAGGACTTGTACACTTTTCCTCCTTTAGATATAGTACTTTGAATATTCTTTATGCAAGAGCCTAACAAATTTTTATCTTTGGCAATCAGTTCTTTTAGGCGATAAATCCTCTTCTCCTTGAACTCCATCTTATCTAGAGCCAATTTCTCAAAAGATTCAAAATGAGAATCTAAAGAGCTTATTAACTTTTTCAACTCACCGAAGGAGGAACCTAATGGGTCCTCAGCATAAGTAGGCATTATTTTCTGTAGGACTCCAAATGCAAGCTTTAAGAGTTCATTGTCCTCAATGTGATATTTCAATATCTTTTCACTAGCTTTGGCTTGGGCAATTTTGGTGACCTTCATCATTTGAATTAGAGACAGAGTGGAAAGATTAATTTCATTTTCATTCAACTCGGGATCTAGCTCTTCCTGTTGCTCCAATAAAGATTCCTTCTCTTCCTCTATCCTGATTTCTTGCTCCTTTTTCTTTTCAACTTGAGATTATGCTTCAGGATTGGCTTTAGGCATTTCAGTTTCTTCAGTATGAGCCTCTTTTCCTTCATCAACCGCCTCATTTTGGACCTTATATACAATAGGTATCTCTGAGTTCTCTGTATTTGGAGAGGTCAGGTTATCCTCAAACACCAGAGGATCAGACACATTCATGTTTTCCTCATTCACATTCCCTTCTTCTTTCATATTTAACTTCACACTTACTTCCTCAATCCCTTGAGCATGTTCAGAATTGATCTCCTCAATATTTAACTTTTCCCTTGACAAGAATTCTTCCAATATTGCCTTAGTTTCACTGATAACAACATCAGTGTCACCAATCATGAGTTTATTTACTCTAGACTTGCTTCTAAATTTATTTTTGACCTTTAGAAGAAATAAATCCATTTCTTCAATTGACATTTTTTAGCACAAATCAGCAAGAACTCTTTTCCTCATATTTTCTTCCTTTGTTCTCGTACTCTCTCTTCTAGATTTCAACACATTATATAGGCTTGTAGGCAAGCCAGACATGATTTCAACAAGATTTTTATTGAAAACATTTAAGTGATTAACAGTAGCTTCTTCAAGAATCTTCTTATCAGAATCATCAAAAGTATCATACAGGTCATAGAGTGGTATGAGATTTCCATCATTTACTACTGCATCTTCAACTTCCTCAACTGTCATGTTGGGCTTGTCGACTTTGGTCCTTTTCTTTGCTTCTTTACCTTTGTTGGAAGGTTTTCTCTTTTTAATTTTGACAGCATGAGTCCCGAAATCCTTTTACTCTCTTACTACTTCTTCAAAGTCAGTTTCTTCCTCTTCATCTGTCGATGTAGCTTTGTAAGTTCTTGAGCTTTTATTTTTATTCCTTCTTCTAGAGTTTTCGGCTTGATTAGACTGTGTTGCAAGGGAAATATTGGTTGTTCTAGTAGAAGATGTTCCTAGACTAGATGATGTTGCCTTTTCCTTCTTTTTGGTTGCTTCAGCTTCATCTCTTTGTCTCCTTATTTCTTTCAATTTTTCAACTGGAAGACCCATTTTCTCTACAAGGATTTTTGTCTCCTTTCTTACCTTTCTGAATGATATGGGCTTTCTCAAATTAGAATGAACTTGTAGGCTTTTCTCTGCATATGAACCAAACCTTTCTTCATTAGGGTCTAGTGGTCAATTTAGCAGATGTTTAGCATACATCCTCAGAATGTTTCCATCTACTTCATACCCCATCAGCATGATCCAAATAGTTCTAGGATCAGGAGCTTCCATGTGACACTGGTCAATGTCTATCATAAAGAATATAGTGTCTTTATACTGTTCCACTTTTGAAGTAGGAATTCTCTCTCTAGCATGCATCAAGCTTTGGAAATTTTTAAAATGACCCCACAGGATTGTGTTGCGGTTCTATCAATCACCAAGTACGCATAGTATATCCTAGATCTGAACAGCTACCGGTATATCATTACACCATTGAACTTTACCAACTCCTAGCATTTCACTAGTGAAGTAGAAATATAGACAGATTAATAGGTTTTTGAATTTAAATACATTCTTTTTGTCCTTGATTTTTCTCAGATTTTCCAACAGTTGACCTCTAAGCACCTCACATAGATCAAAATCTACATTTTGTTTGATCATTTCATATGTTGTATAGATGGTTGTGCTGGATACAGAATTTTCCCAGCTCAAGTGATAAATCTTGTAGCCTATGACCATGGATGCAAACTTTACATCAACTTCAGTGATATGATCAATAGTCATTGCCCTTTTGTCCCAATGAGAGCCAGTAGCTTTTGTAACCTCATCATTCTTTACCGATTTCAAAACTAGAAGTTTGTCAGTGGAATTTAAGCCTGTAACTGCACAAATAGCTTCTTTGAATATTTTGAAAGGAACATCTAACCACATGAATTCATCATGAACATGACTCAAAATATATCGAACCCACTCATCTTCTTTGAATATGGGAAATCTCGCGTATTGCACAAATTTCTTGTCAACTAGGGTTTTGAATTCTAGTTTCATAGTAAAATATTCTTGAACTATGTACTGTGAATACAATTCCAATAATTGTGAACTACCCAAATCTTCAATATTTGCATGCACATATGCCCTAATATCTTCAATGTATAGAACATTGTATGACACCGATGAAAATGCACCTAATGGCTCTATATCTATAGACTTATATGGATGCCATTTGAATTTTGGACGCTGCCTATCCTTAACTTCGACTAACAGAGCAGTAGACATAATTGTGAGCACACAAATTTACAAGTTTTGCAATAAATACCTTTTGGAGATGAAAACAGAATTTGATCACAGATTCTCCTCTTATACTTGAATCTCTCCTCAATTTGACAATAATCACCTCAAAGCTCTTTAGACCTCTTTCTTCTGAATGTAGAATGGAAAATGAGGGTGGAAGTCATTCTTTTATTGTCCTCAAACCTAAATTTTTACTTTTGCAATAAATTCCCTTGCCCTAACTCAACCGGTTTATTGTCTTTTATGTTCTGAGATAGATAATTCTTATGAAGATCTCCAATATTCTTCACTAATGTCATAGATTAATTTCACAATGCTGAGAGGTATCGACTGGACTCATCCAAATTCTAGTACCATTTACTTGTAGGGGGTTTAGGATTTTTTCTTGACAGCTCCTCCTATGGAAAAGGCCTGAGATCAATTTCTTGAAGTATTACCAGAAGTGGCTTCTGGTGTGGATCCATTTTCTTCTACAGAGGGATTCTTCTTCACCCATTTCTTTTGCATTTTCTTCTTGATCTCATCAGTAGTGACTTTCCCTTTTCCTTTAGCATCAGGTTGCATGTTCTATTTTATCAATCCTCTTTTGTTCCAACAAAATCTAGAAGTGTGACCAAATTTGTTGCAGATGTAGCACACAACACTTCTCTATCTAGGCCAATTGTTCCATTGAATTTGTCTTGATCTGCATTGGTTATAAATATGCCCAAATCTATTGCATGCATAGCATTTAACATCTCTGTGAAAGTTGTTTATCATAATTCTGCATTCACTTGACTTATGTCCATACTTATAGCAATTAAAACACTGACCTAAGAATGATGATCCACTTGCATTCACCTTACTCCTACACTGAGAAGCCATATGACCAAGTTTTTGGAGGTATAACAATAGCCATTAAATCTTTGAGCATTAGGTTGCCTTACCAAATTCCCTCTAGGTCCTTTCATCTAGTTTCCTTGTCTGAATTTTCCTTGTCCAGGATTCTTTTGTCCAGAGCACCTTTGTCCATATCCGAAGATTTCTCCTTCTTCATATCCAAGACCTCGTCAGTCACCATTAGTCCTCTGTCCCTTGATTAGTTCATCAAGTTTGGCTTAGCTTGCATTGAATTTCTCCTTATACTCATTTGCAGCAGCAAGTTCATTTTTGAGATCATCAATTTGTCTTTCAAGCTCCTCTTCATTGTTCTTGGATTGCTCCAATTCATTTTCCAGTCGACTGCATTGTTCAAAATTTTATTTTAGAGATTGTGCAATATTTTCTTCATTCTTCTTTCTATCCTCAAATTCCTTCGTCATCTTCATCATGATAGATCCCATCTCACACTTCAAGGTAGCATTCTCTTTAGAAAAAATTTCACATTATGTTGTTTTCTCTTTCAAAACCTGACTATGTTGATCATCTTCCATGCTTTTTCTCTTTTTTTTTAGCTGACCACATAATTCCTTTCTTTTCTCTCTTGATTCATTGATCTTGTCTTTTAAGGACAAGATGAATTTTTCTGCATTCTCAAGATTATCTTGCAATTCTTGGATCTCAGACTTTGACTGGTCAAGATCATCCAAAGCCACCATAAGTTGTTGTTGAAGACTGCTTGTAACCATTAAGAACACTTTCCAAGATCTCCCCAAGCTATTAGACTTCCTTCGAGGAACTAGCTCTTATACAAATTGTTAAAAACAAGCTACACTAAGAGGGGGGTGAATTAGTGTACTGCAAAAATTAACTTTATTATCTTGTCTTTTAATCCACTTGGCACATTTAATCAAAAGTAGTATGTAGAAACAAAAAGTGAGAAACCACACAATCATAGCACAAGTATTTTTATGTGGAAACCCTGTTGGGGTAAAAACCATGGTGGATGGCCAATCCATAATAAGTTCTAAGTATACTCAATAGAAATATTACAAAATGGGAATGCACTTGCATTCAGGCTCACTACCTAGAGCTTATAGCTCAAAATGGACTCACTTCCCTTACAATAGTTTGGAATAGATCCAAAAGAGAATGAACTAAAAATATAGCATCTACCAATGCTCGATTGCAGTCTCGATTAAGCTCTAATGATGAACTTTTGTCCTTCTAACTGATATTGAACTTTTTCTTTGCTTTGCTCAAGTTCTCACACAAAACCCCTATGCACAAGTGAAACTACGCATGATATTTCTCAAATTATCCTTGGATTTTCGCAACATACACCAATACTTCTTCTCTCTCTTAAAATGGTGTGATCGATCAACTAAATATATCTGCAATTGGGGATATAATCGCTACAAGTTGGCTCAATAAAACTTAAGAGTATTTGTAACTTGTCGGCCCAAATCATGAATAAAATTGATGCATATCCAAACAAGTCAGCTATTCCATAGCTAGGACCAATAATTAAATATTTGAACATGAAAACATTTTGAATAATTCCATTTAACACATCCACAACACGCTACATTCCCTGAATCAGCTACAACAAACAAATAAACAGAAAAATGTCCTACCGGACCTCCTACCTCATACTGCAACAAATGCAACATCACAAAACTTAGTAATAAGATAATCCACATGCTTAACAAGCAATTCCAGATATCCACAACACAAAAAGACAATCTGGTGAAGTCTTTTGACTAGATACCCTGTTCCTCAAGTATTCTATCGGTAATACATATTGTATCACATTATCTGTCGATATGACTAGATACTGAACTATGGATCATGGGAATGACTTTAGTTGCCATATGCCAATACAACTACCCTAGTCAACTATCGTAGAATCAAAAAGACTAGAGCTGAACCCTAAGCTCTGATACCAAATGTAATAACCCATTCTAAATTATTATTGTATTATTATTATTGTAAATGACACATGAATATACTCCAAATTAAAAAGACATGACTAGTGCCTAAAGTCAATCATAGCTACACATGTCTATTTAAAATGAGTCAAAGATTCTTATATTCACTTCAAAAGTCAAATTACGATATCAATATTTACTTGGCACCTAAGGCCACAGTGTCATTACATAGAACATTTCTCATCAAGTACATGAATGAATAACATCAAGATACATCATAAACTATGATAGTCTGGGAACAACTAAGGCTCTTCTTCAACACTCACCTCCATTGGTGGACGAGAACATGGTTGAAGCACTTTACCGCCCAACCATGAAGCTTACGCTTCCTCAGTATTCTTCTGACTTGAAGAATGTCTCACCCTGCACAAAGAGTTTAGAAAGAGAACAATCTACAAGGTGGAATTTGGTGTGCGCTCATACATCAACATGCAATTCTATCTACAATTTAGAAAAATAAATACATGATCTATGCTAGGAATGGCAGAGAGTGAAATCACAAATTTCATTCATACATACATAATGAAATATATTGCTTGGCCAAGCATAATAAGTGTGCTGCAACAACAAACAATAGGTTTTGGTAAAGAAAACCTATACTCTCTTAACTCCATTTTGGCACCAATCCCAAAAGGTAACTTTCTACTTTAACGGCTATCTACCCTCTAGCAGAAACTACCCATAGATGCTCTAGTCAACTAAGGTATCACTGTTCTGCTCAAGTATTCAATTATTCTTTTACAAATGTCTTGAAAAGAAGAAACAAAGTACTATTTCATACTCAAATCTAAAATCAGATTCTATGATTCACAGAGTACTTTAACAGTCAGTCACATCATTCTTATGACTATTTTTTACTTAACTTCTTAAGCATTTTCCTTTTAAACAAAATGTATTAAAAACAAAATAAGGTATGTCACAAGTATGTGTATGTGCATAAACAAAGTCTATGTGCATGCACATATATGTGCCTACTATTTTTTAAATTTGTGCATACATTCTAAAACATTCATTACTTCATATTTGCAAGCTCAACATAGTATTCCATTTGATGTTTCTTTATCAAAAAAAAGAGGTAATCAGAATAAATATATGCTAACAGTTTCACACATAATACTAATACATTCTTACAATAGTGATATTGTTGTTCACATAATAACATTTATGGTTTAAGTAGAATAAGTATTGTTTCTTATTAAACAGTCATAAAACAAGTTGTTTCCATATGAACATTCATTGTTTGAACTGAATATGTATTATTTCCTACTAAAGAGTTATGAAACATGTTATTTTC
Organism: Sequoia sempervirens; assembly: GCA_007258455.2. Classification (NCBI taxonomy): domain Eukaryota; kingdom Viridiplantae; phylum Streptophyta; class Pinopsida; order Cupressales; family Cupressaceae; genus Sequoia; species Sequoia sempervirens. The sequence goes on along the minus strand of VDFB02000002.1, from coordinate 84,556,736 downwards.
ATACTAATAGTTTATTGAGAAAAGATCATTTTCAACATAACAGTGTCACTTGCAAAGAATAAACATCATTACATCAACATATTAATGTTTCAAACTAAACAGTTACAGCAAAAAAAAAATACTATCATTTACTTTGTTTGTTGATCTCAAACAACTTACATGCTAAGAGTTTCACTTACAAGTAAAAGTTTTTTGTTTAACAACGGGATGGGTTTTCCACCATGTTCTACAAATAAAAAATCAATTAATCCCAATTCCATGCATAGAAACAAAAGGTCTATTATTCAAATTCTTGCACTCTTCTGTCACTGGAAAATTCAATAAGCAACAAAAATAGCATAAAGAAACTGGGTTCAACATGTTTTTCGAGCAAATAATTCCAATCTAAATATGCATATAATTTTTAGGTTAAATCAATACTCATGCCTTTACAAGCTACAACAACATCCATGGTTGCTTTGAATTGATCAACCTCCATGGTCGGGGGTCTTCTTACTAAGCACCAATGATATAATGAAAAAATGCCCATTAGGGCTTGCTATTAAAAGAAAACATGCATGCGATAACATTGGACATGCAGACTTTCATCTGTATAATTACACATTCAGGGTCAGCCTATCAATAATATGGACAATCTCCAAGAAATTCTTGGAGTTTCTTTAACGTAGAAACTTTCCTGTCGTTTCTATTGAACAAGGGTCGACCTCTCATGCTAGACACTACACATATATGCAAAGCTCTAAGAGCTTTCATACAAGTCTTATACAAGTTTCAACCCACTAAAACCATACATTAGAGACATACAATAAAATACTGAGGAATCATATCCTCTCTACAGGATCGAAATCGATCCTTGTCAAGGATTATATCAACAATCATATAGTAAATCAAATAAATCTGATAGCCTACGTAAGGCTAGGCATTCTTATGCAACAAAAATGGTGTAGGTCGAGCTGTTGGAGGCTCTCAAGTCTTGGCCTAGCTCCATACAATAACCATGAGGGATCTATTTCATGTTGATATCCACACTGTGTCGTAGGCCATGCGCCCTTCATGGGGTGGTGGTAATCAATAAAAAATGCATACTCATACACTCGGCTTTACACTCGGCTTTAAGCTGATAGACACACAAAACAGTAACCTCAGTTCCATGATGTCGTGATAATACTTGAACAAAAATTAAGGAAAACTCATTGCAAGATTCGACATTAGCAAAAAAAGCTAATTCTAAGCAAATATTATAGGGATCATTAAATTACCTCCAAAATGAAAAATGATGTCGTTCTTCCATAGATTTTTCTAGTCTTATATGCATTTCATATATATATATAGAAATAAGAAACCTATATATTTTTTTTTTTTTTTATTTTTTTTTTAAAAAAGAGGGTAAAAACTTTATTGAATCATAACAGCATTACAAAGTCCAAAGAAGGAAGCCACAAGGGGCCAAAACAACAAGAATTAATTCACACCCAAGAAGCACCTCATATCCTCAGCAACCCACTCCTCAAGAACAGGGGCCATATCAACAGGGAGATTGCTCCAATCATCCACAGACCAAGAATCAGTCTTTTCCGACGCCCATCTAGCCAGCCCATCAGCCACCCTATTCCACTCCCGTGGAATATGACGGAAAACAATGGACTCCAAGGTAGAGCACAGAGAAATAATCTGTTTGACAACCACAGCTAGCTGCCAATTCACATCCTCCAAATTTTGATTATTCAACATATCAATAACCACCTGAGAATCAGCTTCACAAACAATCCGCCGCCATCCAAGGGAAACCGCACGCTCAACCGCCAAGAGAATAGCGCTAGCCTCCATAAGATTATTAGTTTGCAAACCACGATACATAGAAAAGAAGAAAACCACCACTCCAAGGCTATCTCTACCAATACCACCAACCCCAGCATGCCCAGGGTTACCTCTAGAAGACCCATCAGTATTAATTTTCAACTCCCCTAGAGCAGGTGGGCACCAAAAGCCCTCACGAGAAACCCTCTCACGCCCACGCCTACGATGCACTTTACTCATAATACACTTCCCCCCTGTGGCAAGACCCAGGGAATTTACAACACCCAAGTCCCCAGGAGCAATCGGCACAGACAAGTCACACTTTGCAGTCAAAGTCTCCAGCAAAGCCCCAAGAATTCGCCTCCAAAGTTGCCCCACGAGCAATTTTTTATCCAAGAATATTCTTCTGTTACGTTCCAACCAGATTTGCCAAACAATCAAACTAGGACCAATGCTCCAAGCAATTTTAAGAAAAGAGGTTGTAGCAGGAGAAGAACCCTGTCTCTTCTAAAAATCCTCCAAAGAAGAGACATGGCAACACGGTAAGCTCCAAAGATTCCACCAGTGATGCCAGATAGTCTTAACAAAAGAGCACTGAAAAAATAGATGTGATAAGCATTCATCATGCTGACCACATAGAATGCACATGGAGGGGCCCTGGAACCCACGTTTGCAAAGATTATCCCAAGTAAGACACTTACCTTGAACCACGAGCCAAGAGAAAAAATTACACTTAGGCCAAGCAAATTTATTCCAAGCATGCTTCCACCAAGAAACCTGGGAGCTTCCAAAGACCTGTTTATCCAAAACCTGATAACCAGAGGCAACTGAAAATTTTCCTTTCAAGTCAGGTCCCCAAGCAAGCACATCAGCCCCTTGGAGAGAATTGCAGACACGACTCGATAAAATCTTAGCAAGCTCTTGACGATCCTCCACTGCACCACCAGGAGGCCAATCCAAGGGGCTCTTCCACCTAGACACAGAAATTTGACCCAAAGATTGTTGAGATTTAAAATCTGCCACATGACTCCAACCCGCCTCCACAAAAATCTGGCACAAATCTTGGAGATGGGGATGAGATGACACAATGGGTGGGTATCCATCCCAAGAATCATACCAGAAAAGAGCATCTCGACCCCCATTACAAATCCAAAAAAGTCCCTGTTTAACCAACTTGGCACCACGTTTAAGGGTACTCCAGATCACAGAGCCTTTCCCCTCCATACTAAACCTTGATACCTCCCTACTTTCTACTGCCCCCAAATATTTGAAGGTCAGAATTTTAGCCCAGCACATATGCTGTTGAGAGCACCAGCGCCAATACAACTTAGCAGCCAAGGCCTGCCCATTCAAATCAGCCCGCCGTAAACCAAGACCCCCCTCTTGCTTTGGCCTACAAACAACATCCCACTTCACAAGACTCCATTTTCTATGAAGAAGATTACCAGCCCACAGAAACTGACGAGACAATTTCTCGAAATCTCTAATAAAACTTGAAGGAGCAGAAAGAACAAAGCATTTATAAATAGGAAGAGCCTGGACCACCGACTTTAAAAGAGTCACTCTACCTGCTGAAGAAAGCCACCTGCAAGTCCAATGACTGACCAATCCTCGAAACTTATCAAGAGTCTCTTGCCAAAACCTTTTGGGGAGAGAGCGAACAGCAAGAGGGATTCCAAGATAGGAAAAAGGAAGCGAACCAATCTGAAACCGAAGGATACCAGCAATTCTCCTTTGAATACCTTTAGGAGTGTGGAAGAAATATATGAAGGACTTCCCCTCATTTATGCGCTGCCCAGAAGCCGCCAAGTAACTATCCAAGACACTGCACCAATTGAGAGCCTCCTCAACCTTAGCCCTGCCCATCAAAGCAGTATCATCTACAAATTGCAGATGAGACTGAGGGGGAATACCATCTCCCCAACTCCATCCCTGAAGCAATCCACTAGCAACCTGAGCACGAATGAGTCTTCCCAGGCCTTCCGCAAGGAGGATGAATAAGTAAGGAGATAGGGGATCTCCTTGCCTAAGGCCTCTAGAAGCACCAAACAAACAAGTGGGCTCACCATTGATAAGCACCGAAAAGGAGGAGGAAGTGACACAACTCCTAACCCATTCAATCCAACCCTCAGCAAAGCCAAAAGCTCCAAGGATTTTAAATAGAAAACTCCATTTAACACGATCATAAGCTTTAGCCATGTCTAACTTGATAAACATAGATTTATCTTTTGAGGATTCCATAGAATGGATGGCCTCAGCAGCAATAACTACCCCATCCATGATCTGTCTTCCAGCAACAAAACCCCCCTGCTCTTCAGAAATTAAGTCATCAAGCCAAGGCTTCAGCCTTTCTGCGATCAACTTAGTAATAATTTTATACACAACATTACATAGAGCTATAGGCCTAAACAAATCCAAGGAGTTAGCTCCCACCTTCTTAGGAATAAGAGCTAAAAATGTAGCATTTAGGGACTTCAACATTTGTTTATGCATAAAGGATTCTTGGACAACCTCTAAAAGGTCCAATTTAACCACTTCCCAGAACTCCTGAAAAAATTCAATGGGGAATCCATCAGGCCCAGGAGCTTTACCTTTCTTCATCTGGAATACAACCTTCTCAAGCTCCGACAAGGTAATAGGAGCAAGCAATGATTCATTCATTTCATTAGTCACCAGCTTCGGGATACAATCTAAAATTTTAGCTTCATCCTCCTCCGCAGGAGGCGAATCCTCAGAGAAAAGGGTAGAGAAATATCGAATGCATTCAGCTGAAATAGAGGCTGAAGAGGACAAAGATTCCCCATTAGGCAACAGAATAGAAGAAATAGCATTACCTTGTCTCCGATCCTTAACTGAGTTATGGAAGAAAGCAGTGTTTCGATCCCCAGCCTGGAGCCATTCAATACGAGACTTTTGTTTCCAAAAAATCTCTTCTCTTAACTCCCATTCCTCAAGCTCTTTTGTTGCAGCAACCTCTAATAAACTCAGCTCCTCTGAGAGGCCTTGATCTCGAATTTGTCTGGTAATTAGGTCTAGATTATCTCGCGCCTTTTGCTTTTCCTGAAATAAGTTACCAAAATGCTGCCTATTCCATCTTTTCAATCTGTATTTAACATACTGGAGCCTCTTTGAGAAAGAGTACATGGCAGTGCCATATGCTGGCTTCCCCTGATCCCACCAACTAGGGAGCAAAACATGAAGAGATTCATCCCTAAGCCACATGAGTTGGAACTTAAAGGTCTGTCTAGCACACCGTTGAGGCACATCAACCACTAGCTTAATAGGCCAATGATCAGAACCACGACCATCCAAAATTTCAGAGCTTATCAACCACCTGTCCCCCACCCAAAAACTAGACACCAAAAATCTATCAAGTCTTTCAGAAATAGAGGCATCGCCAATTCTCCTATTATTCCAAGTAAAAAGACCATTGCCAGGTTTGATATCCACAAGATTCAAAGCAGAGATATTGTCCTGGAGCAATAATGCAGAAGCCTCCAACCTTGCAATACCACCTCGTTTTTCTGCAAGCTCCGTGATAGCATTAAAATCGCCTCCAATAATCCAAGGATGGTAGGGAAATAAGCTGCGAACTAAATGAATGTTGGACCACAAAAGTTGCTTTCCTTGCAACTCCACAGGCGCATACACATTGGAGAAGAGAGCAATTTCCCCTGACATAAAACAAGAGGCCACCATGGAAAGGGAGGACCTGAAAGACACCCACCAAAGGGGGCAAATCTTACGCGGGTTCCATAAACATGCCACCCCGCCAGAAGACCCTTGAGCACCAATGCATTGGCATCCACCATTCCCCCATAACTTAGGAACTAGATCCATCATACCCTCCACAGAGAGCTTAGTCTCCTGCAAAAAAAGAACATCAGGCGAATGACACCTAATCAAATCCCGAACAGCTTTTTGTCTAGGGCCACTGTTCAAGCCCCTAACATTCCAAGAGAGAACTATCATTTCGAGGGGCATGAAAAATGCGAATCCAGAGTCTTGACTGACCCTGACTCCACCAAAGTCTCCCCTATCATCTTAATCTTTTCCTCATCCTTCTTCCTTCCCAGCTTAGAAATTTTCTCCGGCCCCCCCTTCTTGAGAACTTTTTGCAGAACACCCAACTGAGAGGACGCCTTAATATTCTTCTTGCCCACCTCTGGACCAACTTTTTGCAAGAGGTGAACCTTATCTACACTATCTTTCACTACCTCAGCACTACCACCCAACTCAACCTGAACCTCCATTTGACGATCTGTCCCTAGAGCCGAAGTCCCATCAGTAAGCGGAGCCATAATCCCCTCTGAGTTGAGCAAAACCTGACTAGAATCTTTCCCAACCTCATCTAAGCATGGCACTCCCATACCCCCCTCCTGTTGGGGAGCAAGCATTGCCTCAACTAAAGGGCCATGCTGATCAATATCCAGAGTCCCATGATCTAGATCCAAAAATCCTGGGTTCACCTCCTGTTGACTAAGATCCTCTAGCACCTCAAACCTGTTGAAGGTGTCCTCCTCCTGCCTGTCCTTCAAAGTCCTTTTATGACCTTTATTTCTGTTTCGGCCTCTAACGGGAATAAATCCATCTTCCCTACCACCAGAACCCTGAATGGGGTCCTTGCCCTTATCCACCCTAGGTGGATTAGCTGAAGGTTGAGAAGAATGAGCCTCCAAAGGCTTGGCCTTTGGACATCTGCGCAGGAGGTGACCATACTCATGACAGAAATGACAACGGAAGGGAAGTGTTTCATAATCCAGCTGTTGCACCCATGAATAATCTCCTGCACTCACTTCTAACGAGTCTGGCAATGGCTTACTTAAATCAATTTCTACACAAAACCGGGCAAAATTCATTACCTTTTTGAATTGTGTTTGCTGAGAAGAACCCACAGGTTTCCCCAGCTTCGAGGCTAATAGGCACAACACATCCTCTCGCCAGCATTCCACAGGGAGCCTTGGAAGACGGACCCAAACCGGAACCCGATTCGGAAGTTCCTCTGCCGGGTTGAAGCCAGCATGCCATGGCTTAATAAATAAGCCCACCTGGTTATAAAAATACGGGCCCCCTTCAAAAATCCTATTCCGATCAGCCAAACAATCAAAAGTAACCATGAAGTAGTTATTTGCCAGGAGGCGGATCTCCATCTCTCCCTCAGGCATCCATGTCTTTTGAGCCCACATCTCCAAGAATTGCAAAGAAATTTTCAAACCTAAGAATTTGCAATAAAGAGAATGTCGTGCATAATAATCAATGTCTTCAGCCAACATCTCCATTGGAATGACTACACTCGGCCTCTCTTTACACCGTTCGAGGCACCCATTAATCTTCGGAATTCTAGGGCCCCCCTACCGAGCCCATCTCGACTTTCTCAGGTTCCACCGAGAAAAGATTATTATCAAAAATCTTCGAACCCTGTGGAGAGGGTTTCGATCCAAAAGCAGAACGAAAGTCCATATTGGGACAAACCCTAGAAGATTCTCCAGTATCCATCAAAGAGCACACAACGCAAGATGAGCAAGCAAGGCCCAAATAAAACCAAGAGCCCTTCGAAGAAGGCACACTCCACTGGACACCAAGGTCGCAACCCCCCAACCCCAGAATACACACCTGCTGCAAAAGAAAAGAGCCTCCCCCCGAATAGCATAACAAAAACCCACCCCCAAGAAGCTTCAGAGAAGAAGAGAACAAATCCGACCCCCAACTACACATGCAACCACCAAAAGACCACATGCAGGCCGAGCCTAGATGGCTGCGGCCTCATGCAGCGCTTGCAGAGCCATCCTTCAATTCCAATCTTTATTACAAAATCAGTCATCTTATTTAATTAAATAACCCTAAGTTATTTAATTAAATATCATTTCATCCCTCCCCCATTCATTAAATCATTTAATTTAATGAATATCACCTTTAATTCTTCTAATCACCTAATTGCATGATTAAACCTTGTTTAATTAGCAATCAAACTAATTTTCTTCTAAAAGGGGGAGTATTCCCATGGAATATTCCTTATCCCTTTTTTACACAATTATAATTTCTTTTAATTTGTAAAATTCCTTTTATCCTCACCCAAATGAATATTCTTATTCCTCCATCATTTGAAAAAGGGATATTTTTCACTTAGCTTCTAATACAAGTTTTAACCTTTAACCTTTTGAACAAGTCACCTTTGACCTGTGTGAGCAAGACAAAAGTGTGTTTGTTTGAAGCAAATGTGAGCCCTTGATTAAATCCCATTATGCATTCTCATCCATTGATGAGAATCCATGATCCATGCCTCTCATATCCTTTCATCTTTGACCGTTGATTAGTCTTTTTGATCTCAACCCTCCATTCTCATTTTCTCTCCTATAAATAAAGTACTATTTGGAGACAAATGGATCGATCTTTCAATTGCAAACTTATGCTGTTGAATTCACGTGCATCTAAACTCACAATTTACTCACTTTTAGCTTGTTTTAGTTTATTTCTAATTGCATAATAGCTTAAAGCATCCACTAATGGCTTCCATGCATCCATCTTAGCTTGTATATGAATTAGAGTTTCCATATTTTAGCTTAGATTAGCTTATACATTGCATAATTAGATCAATTTTAGCATAGAATCATGTTAATTTAGCATGCATCATGTTTAATTTAGCATAAACTAGGTTTTCATCCATTTATCACAATGGTTTCATTGATTCTCTTCCATAGAATTGATTGAAATAGGCTCACTAATGATAGGATTAGGAAAGAGTCATTCCACATCAACACGACACCAATTCCAAAATAGGATAAGTTTCAAATGGGTTAGAGTAGGAATTTAATGGTTTTAATAGTTTGTAACTTTTAGTTTCAATAAATGCTTAATTTAACTTTCAATTTAAATGATCTTGTTTGGTAGATTGAGGTTTAGTGGATAAATTATGCTTCGATTCATCATGGATCAAGTGTAATTGAACCACCCTAACAATCCTCGTCTCACATTTTGGTGCTAGGATGGAAATCATTAATTTAACTAGTTTTTAGCTCGAATTCCATTTTTTGCTTGTTTTGCAGGATACAGCGACACTAAAATCACAAACATCGACACACTTTGAAGAGTGTCACCATGTAGCAATGCCATTGCAATTTGAAATACCAATGTTGGTTAAATACACTAGTGTTGATTTAAATATGGTGACACTGATTTAATATAAAGGTATCAAAAACATCAAATGATGACGCCCCAAGTTCAAAAAGTGACACCCCCAAATTTCAAATCACAATGCTATTGTGTGTTGCAATGTTGGACCAAATCCTAATGCTATTGTGCTCTCTATTTTTGCTACAGAGTGACGCCCATAGTTCAAATTGCGACACTATTATGTTCCATGATGCCCAACTAGGGTAAGAAATTTTACAATCATTTTTTTCAAAATGTGCTTTAATTTCCTTGAATTATTTGATCACTAATGTACTTCTAACTATGTTTTGGTTGTTAGATTAACAAGGTTTTGTAGGTTGAAAGACACAAAGCTAAAGTGAAGAAGTCATTTTAATATCTTAGAATTATGTGATTGTAACGAGCGTTTGATGCTTTGGGGCAATTATAACCCATCATATACTACTTTGGTTTATATTTTAGGACCACTAAATTTCCATTGGGTTTTAAAACTTACAATCTTAGGACCACCTAGCTTTCAATTGGGCTTAAAATTCATTTTCAAAGTTGGTTAAAACTAAACCCTCACATCATCATTTTAATTTGGGTTTAAAATTAAACAAGGCAACTTAACATTTCATTTGGTGCTTAAAAAAAACTCATCACTACTTTGAGGGGTTAAAATTTACAACTATTTGTTATGTTTTATGATTTACAATGTTGTTATTGAATGCGTATGAAATTCTCTCGCACCATTTGGTGATCTTGAGAAATAGAAACCATCTTCAACACTTTGTATAATCACCTACATCTTTCAAATTGGATTAAAACTGAACCCCCTTGCGAGTGTGAGAAAAAGGCATAGTGTGTGTTCTCTCTTTGTTCATACAAATGAAGATGATTGAACTATAGATGTACTTCCTTGCTATTGTTTACCTTTAGAGGGCCTACCTCCCTGCTTCAAAAGGAGGGAATGACCCAAGTGGTAAAGAACTAAAGCCAAGCTCTTCTAAACCCCGATATAAATGTGTGGTTGCAATGAAAATTGTGATCAACGAGAAGTAGTACATGATAGCTATCCCCCAATATCTTTATGATGTGTTCCCTTGTTCTGAGAGTTGGGAGAACTCTTGATGGAGTTTATCATTGTACCCCCTAAATTGGAAGCCCTTATTATGAACCCTTATTTAGAAGCTAAAAATCCTTAATATTTGTTGGTGCAAGAGCGGCCATTCAGAAGCCACCCCACATTTGTACTATTCAATTGTAGAAATAGAAAAAATCCTTTTGATCTTTGGATTTTAAGGATTTTGAGAATTGGTGGTCTCAAGAAGTGTGTGTCGTGGAGGGGAGCCAGTGTCATCAAATCTCTAATAATTCACATTGTTTAGTGTTTGGAGAAATCCGAGTGGGGACTCAACAAATATAGCCATTTCAAACCTAGGGTTGTAATGATTGTGAGTCAGTTTTATCAATTTTCTTGGTTCTAAAATGATGCAAAAACAAACATTCACTATCTTCCTCAAAATTTCAAACACTTTGGCCTAAATATGGATACCTCTTGAAAAATCCTTGATATTGCTGCTTGTCCTAAGGATTCTATCCTTAGAGATTTATAAATATCTTGACTTATATCAAAATTCATATTTTCTAAAGACAACATAGGCAATTATGGCTTTGACCTCATGATTCTCACAAAATGGACATTGTCAAAGTTATGGTGTTTTTGACATAAACATTTAGTTTGAAACTTAATCCAAACAAGTGATTGTGGTTAAATAACATCATTAAGCAAGATAATTTGAAAAATAAACCCCACATGACTATTTGGAGACCGATTGCTCCTGTTGAACAACTTGATCTTCCAGCTACTATAATTCAACCAAAATTTGAACTCATTAACGGAGAGCAAACCGATCTCATTAGCAATTTGAGAAGCTTCACTTTTGGAACAAAAGTAACAAATACCTAGTGGAGAAACACAACAACCATCTTAGACGAAGAAGAGGAACAAGTTGATATTGAGGCTGGAAGGCCCACATTACAACCACCCATGTGACAATAAATATCTTCCTTTCTTCCATAAACTTGAACTATTTCTACATGATCTCACGAAAAGTCAGGATCCCTAAAGAGAGGTCTACAGGTCCTCATTTTATACTTAGGCATCTCACTCCAAAAGCTCTCAAGAAAAATATTTTAAAACTTCACAAGAATAGAGACAAGTTGGTAGCAAACTTCTACAAACACATTTCAAGAAACAATCTAGAACTATATGCATTCTTTTGGAGTCAAAATCCTAGTCTTTTTCATGATACTGGACTCCTCTAAATGATCCATCATACAATCAAAATCCATAGGAGAAGATCTCCATCTTGTCATTGCAAACATAGATATTATAGTTCACAGTTTAGTAGGAAGTGGGCCTCAACACTTTATCACAATCACTACCACTTGTTAAGAAAATTTTATGCTCAAGCTAGGAGGAACCAGATAGATCTAAACATCCCCATCCATCCTCTCATCTAATTCAACTTTGGTTATTTAGAATTTGAACATTTTAGAGGTCTAGCATCATTCTCACTACCTTGGTCTTGTCAAAACAAAGGTTCACTTTAAAGTCAACATTGGGTCAAATGTCTCACTCACCAATTCATCAAATTTCATCCTTCACTTCATCCAACTTTTCAAAATTTTGAGTACACCAATACTTTGTGACTTAAACATCAAATCAAACCAACCTCTAACTTAGCTACTTTGTATGTAAAATGTATCCTTTTCCATGCACTTGGTTAAGTTAGTTATCATATTTGGACTAGTTCATCTTGAAGGTCATGAGTCTACTCTAAAGATTTACAAGTTCATAAACATCCTTTATCCTAACATCAAAACATCAAGAGAAATTCAAATTTTTTGTCACAAAATGTTTGCAAAGATCACTCTCCACATCACTCATCTTTTCATCCCCTATTATCACAATTTCTCCCAAAAGACTTAGAGCATCCCTTTTACCTATATTTGAGTCAACTAGAGAGTTCAAACATCACAAATCATAATAAAACTCTCCCACCCATGGGTGACACAACATTTATGGTAAAGAATAGATCACAACACAAGATAATCATGGAGAAATCCAAAGTTACATTCTCCTCAAGTGATCCAAATCCTTTATAATTCAGTCTGAGAAGTCAAGTTACACCATCACAACAACCTTCATCCCCATCAAGACCATATGAGATAGAAGATATCACAAACAATCCATTTGAATTCACTAGGGAGTAAATTATGGAACATCAAGCCTTTGAAAATGTAGCTCCTATCTCCCCGACATTTGTGGCATAAAATTTAACACAAGGTTTCACAACCCCATCTCTAGGGCTAAATCAAACCTACATTCCCAGTATTGCAACAAGATTTTCTAAAGACTTTAGACATTCTCTTTCATTTCAAAACAGTACACTTTTGGGAATACTTGAAACCAATCCTCCATCTAACACAACCACTTGGACACCTAGCTTTGGTGCTCCTCCTATTCCTAAGGATCCTAAACAAATATACATACCTATTTATCTTCATTACTTAACCATGACTTCGACATATTGAGGGCATCCCTCTTCATCCGCATCCATGAGTACCACAAGTGTTCCTACCATCACACAAAGCAATGCAGATCAGGTATCTCAAAACAATGTGCCCAAGTATGTCAATACCATACCACAAAGTCAACCCTTGAAGCAAATAGGGACATCCTTACCTAATCCTCCAATGGGTTCATCCATACCATTGGTTTTGCAAAACACATCCACACCATCCATCATCAACCCATCTCAAGGCAATCCCTTGGTAACAAATCCTATCAACACACGTAATACATCCCTAACATAAGGCAATCCTCAAAACATGGGACAAGGAAATATTTTTAACCAATGTAATCAAGATCCTAGTGTGCCATTTCCATCACATAATCTAATGACACCATCCTCATATTTTCCCACAGTCCCCTTTTCTATGACAAATCAAACAAGATCTCAAACATACATTCCTCCACCTCATTCTACCATCTTACAAGGAATATTGAACCAAGGAAATCCCCAAAATTTCATCACCAGTCCATTACCCACTCAAAACATCAATATCCATAATCCTCTATACATGTCTCAACAACCACCTGATCCCACATTACAAGTGCATGCCTTAGCCTTACAACAAGCAAAACAAGCTTATCAACAAGTAGCCTTAGCACGACAACAAAAACAACAAGCAATAACACAACAACAACAATATCAAGCAACAACAACAAGAAGTCACCTTAGCAGCACAACAAGAAGCCTTAGCACAACAAGAACGACAAGAAGAAGCAACCTTAGCAGCACAAAAAGTCACACAAAAAAAATATCAAGCCCATCAAGTAGTCTTAGTCACACAACAAGAACAAGAGGCCCAACAACAAGCCCTAGTGGCACAAAAACAACAAGAATCTCAACAACAAGCCTTACTACCTCAAAAATATTCCCAACAACAACAACAAGGTTCCTATTATAATCCTCAATAAAATATTGTCAATCCAAATGTATTAGGAACATATACATCAATACCCCAATCACCATCACCAAATATTACACCACCATACACCCCGTACAACTCATTTATCATCCCACCATATGTTCCTCCACCCAACCTGCAAGATGATCTAGAATCAAAATTTAAAGTGCGCTCATGAGAAATGTAGGACCTTTGCATGGGAAAGTCAAGGAAACCCCATACACATAACTTGTGTCCATATCCATTTGATCGAAACATTGCAATGGTACCATTCCCTCCTAGTTTTGAAATTCCCAAATTCGATAAATATAAAGGGAGAGGAAGTCCTGTGAACCATATCAAAGAATTTAGCATTATGTGCATGGAGGTGGCCTACAATGATTCTTATCTAATATGCCTCTTCCCTCGAAGTTTGACAAGTCCTGCTACGGATTGGTTTTCTCATTTTCCTCCCAGTATCAAAACTTTCTAGGAAATCAATGACAAATTCATCGATCACTTCTCCTTCAATCTTGACATGGATGTTAGTCTAGAAGAATTATACACTCTTAGAAAAAAGAAAAGGGAAACTTCCACTAATTTATTGCAACGATGGAGACAAAGAGCTAGTAAAAGCAAGTGGCCTCTTCCTGATGAACAAGTGGGAATCATTATAGCCAATCTAGACCCTGATCTATCTTTCCACTTAAAAATGCAATGCATCACATCTTATGATGAGCTTGTTCTTAGAGCCCTTAACATTGACAGACCTCTAATATCACAAGGAAATACTCAAGCTTACAAAAATAATCGTCCCTCAACTAGTTCAAATGACAAGCCTCATGTCTTGGCAAAGAACAAAAACGTAACAAATGACAGTGTGGTGGATGCTAAGGTGATTTAAAGTGCTCCTAGACCTAATAACAATTAAGTTGCTAACATCCAACCAAATGTAAAAAAACAACACCTCAGAATAATCACATCAATAACACCGACATACAACAAAGGTGAACCCCTAATAGGAACAACTATCCCAAATGCAAGTACACACAACTATCAGAACCTATTGAAACAATCATGGAGAAGTTGGTAGAGTCAAATATAATAACACTTCTCAACTTTGAAAAATATCAAGAATCACAAGAGAAACCATCTTGGTACAACGAGCGTGATCTCTATGAATTTCACAAAATCAAAGGACATAAAACAACAAATTGCATGAAACTTAAGAATATCATTCAATATCTCATGGAGAATGATACCATCTCTGTTGAGGTACCAGTTGGGAATCATGATCTTAATATATACAAGAACCTTATTCCGGATCATAACAAAGCAAAGAAAAACAACAAAGCTAAGGATTACACAAGCATACAACATACCTACTTCAACATAGTTGCCTCCTATGATAGCATCATTACTGTTGTCACCATCAAAGGAGATAGTATGGAATGTGGAGTCACCACACAACTTGGAAAAGTTACCATTCAAGGAGTCCCGTCTCAATCTAGGTTCCAACCTACTTTTCCCACATCTAATCCTAGCAAGTAAAAACTTTTAGACCAACTTAAGAAGACCCCCGCACATATATCAATCTTAGAACTCTAAAGGTTATCCCCTGCACATAGGGAAATATTGCAGAAAACCTTGTCCAAGTCATCCATCCTTGAGGATATTGATACTGATCAATTTCAAGCTATGGTAGGGAATATCACCAACCATCTTCTCACCTTCTCCAAGCAATACCTACCATCAAAACCATCTCATAACCATGCTTTACACCTTGAGGTTTTCATTCAAAAAAACAAGGTTAAAAGTGTCTTGGTAGATGGAGGTGTTGGTTTGAACATTTGTACCCTTTAGTTGATCAAACATCTAGGGTATTTAGAAGATACTATGCAGAAGATAAAGAGTACCACCATTAGGGCATATGATGACCAAGAACGAGTATCACAAGGAATCATTGTACTTCCCATCCAAGTGGGACCTCTTATATCAAAAACTACATGCTAAGTGCTTGATCTTGATCTTCCTTGTAACATCTTTCTTGGCCGACCATGGACCCATGCTCTAAAAGCTATAGCCTCAACCTATCATCAATGTGTGAAGTTTCCTTTTGAAGGTAGAGAAATCACTATCCATGGAGATCCTGAGCCTTTTTACTACTGCAAAATTATTGAAGCCAAGTTCTATAAGATACCCCAAATACCTAAGAATGATGAAGGGCCCACACCATCAAGCTGATTTGTTGACCCATCATCCCTAGCCTCTACCTCAGTAGCAAAAATTCCCATTGTAAAGAGCATACCTAACATCAAAGCAGTGATCCAAGATGATGGTTTTGGGAACTAAAAGATACTAAAAGACACCTTTTTCTTAGGAGAGTTACCTATTTCTCCTCAATCTCATGGGAAACCCACATCTAGCACCAAAGAACCCACAACAATCAAGATGGCAGCTAGTACCTTCACTAAGTGGGGGGATTTGAATCAAGAAGATGTTAATGAGGAGGATATCTCTAAAATCTTCTATCAAGATGAAGGACATGTCGCTATTCTTCCCATGGAAGATGACAATAAAGGCTTGCAGCTCATGCAGAATTGGGGATATAACAAGAACACAAAACTAGGGTAGAATGATAATGGTTCACTAGAACCCATTGTTCCTAAGAAATGACTAAAGAATCTAGGCTTAGGTTATACTACTAGCAAGGCCACACTTATTGAAAAAGGTATTTCCACTAAACGAGCTAAGGCTTCATCTTGGTCACCTACATCACATGATACAACCTTAGATGACTTTCCCCTTGATGTTGTAGACCTATTTGACAACAACACCCTCTTTATGATATCCATAAAATCCTTTATCCCAAGCAAGTAACCAAATGAAATACACCTAGTATACCCACAACTTATTGACATGGACCAACAAGGACCATCGATTCTAGATTTATTTGAAAATGATGAAGCAATCTTAGAATTCATGGGACTCCATGACAACTTATCATGGGCTAATCACAAAGAAGGATTTAACATAGAGCTCGACATAGGGGCATACTATGGGGAGATGATTGAATCCTTCAGTCACAAAATTAATGAAATGCAACTAACATGCAGATCCTTGAGTGAAAACCACCTAGTGGCACTCTTTGATCCTAAAATAGTAAAAACAAAGGATGCATCCGATGGTGAAAACCTCTCTAAGGCACCCAAGGATGAGGGAATCAATCTCCCCCTTAGTGCAATGCATCCAAAAAAGTTAGCAATGCTAGCAGAAAATGCCACTCCATTCAATGTGGGAACAAAAGAAGCACCTAAGATCACCTTCTATGATGCATCCTTGCTGGATGAAGAACAAAATAACCTAGCAACATTCCTCAAAGAGTGAAAAGATAACTTTGCATGATCATACAAAAATATGCTAGGCCTTGACCCAGAAGTGGTTGTACGTCACCTAGTAGTTTATCCTGATGCCAAGATAGTTAAGCAAAAATTAAGGAAGATGCACCCTCAGATAACACTCTTGGTGAAACTAGAGTTACAAAAGCATCTTGATGTTGGATTTATCTGACCAATAGATTATCTTGAGTGGGTTTCAAACCTAGTACTAGTCTCAAAATCCATTGGGGGTATCAAAATATGCACTAATTTTAGAGACCTAAAAAAGGCATGTCTAAAGGATGATTTCCCTCTTCCTAACATTGATCTCATTGTGGACTTAATAGCTGGGCATGAAATGCTATCAATCATGGATGGTTTTTCAAGCTATAATCAGATCATAATCACCAAGGAGTATCAACATAAAACTTCATTCAATTGTCCATGGGGAACCTATTGTTGGAATGTGATGCCATTTGGGTTAAAGAATGCAAGAGCAACCTATCAAAGAGAAATGAACCTCATCTTTCATGATATGATTCAAAAAATAGTTGAAGATTATGTGTACGATATCTTGGAAAAATCAAGGAAGAGAAGTGAGCACATACAAGTATTAGGACCCATCTTTGGCAGGCTTGAAGAATACAAGGTGCGATTGAATCTAAAGAAGTGTGTCTTTGGGGTCACATCAGGGAAACTCCTTGGCTTCATTGTTTCACAAAGAGGGATAGAAATTAATCAAGAAAAGATAAAATCCATCCTAGATATGGAACCACCACAAAAATTAAAGTAGATGAGAGGATTACAAGGCAAACTGCAGTCCATTAGAAGGTTTATAGCACAACTATCAGATAAAATCCACCCCTTTTTCACATCTTCTCCATAAAGGGATAACCTATAAGTGGGATAAGAAGTGTGATAAAGCTTTCCAACAGATCAAAGATTATCTACTAACACCTCTATTGCTCATGCCACCAATATCGAACAAGCCACTAATCCTATATATCTCAACAACACTAGCAATACTAGGAGCTCTTTTAGAACAACATGATGAAAATGGAAAGGAAAGGGCCATCTACTATATCAGTAGAACCTTGGTGGTTTATGAAATGAATTATTCACCTATTGAGAAAGCATGCCTAGTAGTAGTTTTTGCTTCATAAAATTTTAGGCACTACATGCTATCACATCAAATCAAGATCATTGCAAAAATTGATCCATTGAAATACCTATTATCAAAAGCAACCCTCACAAAATGAATGGAAAAATGGGTGATGATCTTAACATAGTTTGACATAGAGTATGTGGAGTGCAAGGAAATAAAAGGACAAGTGATCACAGACCAACTAGAAGAAGCACCCATTTATGCTGAGAACCCTCTAATATTTGAGTTCCCTGATGAATCAATGTTCCTTATCAATCTCATAGATTAGTGGAAGATGTATTTTGATGGATCATTCACCCAACATGGATCTGGAGTAGGAATTATTTTCATCACCCCTAAGGTGATTGCATTCCAAAATCATACATTCTATCATTCACATGTACTAACAATATCGCTGAGTATGAAGCCCTAATCATAGGTCTGAGGATAGTAGTTCAATGATAGATTCAAGAGATGAAAGTCTATGGAGACTCACAACTGGTTATCAACCAAGTTAATGATGACTATCAAACTAAAAATAACAAGCTTACTCCTTACAAGAAAATGGTGGAGAGTCTTGTTAGAACTGTAAAAAACTGATAATTTTACATTGCTTTTCATATCCTTGAGTTTCCAAAATAATCCTCATCATGTGCATAAAAACCCTTTCTTCACAACTTTTTTCCCATTTTTTGCCATGTGATTCCATAAATCCATCTAGGTATGAGTATTTCACTTTGTGATCTATATCAGCATGAGATTATTAGGGTCTCCCCGATCCATATTGTGTTTTCTATTGATAAACATCTGTGTTGCCTATCAACAAGACGTTTTTTGTGTCACAACGATCAAAGTTTACTTATAGGCACTTATCGACATGACATTTTTATTGTCTTGGTGACATAAGGTTTATTGGCCAGACATAGACTTCGGGGTGAGGTCTTACTGATCGCGTATTGTCTCACTGATCGGCAACATAAGGAAAATTTTAGTGAAAGATATTTTCATCGATGTAATGTCATGGTGAACCCTTTATGTCTCATTGACTAGTGAAGAGTATGCAGACACTTCGGTAGGAAAGGTCTTTGTTGGAATAAAGTCATAGTGAATACATCATGTCTCGCTGACCGATGCACATGGAAGTATATTAGCCAAGCTAAAGGTTTTCGGCATGTGGTCTTGGCGAGATCTTATTGTCTCATCGACTGGCGATGAAAGGAGCATGTCGGTGAGAGATTTTCCTCGGGGAAAGGTCTTAGCGAGTTTGAGGTGTCTTATCGACCAGCGATAAAGATGTACATATCGGTAAGACTAATGTGTATTGGAGTATGGTCTTGGCGAATGCCTCTGGTCTTGCCGACAAGCGCAAGGGAATTATATCAACTGCTATCGGTGTGAGGTTAGGAAATCTTGCCAACCCGTTTGTCACACCGAAGTGTTTCATCGGTGAGAGAATGAACATGTCTTAGTGACAAGAATGTTTCATGGTATGTCTCGGTAAGACACAAGGTAGCTGATATGACATCTCCCTGACAATAGAATGTCACAGTGACACATGTGAAACAAAAGGACACATCTCAGTGAGAAAATGCTTGTGTCTCAGCGACTGGGAAAATATTAAGAAAATACATATTGGTAACACATAATATGATTTGTGAGGCATCTCCCCGATAACAAAAGGTCACAGTGAAGTGAATGAGACAAAAGACACATCTCGATAAGACACAGGATATTCTATGAAATGTCTCCCCGATAGGAGAATGTTACAGTGATACACAGGACTGCGCAGGATAACTTTCGGTGATACATTTGCCTTCAGCATACTTACTGGATGTCATGGCGAATATTTGGCGAGTATTAACAAAAGCATTGATACAGTTTCCTACCAACATGGAATGCGAAGCGACATGTCTATTCAGATACAAATGTATAAATATTCATTCCCAATTGTGAATGGGAGAAGGGAGAGAGATAAGATAGATTAGAGTAGGTAGGTTAGAAATGGATTCAGTTGGATAAAATTTTCCATAGAACAGAGACCATGATGCATGTTTTCAAAATGGAGTTTTTAATGAGAATCAATTGATGTTGCAGCTCATTTTTGGTGTCAATTTTCTGTTAGATTTATCAAAAGTATTACTAAGTTGTCTCCAAGATTGATGCTTTCTGGTTGTTTAAATTGGTATAACAAGTTTATATTCAATTTATCAGGGCTCATTTGTTGTTTATGTGTGGTTAATTGATTGGTTCTTTCAAGAAGAGATTAAATCCTTTTGGTTGATCACAGTTAAGGGAAATTCATCTGGATTATTAAAGAAGAACTTAGTAGTCACAGTCTTGCATGTTTATACAAGTTATAAACAAAACATATGCCAAACAATTTGAGTTTCTGCTAGGAAGAAAGTTGCTCATCTAGATTTCATTTGACTCTGCATACCCAATAAGGCAATAGTCTCTGCATTTCACCATTTAGATTCATTCATTTTCTTTACATATGTTAACTAAGCATATTAGGATATAGTTTTGAGTATTTGTATACAATTTATACCAAATTTGATTTCATTTGTTCACTTCCATCTTCCATCGTGGAGAAATCATTGCAAGTGAGAAGATCATAAGTCAAGTCTTCCCAATTTGTATAGGTACACCCGCCTAGGTCTAGCAGCACCTGAAGAGTAGAAGGTCTAAATCTTTTGACCTAGTTTGTTACCCTAAAACATCATGAAAGCTTGGCAACCTTTTGTGGTTCAAACTTGCATTTTTGAGAGCTAACAAATTGGTGACTCTATTGGGGAATAAACTCAGAATCAAGCCTTAATCATAGAGTTAGAAACTTTATACGGACTCCGTTGGGAATAAGAAATGTCAAATACTTTCTCACTTTTGAAAAAAGTGAGTGGCGACTCTGAAAGAAATATTGCATTTGTTCAAACATGAATGGAAGAAGATCTCAATACAAGGAAGGTCATATTGGAGCTCTTGCTGGCAACAGTAAGTGGACACACAATGATCTAAAAATGGAGGGTAATCAGAGTGGACCTGTTGATCATGAAATTCCTCAAGATGATTATGAATCTTTAACTTATGAGGAAGTCAAAGCGTTATTTGAGTCTCAAAGGATGGAGATAGAAGAGCTAAAAGCTAAATTGCAAGAAGCCCAAATTATTGCTCAAATAGATGATTGCCCCCCAAAGTATGTGCCACCTCATAAACAAAGTAACCATAGTGCAGGGCCTTCTAACCCATCAAAGGCTCCTCATAATCAGATAGGGAATCAATACAGACAGCCAAATCATTCACCTCATATTCCCTCACAATATACAAATATTCAACTACCTCATGATCAACATTATATTGTTGAAAAATGAGGTGTTTTCTTAGCTTAATACTCTATAAAACTTTAATATTGCTGATCTAAGTAAGTCTTTTCTTTGTTACATAAATTATTTGTGGATGATTATCTTGATTAATTCATTTTATTGTTGTAGAATGTAGAGAGAATTATTTAGAAGAACTAGATAGGATAATAGAAGGATCACACTAGATATACCATGGAGAAACCCTTTCGAGAAAAAACTACACCAAGAATTATTCTATTATTCAAACTCTAAATTACAATAGCACCAATTCTTGCTTGAGAATGCTTCTTTTGTCTTTACCAATCTTCTTCACACCTGCAATAACAATTATAAAAACTCTATTCAACTTGAATGAGATATAGAGACAATATGCAACCTTGTAATCTCCAAATGGTGATAATTACAATGCATAAGCTCAAGCCCTTTAAAAGGTACAACATATTCCTTCAAGTTGAGTTATTCAGTGAATACTAAAGCTTACAACATGTGCTTCATGCATTTGGGTGTCCCAAACTAGAGCTACAACTTCTCCTTCACTTCGGTGATAATTCCAAAGCTCTTCCACAAAGTTGGCACCCTTAAGTAAAGCTACTTAACTGAGCCTTCAGAAATATCTTATCATGCATGAGAGGTAAATCCAATAAAGCATCTTGGGTGCCCAAGTTGTCTCCAAGTGCTATATAGTTAATTGAAACATTTACTCAATACCATTCCCAAAGAATGGTCATCCCTTGTTGACTGGAGGTAGTCCCTGTTATCTGTCATACAACTCAATGTTATTAGCCATGCATTACAAGTTAAATGAAGCTAACTACATGCAACTCAAAATAACCAACATGCATGCAACATGCACTTGCATGCAACTAAAGATAACTAAACCAAACTAAACTGAACTGAACTGAATTGAACTAAACTGATTTTGAACTGAACTGAACTGAATTGAATTGATCTGAACTGAACTTAACTGAACTTCAAGCATGCAAACATCAAATCCTAACTCCTATGATCTTTACATGCATTCAAAAGTGTTAATGGTTACTCTGTATAGTTAACTAGACACAAGGTGAGTGTCACCTTACCATGTGAGTGTCCCATATGTCCCTATTATTTAGGAACTCACTATGGATGCCTTCACATGCTTCTTACATTTATAATTAATTAAAAATGTCAATAATCATGATTATTTCATCAAATATTAATCTCATCTTAATCTTAGTGTTCTTGAACACATTCCAAGAATCCAGGAGATACATGAAATAATTAATGTTTAGGATTTGCAATTGAATGGAAACCTATTTCCAACATATATGCCACACCATCATGCACAATACAATAGTCCACCATACCAGTATCAGTACCCACCTAACACTCCCCATCATCAATACATAACAATGATCAAACAATTTGACCTGATAGGGTTTCAACGGTACCCTTATTATATGAATGCCAATTGGAGAAGTTTGGTGCCTAAATTTACAGGGAGTAGTGCAATCACTACTGAAGATCATTTAAGGAGCTTCAATGCTTTCATCAAAGAATTGGATGTGCCATATGAAGATTTACACATGAGGCTATTCATGATGTCAGTTATTGAAGATGCTAGGGATTGGTTTAATAGCCTGCCAATTGCTTCTATTAATTCTCTCTGAGGGTTTCATGATCAGTTTCTCGAGCACTATGGAAATTTTTCTACACCAAATTGGGCTTCCCATGGGTTATTAGAGATTCAAGAGAATCAGAACTTGCAGCAATATGTATGCCAAGATCAACAATTTGAAGAAGAAGAAGATGAGAATGTGTATACTCGAAGCCAGAACTCCATCACAGGATTAGAATGTGGAATTTACCCCTTTGATGCATTTCTTAACATAAGAAGACATGAAGGAGAAGATAAAATTTCTTTATACAACAGGATGATAAATATCTGTATGCAATTACCTTCTCATTGTAGGCCTACAAGGGCCATGTTTTTTGAGCAGTTTGTAAGAGTATGGGAGCCTGAATTAGTTTATTGGCCAAAAAATTAGCGTACCTTTGATCTGGTGAATGAATTTATTGATAACATGTAGAGGAGGAGGTATGAAGACAAGGGTGATATAATGGATGAGTATCAAGAAATCGATCAGACACTACAGCCAATAGAAGATGAGACATGTGCAAGTCAATATTATTCTTATGATAGCTTGCATGAGGAAGATGAAGATACAAGAGATCTCTCTTGCATGACAGATTGTGACAGGGAAAGTAGTGTATATTTTGAGGGATCTAATGAATATTCAGATTATGAATATGAAACTATAGACTCCGATCTACAGCAGGGTGATTCTTGCAGTTCTTGGGGTAATCAAATGGAAGAAGCAATGGAAAATGTTGATCTTTTTGACAGTGAACAAATAAACCCTTTGGCTACAACTCATAACCATGAGAACATAATTGATGAAGAAGAAGATTGCACACTTGAAAATAGTTTTTATTTTTCTTCAAAATTATTGTATGATCAAATAACAAAAGAATATCAAATGACATCTGACCAAGGTGTGCTACAGAATGATTTCTTTTTGAATCCACTCCAAGGTGAGGATGAAACATGCTCAAATGAGGAGGAGAGTACATCAACATATGAAGAGAATAACTATAATGATCTTGAAAATTGCCATGTTGATGAATTGGAAAATGAAATGGAAGGGGATTGTGTATCATGCCACAGTGAGGAAGAGTTTGAGGGAAATCATGTAAATTCTGATGCACGACAATTCGATATTTCCAACTCTTGTGGAGATCAAGAAGAGGGAGAAATAATAGAAGATATGGAAGATGAAACTTGTTCACTCAGCTGTGAGAAAATTTTAGATTTGTTAACTCTTGAATATCAGAGATGTGTACATAAAGGTGATCCTAAAGTCTTGTGTCCAGCTTACATTTGTTTTGACAGTGAAAGTTCTTTGTGCAATGATTCTTATGACTCCCAATGTATTTCTTGAAATGATGAAGAAAACTTTGAAGTTGATCAAGAATATTTATCTATTCATGAAGAGGTATGTGATTTTGAATTTTCTAACTCATATGGAGAAGACGTTTATTTGCATACCAAGGATGATAGAAATCTAGTATTGCTTGGTTCATACATAAATGATATTGAGGATATGAGTTATGATCCAATGTTGTTTCCAAATGATGATATGGAAGAAGTGCAAAAGGTTTCAGACTTGTGTGTCTCCAACAGTGTTGATATGACAAAATTTTTTGTTTCTCAAGAGGAGCACCTTGATGGTGAATTTTCGATACAGCTGGAAGAGTGTTTCATAATACATAACAGTAAGAAAGATAATGGGAAATTTTGCATTGAATATGCATGTACTTTGTATGTTAAGGATAACAAAAATTTGTCCCATAATGATGAAGAATTTGAACTGAATGATGAAGGAAATGTGGGCCAAGCTGAGCATGATGATTCTCTAAGAACTTTCAACAATCGTGACAGGGAAGACTGCATGAATATCTCCCAGAAGAATTTGATGAACTCAAAGCAAAACCAGGTGTTTGATAGAGGAAAGTATGGGCCTTTCTTTTGGATGGCCTTGAGCCATCATTTATGGTTTGAGTTTTAGAACGTAACAGTTCAAATCTGATGAAGTTAAAACATAAAGGATTAAGGGTTGCTGGTGCATGGACAACTCTTGATGATCCTCTTTAAAATTAATTTCCATGCACAGTAGTTTAGGAAATAAAGGGAACAGGACTTGTCAGTACATGGATAATCCTGATTTTCCTTCTTTCAAAATAATTTTCCATGTATAGTAGTTTAGGGTTTTCTCCATCTCCATTTTACATTCTTTCCATTCCCATTTTGCTCGTTGATTCAACATTTTGTGTCTGGTTTGCTCACCCAAAGATATGGATCCTTGTAATGATCTCACAATCATTCATCCCTAGATGGAGCCACTATTAGAATTGTAAAATTATGATAGTTTTACATTGCTTTTCATATCCCTGAGTTTCCAAAATAATCCTCGTCATGTGCATAAAAGCCCTTTCTTCACAACTTTTTGCCCATTTTTTGCCATGTGATTCCATAAAATCCATCTATGTCTGAGTAATTCACTTTGTGATCTATATCGACATGATATTATCAGGGTCTCCCTAATCCATATCGTGTTTTCTGCTAATAAACATCTATGTTTCCTATCAACAAGACGTTTTTGGTGTCACAACAATCAAAGTTTACTTACAAGCACTTATCGACATGATATTTTTATTGTCTTATTGATAGAAGGTTTATCAGCGAGACACAGACTTTGGGGTGAGGTCTTACCGATCGCGTATTTTCTCACCGACTAATAGCAGAAGGAACGTTTCGGTGAAATATCTTTTCATCGATGTAATGTCATGGTAAACCTTTATGTCTCATCAACTATCATGGAGTATACAGGCACTTTGGCAGGAAAGGTCTTTGTCAGATTAAAGTCATAGCGAATACATTATGTCTTGCCGACCGACGCACGTGGAAGTATATCGGCCAAGCTAAAGGTTTTTGGCATGTGGTCTTGGCCAGATCTTATTGTCTCACTTACCGATGACGGAAGGAGCATTTCAGTGAGAGATTTTCTTCAAGGAAAGGTCTTAGCAAGTTTGAGGTGTCTTACCGACCAACGATAAAGATGTACATATTAGTAAGACTAATGTGTATCAAAGTATGGTCTTGGCGAACGCCTCCGGTCTTGCCAAAAAGTGCAAGGGAATTATATCAACTACTATCAGTGTGAGGTTAGGCAGTCTTGCTGACCCATTTGTCACACTGAAGTGCTTCATCGGTGAGAGAATGAACGTGTCTCAATGACAGGAATGTTTCACGGTATGTCTCAATAAGACATAAGGTAGCCGATATGACATCTCCCCGACAACAGAATGTCACGACAACACATGTGAAACAAAAGGACACATCTCAGTGAGAAAATTCTTGTGTCTTAGCGATTGGGAAAATATTAAGAAAATACATATCGGTAACACATAATATGATTTGTGAGGCATCTCCTTGATAAAAAAAGGTCATAGTGAAGCGAATGACACAAAAGACACATCTTGATAAGACACAGGATATTCTATGAAATGTCTCCCCGATAGGAGAATGTTACAGCGATACACATGATTGCGCAGGATAACTTTTGGCAATACATTTTCCTTCAACATACTTATTGGATGTTACAATGAATATTTGGCGAGTATTAACAAAAGGCTCGATATAGTTTCCCGCCGACATGGAATGTGAAGCGACATGTCTGTTTAGATACAAATGTATAAATATTCATTCCCAATTGTGAATGGGAGAAGGGAGAGAGATAAGATAGATTAGAGTAGGTAGGTTAGAAATGGATTCGGTTGGATAAATTTTTTCATAGAACAGAGACCATGATGCATACCCAATAAGGCACTAGTCTCTGCATTTCACCATTTAGATTCATTCATTTTCTTTACATCTGTTAACTGAGCATATTAGGATTTAGTTTTGAGTATCTGTATACAATTTATACCAAATTTGATTTCATTTGTTCACTTCCATCTACCATCGTGGAGAAATCATTGCAAGAGAGAAGATCATAAGTCAAGTCTACCCAATTCGTATAGGTACACCCACCTAGGTCTAGCAGCACCTGAAGAGTAGAAGATCTAAATATTTTGACCTTGTCTGTTACCCTAAAATGTCGTGAAAGGTTGGCAACCTTTCGTGGTTCAAACCTGCGTTTTTGAGAGCTAACAAGTCTCAAGGACCTTTTCATAGACATAAATTTTGGGTAGATTCCTTGCCAAACAATAGAGCAATAGATGCCATGGAAATGATCAGATCACTATTAGACATGTCGAACAACATCCCCCAATGTGAATTCTTGGTAGAACAACTTCTCGTACCGACTTTCAAAATCCCTGAATCTGAATTTGTGTGTGCCATTGTTGGTCCTGGATCCCCATGATATCATGACATATTCACTTACCTAAGCTGAGCAATCCTCCCTTTTGATATCACTTCAAACCTTACAAAGACCTCTATTAAAAAGGCATCCAAATTCATGATCCTAGGTGATAACCTTTACCATTGAAGCATTGAAGGGATATTACTACAATGTCTTAACAAAGAGGAAGCCTTATTTGCTTTAACAGAAGTACACGATGGCATATGTGGGTCCCATTCTAATAGTTTGACGTTAGCTAAGAAACTATTGAGGACAGGGTACTATTGGCCAACCATGGAAAATGAAGCTCATCATTATGTGTAGAAGTGTGTCCAATGTCAACAACATGGAGATCTGATCCATGCCCTAGCTCAAGAATTGCAACCCATGATCACACGATGTCCTTTTTCATGGTGGGGACTTGAACTCATAGGAAAAATCACCCCAATCTCATCCAACGACCACAAGTTTATCATAACCGCCATTGAGTACTTTACTAAGTGGGTTGAAGCCATTCTTATGACCTACATAATGGGGAAAGGAATTGAAAAATTTATCCTGAACTACCTAATCTGTCGTTATTGTGTTCCATAAAATATCATCTCAAATAATGGAATACCCTTTAAGAATCAATATGTGAAAGAGCTATGCCAAAGATTCAATTGCCAAAGACTATCCTAACAATCTTGAAGAAAATAGTTAATGAAGTTGGTTGTGACTAGCATTTGTAGCTAAATATTGCTCTCTAGGCTTATCGAACCAGTATCTACACACTGATAGGTGACATCCCTTTCTCCTTGGTCTATGAATCATAAGCCATCTTGCTTATTGAGGTTGAGATCCCATCATTGCCAGTGTCATTACAAAACCTGATAACTAGAGAAGAATACAAAGTATCTTGGCTGAGTGAGCTAGAATTCCTGGATGAGTTTCCTATCGATGCTCTCAATCACTTGTAAGTATATCAAAATTGACTGAAATGAAGCTCTAACAAGAGGATCAAATGCCAGTCATTCCAAGTAGGATATCTTGTCCTAAAGTAGAATTAGAAGAAACTTCTAGATCAAGACAATAAAGGAAAGTTTGAACCTAACTAGCTGGGTCCCTTTGTCATCACAACAAGCTATGGAATAGGAGCCTACCAACTATAAAACCTTGAAGGTGAACCCTTATAGGAACCAACTAACAACTTGCATCTCAAAATTTTTTATGCCTAGTCTTGAAGGGTATAAATCCAAAAATACAAAAAATTCAAAAAATGATCAAAATCCAAAAAAATGAGAAAAAGGATTTGAAAAAACTAAAGAAAAATAATCGTCCTCTAGTGAAAACCACTTCAGTGGCACTTTGGGAAAGTACCTTGGTGAAAACCTGACAAACAGGTACCTTGCGTAAATAAAGAGCCTCCATCTATTCTTTGGCTCTTTATCCTACCATTCTTTGCATCACCTTCCATCCATCACATCATTCATCCTATTCACCCATCACCTAACCACGTCCTTAGCATAACTTGATATTATGAAGTATCGCAACCCCTTTTGTACTACTTGGCATATTTCAAAGGTCAGTTTGTCCTACCTATATTGAAGTAGTCTAACATGTCACATTGGGGGAATTTCATTATGGATCGTATCAGTTTCTTGTATATCTTGTGGTCATTGGAAATATTATCTCAAAAATCCCAAAAATATTCATAAAATATCCATCAGAAAATCCAAAAAAGTTTGCAAATCCTATACAACTAAAATCCAAAACATTCAGAAAACTGTAAAGGCTAAAATCCAATACATTCAAAAAATTGTAAAGGCTAAAATTCAAAACATTCAAAAAATTGTAAAGGAAAAATCCAAAACATCCAGAAAACATCAAAATCCCTAAAAAGGTCAAAAACATCAAACATCCAAAAAACAGTCCCCTTGTCGAACTACGCTGTGTCTGTGATTGAACATAGGCAAGGCCATCATTGATGTGCCCTCGAGACACCCTAGGTTAGTCCTTTATGAGTTTTTCATAATAAACTGACTTTTCCATCACTATTCATATCTCATCTTGTTAATAGGTTGAGTCAGTCGAACTACGTGGTCTATACATGTATAACATAGGCAAGGCTTATCTTTGATCAACCCCTGAGGCCCCGAGGATAGGTCTTTTTGGTTAGGTTCTTGGTCAAAACTTTCAAAAATCCCAAAAACACTCAAATATTAGAAAACAAAAAAAAATTTAAAAATTGAAAGCACAAAAACAATAGAAAACATTCAAAAGACCTAAAAAGCCTTAAATATATCCAAAAAGCCTAAATAGCCTCAACAAATTGAAAACATAAACATTCTCATAAACTTTCAAAAAGACCAAAAACAACCTCGAAACATTTTCAAAATACCAAAAACATTGAAATATTCCAAAACCACCCATCCCATCTTGCTTTCACCCGAAATAAACCTTCACCCATAATAAATTGGTCGTCACCTTCACCCTGTGGAAAAATAAATAGAAAACAAGTTTCACAAGTCATAAAGTGAGAACCTAAATGTCAAAATCTAAAGTCTAAATCATAGGTAAATATGTCAAGAATTTTATGTCAACAACTCATTTTAGCATCATCATCCCAATATCAAACAACCTCTGATCAACATGTCCTAGGATGTATCCTTCCTGCAATGTACATCAACATCAGATATCACCTTAGCTAAACTTAAAGTAGGTAAGAGATATACATAACACTGACTGTTTGTCTTTGATATTTTCTTATGATTTATCTTAATGACCCATTCCCAGGAATGTCTATCAAAATGATTTAGAGAGAAAGGAATGGGGCATTGATCATTATCTTTTATTTGTTGTGCTTATGAGTAATCTTGTAAAATAATTTTGGCGCATACTTGCTTAGTTGTGTGTAGGGAGGTCGTTTAGGGTATGTTGTTGACTATTGCGTATGATTTGGTCCAATATATTCTAAGCTTCTAATGTGCATTCCAATGAGGTTTTCATATATTAATATATGAACAAGAACTATCCTATCTATTTTCTGAGTCAAAGTCCATTATGTTGAGATGATTTAGCATTGTTGTCATTGATGTCAAAAATTGGGATCCAGAAGGTTGTGCTCTGGATGATATACAAAAATGATCTATCCTATCGAGTGCTATGATGTTGTGTAGTGTGGATGTCATTATTGATCTAGATATGGCAGTACTTCTTTTTGGGACATCCATGGAAGTCAGTTAATGTAGAATAATGAAGACTAATCTTTTGATGTTGGTTATTGTGCTCAAAGCTTACTCCAGGTATCCTTGCTATTTGGACATTCATGTAGCATGTTACAAGTTTTGGTATGTCTAATCGTGTTTCTCTTGTTGATACTGAAATTGATGCTAATCAATATTTGGTCTTGGTTGTGGCATTCCCATCAGCTTCAGAATATATTTCATGTAATTCAAAGTTTTCTATCTTTTGTTAATAATGTTATGTGATGAACCTATCTTATGTATGACCTATTTATGGGTCCCTTGGTAATGTGGTAAGAAGATCTTTATGCGCGACCTATCTTTTGGGTTTGGTGCTTGCGTGCCAAGTGTTATTGAATATTTCAAGATTTTTCTTCAAGCCAACATGTTTTGCATAAGGTATTTCAAGGTTGTTCTTCAAGCCGACATGTTTTGCTAGGCTGACTTACTTTGTTCCATGGGTATATATATATATATATATAGAACATCTCTTTGGTTTGAGATAAGATAAGAAGTGTGGTATATGGTGTGTGCAAGTAGATAAAAGGGTACAAAGGATTATGCGATAAGAAATCTAAAGGAAAGTGTCAGGAAGAAGTAATATTCTTTGTAGAGGTTGTGTGAGGAAGGTGTGCAAATGATTCTTGACTTGATCTACTACAGACAAACATTGTGCTCTAAATCAAAAATGACTTCATGCATATGTAGATGCAGCTTCATTAGTTCACTTTTTTCAATGAGACAATTTTGTAATCAGATGTTTTAATTGGGTATTGAGCCCACTAGTAGTGAGCCTTACCTATAGTAAGCATTTTGGTAGTGATGCCTTTGTAAAAATCACCTTAACTAGTGTTTTATAATTGAGAATTAGCATTCTCCATGGTTTTTCCCTTATTGGGTTTCCACATAAATTTTGGTGTCTATTGTGCTTGGTGTTGTTAAGTGCTTTCATGTTCATATTTTTTGATTATTATCTAATTGATATAAGCCTACTTCAGATTAATTAAAGTAAAGAAATTGTTTTATGATAACTGATTCATCCCCCCTCTTAGTTATCTGGACTGTTCAACACATTACACTAGATACAACACTATCTTGGTTATCAATACCTTGATGCATCATGTCTATGTGTTATATCAAACAATAAGGAACAACATAAAATCCCAATCTTGAAGTGTGAGAAAATCATCATCCTACATTCATCCTCATTTTACATGTCTCGTCACCATCTCTAACAAAGTCTCGATGGATCATGGACTTGTTGGATCTTTTGAAAGCAATCATCAAAATAAATGGTCATTCATTCTTTATTCTTCTATCTTCTCTTTGTGCTAACCTAGTATCATGAAAATCAACAAAAACATCATCAATGCATCCACCTTGCATCGATAAACCATTAGTATAATCATTTCATATCACATCATGCACATTTTGCATTATCATGAATACTATAGTTTTGTTATTCTAAGCATCTTAAATCGTTGCATATCATAAGCATTTGCATTCATACATCCATATGCATACATTATTATCATCATAAAATCCATAGAAAATACACAAAAAGAAATGCATTCACATCATTTGCATCCACAATATTTGCATCACATATCATTCATTTCATAGCATATCGTAAAAAGATACTGAAAAAGAACATAACATTGCATCCATCCAAATCATGATCATCACATATCACATAGGAATAAGTAAAGTGCATCCATACATCATCAACTATAAGCAATTCATATCATATACATGAAATAAAGTGAGCACATCACATCATATAGAATTTGTATCCATATCATATATATAAAAAAACTGAATGTCATGGTACAAAATCTAGATTAGTGTATGCATAACGATCATAAGTACAATATCCATGAGGCTATCAAAAAGGAGCCCATGAATGTGTATCTATGGTAAATAATGGGGAAAAAAAATAAAAAAATGTCTATACATCAAAGCTAGCCTTGGTGGTTGCTACCCTCTCTAGCCCGCCGCTCAAGCTGATCCTCAGCTCTCGGCCGTGCATCACTACACTATGAAAAATCAGGCTGTCTAAGTGCCTGTGGTACATCTTGGTGGTAATGCTACCTATAATATGCAACCTCTATCACAACCTCTCTATATAATCTTCCTGAAATAGTTCTACCATGTGTGGCCACTATCATAGCCTCTATTTGTTGGTGTCGGGAAACCTCTTGATCCCTCTCTCTAGTCATGACCTGTACCTATTGCAATGCTTGATCTCTCTTGGCCATGATACTTACAACCTGATGCCATGCTTGGTCCTGCTCAGTAGTAATAGCCAAAATCTGCTGGTGGGCCTAATCTCGCTCACCAGTCAAAATCTGCACCTGCTGCTGCAGTTGCTATATCTGTGCATCTCTAGCATCTGGTGGTGGTGGTGGTGATTCTTGATGTTTATCTGGAGGCTATTGTCTAATTGTTGGAGACCCTAGAACCTAACCATCCTAGCCACCTTTTCGTCTACCTCTAGCCCCTGTGCCTCTAGGTCTCCCTCTCAGAGGAGCACCCGTTGGATCTGTCAAATGTCACAGAGGTGCAAACCAAGCATCATAAGTAGGCATAGTTTATGCTACCGCCTGACCTTGATCATAGGCCCAAGACTGAGCTACTAACTATCTGAAACTCTCAACTGCCTCGGGAGTTGGAATGATCGGTCCCCATGTGGAACCTCTCGAGCCGATCTAGCAAAAATGGCCCTGTAGGCATCATTTGGCCTATCCTAGACCTCCCCAAATTATTGAACCACTCTATTTGGCAGATATTGCTCAATAATGGTGTGCTCATGACCCTGCATATATCGGGTCTGCTTGGAAAAGTACAACTACTGCACATCATCATACCATGGTGGCATCTATAGCCACATGTGCCATTGAAAAACCATCATATCATCAATAACCCGTCACCAAAGTTTAAATTTTAAAGTGCAATAAATGCATCAAAAAATTCAAATTTCAAATCAAGTTTGGAGTTATGTACCAGGGGTCCTTTTCCTAGATGCCGTTGATACTCTCAAAATCAGTTAGAGTTGTGCTTGGGAAGCTCTTGTTGCACCATTTTTTCAGAGGGTCAGAAAATTACCCTTCAAGCTAGGGTTTATCATCATTTTCACCACTTTTTCCAATTGAAACCTAATTTTGCATCTTTTTATGTTTTTGGCATAATTCTTGCATCCTGGAGCCATTCTGGACCCTTGGGGCAACTTTTAACCTTTATCAAGAAATCAACCCAAAATTCAAAATTTTTGCCCAATTTCTCTAGGAAGAATCAACTTTATTCTTCCGTTGGGGCATCTAATATATATATATATATATATATATATATATATATATATATATATATATATATATATATATATATATATATATATATATATATATATATATATATATATATATATTTATATATTTGATTTAAGCCATAATTTTAGTCTGAAGAGCATTATTCTTTGAACCGATGCAACAAGTACGTCGCTTCAAAGAGGGGCAAAATGTAGACACTAAAAAATGTCCTGAATGATATCATACACTTGAAATAGGTTTATTAACATCATTTACTCTTTAAACCCATCTCTTTTTCGCTTAATTAATTAAATTAACCTAGCTAATTTAATTAATGGTGTCATTTGCATCTATTAACCTAATTCATTTAATTAGGTTAATTCATTTCCCCTTTCACGCTAACACTTTGTATTGTTAAATAAAATAAATCAAAACATTTAATTTAATTACCTAAGTCATCTTAATTAATTAAATATTGTTTCATCCCTCCCCCATTCATTAAATCATTTAATTTAATGAATATCATCTTTAATTCTTCTAATCCCCTAATTGCATGATTAAACCTTGTTTAATTAGCAATCAAACTAATTTTCCTCTAAAAAGGAGAATATTCCCATTTTTGCACAATTAATAATTTATTTTAATTTACAAAATGCCTCTATGCTCACCTAAATGAATATTCTTATTCCTCCATCATTTGAAAAAGGGATATTTTCACTTAGCTTCTAATACAATTTTTAACCTTTAACCTCTTGAACAAGTCACCTTTGACTTGTGTGAGTAGGTCAAAAGTGTGTTTGTTTGAAGAAAATGTGCACCCTTGATTAAATCCCATCATGCATTCTCATCCATTGATGAGAATCCATGATCCATGCCTCTCATTTCCTTTCATCTTTGGCCATTGATTAGTCTTTTTTATCTCAACCCTCCATTTCTCATTCACTCTCTTATAAATAAAGCACTATTTGGAGACAAATGGATCGATCTTTCAATTGCAAACTTATGCTATTGAATGTTCTTGAATTCACTTACATCCACACTCACAATTTACTCACTTTTAGCTTTTTTTAATTTATTTCTAATTGCATTATAGCTTAAAGAATCCATTAATGGCTTCCATGCATCCATCTTAACTTTTATATGAATTAGGGTTTCCATCTTTTAGCTTATAAATTCCTTAGATTAGCTTAGCAATTGCATAATTAGATCAATTTTAGCATAAAATCATGTTAATTTAGCTTGCATCATGTTTAATTTAGCATAAACTAAGTTTTCATCCATTTATCATAATGGTTTCATTGATTCTTTTCCATAGAATTGATTGAAATAGGCTCACTAATCACGGGATTTGGAAAGGGTCGTTGTTCCACATCAACACAACACTAATTCCAAAACAGGATAAGTTTCAAATGGGTTAGAGTAGGAATTTAGCTATTTTAATAGTTTGTAACTTTTAGTTTCAATAAATGCTTAATTTAACCTTCAATTTGAATGATCTTGTTTGGTAGATTGAGGTTTAGTGGATAAATTATGCTTCAAGTCATCATGGATCAAGCGTAATCGACCCACCCTGACAATCCTTGTCTCACACCTACAAATCCCAATGGTATTTACTCATATTATAGGGAATCCATATTATAAATTTTGGGGGCTCACCTTGCCCTACGTACCTAAACTAATGTATTCCATTAATGATCACAATAGTTGTGATTGGAATGAGGAAAACCTCCAAATGCCACAATGTATTGATGGATGCTTCTAAATTAGGATTTTGTGTATGTAGGCATGGGATTGGTGATGAATAAAAGTGCATGTTATTTTTTTAGCTATTGATGACTTTATTCTTTTCCCAAGGTTGCTCTGTAGTGTTGAATGATTTGTCTAGACTATTAGGGTTCAACTTTAGTAAAGGGTTTAAGGTATTTTTGTATTATAATAACTTGCAGGGTTTTTCCCCAAAGGTGTAATAAAGTGTTGTGGTCCCAAAATAATTAGCTAAACATTTAGATTCTATATCTTATGGATGTCTCAATGTGTATTGTGTATGTTCCTAAATATTTTAGAAGTCTTCTTAGTCACATTCTAGTGATTCGAGTATTAATATTGATTAGTTTTTCATCCATATGGCTATAAAATCCTTGTAAATATTTTTAAGGTATATTTTTGAATCAATATAAGGAATATATGAGTATTCATGAATAACTATGTTATTTTCTCTTCATGCTCAACAAATTTAATTTATTTTCTTACATGCATACATAGAGCCTAGCTTATATGTGAAGTTAAAAGGATATAGCCTTTTATGGTATCTTGATTAAGGTGTTGTATAAAGAATATTCTAGTTATTTCATTCTTTGGTTTATGAAAATGTTAGACTCCATTTTCGTAGCTGGATATAGGCACATGTATACTTCATGATCAACCTCTAATCACATCAACACACTCAAAATAACCAAAATTTAAACTTATTTTATATTGTGTTGTTTCAGTTTCATTCACTTCAATGTCTAAATGTGCATAATAAATTTAGTGGTTATTATAGCTGCATTATTAGACACTTTACATAGTAGTTATCTACTTTTATGAAGGTGCAAAACCTTGCATTATCAAACCAAAATTAAAACACATAGTGACAAATAAATAAAGGTTTACTATGCACTACATGTGGTTTATTTTAGGGTTTAATTATCTTTCATATAGCTACATATAATTCAACACCTTAGGGAATCTCCCCTTAGCCTAATAGATCATAAAGTTGAAGCTCTTACTCACCTTAGTAAATCAGTCCATAGTTGCCTACCCTAATCATAAGTTTGAGGCCTTTGTCCTAAGTTTGACACTATTGACACTTAGGATAAGTTCTAGCTTTAGGGACTTGGGAACCAACAACTTTGAGAACTAATATTTTGGAACAATTATTAGGGAGGATTTAATTATAATAATATTTCCAATATCTTTATAATCCAATATCTCCAATTTATTAGTGGTAAGTTGATAGTTGATCAAATTAAACTAACATCTTAGCACTACTAGGAAGATAAGTCCATCACTTTTTGAAGACCTTTGCTAATAAAGATTTTTTTGTCTCTCCTAAGAGGAGGGTGGTGATTCTGTTCAAGGTCAAATCAAGAAACCAACTTGAAAGTTAAAGAATTGTAAACGGAAAGAGGAGGTCATTCAAGGGATGTTCAAGGATGTGAGGTATCACAATACAAATAGGAATATTGTGTACTACTTGGAAAGCTGAAAACATAAGTATTTCCATTGGATTCATTCCTTAAAGAGATGACGTTTGTACTTCCAATGGATATAGTATTTTTCTAAATTAAAATATCAATACACATGTACCTTAGATGTTTAATGTGATCAAATATTTATAACCAGTAAAAGGCATCTTAGACATGTCTAGGAATAAATAAAATATGGGTATAAGACATATTAGGTCTCAAAATCACCGTTTTGTTTCCTAGAATGTACGTATGATACTCACAAGGTCGGGGTTGTCATCATGTAGGTAAAATAGTTTTGTATATGCATAAAATTGGTCATGTCTGATTAATCTTGACATCTAATTAAATATTAATTAATTAATTAATTAATTATATTGTTCATTCAATTTATTCTTCTGTCATGATTAAATAAATCAATTTTGATTTAATTATTTCACATTCATATGTCCACTTGCTTAATTAAATAAATACACTTCATTTATTTTAATTAATTAGCACTTTTTGAATTTAATTAAGTCTTTTTGATTTAATTAAATTTAAATATTTCTTTTCAAATTCTTCTTCTAATTAATTAAATATAATTATTTAATTAAATATCTTCCATATCTTTTCAAAATCATGATTAAATATTTAATTTAATTATGAAATCCTCCATTATTCTTCAAATCTAGGGTAAATATTCTATTTTAAGAAAAATCTCCATGTCACCCATAAATGAATAATTGAATTTAATAATTCATTATTTATCTTCTTCAAAATATTTCCAAAATCTTACAAAAAGATGAGTTTTACAATTCATCTTTATCATCTCATCTTATCTCTTTTTCGAAAAAAAGGAAACAAAGCTTGTTTTTTGTTTTCTTCTATTTTTCTCTCCAGTCTTATTCATCTTCAACTGTTTGATCTGCCAGGAATTTTCATAGTCGTCGATCACATCAGCCAATCATAATCTTTCAAAAACTCTATAAATATAACTACCAATCCAAGCATTGAGGCTAATTAGAGATTACTTGCATTTTTAGCTTTATAGCATATTAACATCTTAGCATTATCATTATCAACTTTAGTATTCATAGTATTATCGTAATCTTTCATTTTATCAATCATGTTCAACATTATAATAGTCATGTTTTAGCATAGTATTTGCATGCCTTCATATTTAATCTCGTTCTCTAGGAAGACCGTTTGTTGAGCCTAGCCCAAGATCTGAGAGCCAACTAGAATCAACAAAACACTGGAGATAGAGGACAATATGATGACATCAAAGACAAAAGAAAGAGTTTGCATTTATTTTCATTTAAATTCTATTTTTAATATAATGTTCTATCAGTGTGTTTGATTTATTTGTTTTAATTTACGCATTTATCACACTCAAAAATTGACCACACATTTATGGCGCCCACCATGGGGCCTTGCCTCATTTTTAACATTTATTTGCTTTTAAGGTGAATAAAACAACTTATCTCTCCAAGAGGAATCTCAAATCTGATCCAAGAAAAAACTCAACCCCAATCTACTAAAAATAGCAAAGAGATAAAAACCATCTGCTTTATCCTTGCTTTACATAGTTACAGATCTTATCTTCTCACAATCTGACCTATTTTTGCAATTAAATATTTTTTAAATCTTTTGCAAAATACAAACTTATCTTCAATACAAATCTTGATTTTTCTCAAAAATCATAAAAAATATGATGCAATTCCCCATCAATTTCTTAAATGACTTTCTTTAAAATCAATTAAAGAATAAAAACCCTAAGTTTCATTTACAATTTAAATGATTTCTCTCAAAATCAATTAAAACTTAGGATATCTATCAATCTCCAATTTTCACTAAGGCATTATCTCAAAACCTAAATTAGACCTAGACTCAAAGGACTTATAAGAACACCATGGTCGACTTA
This sequence comes from Sequoia sempervirens, assembly GCA_007258455.2. Taxonomy (NCBI): domain Eukaryota; kingdom Viridiplantae; phylum Streptophyta; class Pinopsida; order Cupressales; family Cupressaceae; genus Sequoia; species Sequoia sempervirens. The sequence goes on along the minus strand of VDFB02000002.1, from coordinate 84,517,803 downwards.
GGCATATGTATTTCATAAAGGGGAAATTAATTGGCAAGGATTTTCTTAAATAAATGTGATAAAGCCCAATTCAAATTAGGGAAAAGCAAAACCCTAATGAACAAAACACAAGGAAAGCCTACTATTTCGCATCATTTTTCAAGTGAAGACTTTTTGGAAAGAAAGCTCTGCAGTGGCCACCACCATGTATGCTAGGGTTTTGATTTGGAGCCTCCATTCTATCCTCCATTCTGATCATACTTGGTCTCCATCTATGGTAAGTATTGTTGATTGTTATATCTCCATTCCTTAGGTTTTTTTTCGATGAGAAGATGGCCTCATAGGCTTCAGCTTATAATGTTGTTTCTGATGTATTTTTACTATATCTTTGTATTTTCTCACTGACAAATCCATTCGGCCGCCATATGTGAGCTCTTTGGAAGCTCTTTGAGAGCTTGGATTATGTGTTTGAGAGCTCTTAAGATTTGTCTACGCCACTTCACTCCTCTACTGGCTCGAATAGTAAGATCCAACTTTGTATTTTCTTTGGCTCCTTTTAATGAGAAGAAGGCCCTACTGGCTGCAGCCATGATATAACTATCTGATGAATTATTTATTTTTTGTACTTGTTCTTAATACTTTTGTGGCCATCCTACCCATTGGCCGACCCACATGAGCTCGAACTGGGCATTTTTGAAGCTATTTGTGAATGCTTTGGCCACAGCTTCTTGTCTTCCACAAGAATGAAGTGGTAAGCTTCTATTCTTCCCTGTTGTTATCCATCTCTTACAAAGCTCACTGGCTTGAAAATGTGATAGGCTGCGAACACCATGTTCTCACTAGGCATTTGGGAATTCTGTAGGTTCGACCCACCAAAGGATTTCCTTGTCTTTGTATTGTTTCTCATAAAAACCATGACATGGGTGTCACTGAAAGTTGTAATATTTGTCTCTAGATTCAAAAACCCAATGTGGGTATTCAGAATTTTGAAGAAATATGTGTTTATGCCTGTATTTTTTGTTATGGAGCATGACTAATGATGACACTGTATAAACCTTATTTTTGGAAAAAACCCACCTGGGTATATGATATGTTAAAGGAAACACACTTCTTTTGCCCCTTTGTTAAGAACCTCACATGGATATGCTGAAAATAGTGAGAAATTTGTAATTTAAAATCAAACCCTCATGTGGGTTCACTGGAAAAATGGAATATCTGTCTTTTAAAATTGAAACCCCAATGTGGGTAAACTAACATTTGATGAAAATTTGTATATTTGTTTGAAAAACCAAGTGGGGAATGTTGAAAGTAAAGAGGAAATTGTATTTTATGAAAACCCATGTATTTAAATCTGCAACAAACCTCTTCTTTGTACAATGCATTTGTTCTCCTGATATTATTTAAAGTTGATGCATCCATTATATTTAATGCAACATTTATACTAAATTATTATAGCCCCATAGATTGCATTTTCTCTCACAGCTAGCTAACACCTTCAGAAGCACTTCCTCTCCTACTTTGTCATTTTTCGTTGATTCTGGAAACAATTTATTTTCTTGTGTAATCCATCAATTATTCTTTGAAAGGTATACTTTGAATGACTAAACAATTGAAAGATAGAAAAAAAAATATCCAAAATAGTGTATTTAATTGTCTCCTTTTCAAAACAGTGATGCCTAACTTCCACTTAAAGCAACATTTGTAGTTTCATCCATAATGAAACTGGCTGCTTTATTGAATAATTCACCTTCCTTTATCAAATATAGCAGCCACTGAATTGATCTTATCACCTTATTTTGATGAAATTTGAAACTCCTTTACATGTCTCCAAGCTTGACTGTCCTTTAAAAGTATGCTCTTCTACCTAACACTCTTCATGCATTTTTATGCTCCATTATTTAAAATTGCTTCATGCCTTGCTTCCATTGAAATAGAAAATTTGTAACATTTCTCTTCGTTGAGGCATTATGTATGCCTGTTCACTATCACTATCATGAGAATGAACATTGTTGAACTTTGCATGATGTCATGAACATGATGAACAAACAATATTATGGCAGCAAAATATAACCATACAACAGTGTTTAAGATGAATGTACTCAGTTGAATTGATTGAGCTGATTAAACCCACTCTTCACCTATAGCTTTCAGAAACATATTTGACTGTTATGAGTGAATAGTCGGCTTAATAACTTAATGGATGAATTCTATTTTACTCTTTCAGTTTTATATTTCCCTTCTTGATGAACATGATGATTGCAATCTCCTCAACCCACTTGTAATGAATAAGGGGCAGCATGTCAAGCTCTACCCTTGTGGGAGCCCATTTTTCTCCACATGCTTGATCTTCAAATGATAATTAGCTTCATGATTTTCCCCATATGCACAAAGAAAAAAATGATGTTAGCATAAAACAATAACAATATATGATGATGTTGATGTATCTCTTTCAGCTCATGTTTTTGCACTTTTCTTTAGTTGATTCTATGCATTGCAAGGATTGAAATATATATCTATTAGTACGGAATGTAGTATAGTTTATATCTCAAGCTCTTAATTGAGGCCCTTCTTAATCTTTTGCAGGCACATTCAAGAGTGAAAACAGAATGGAGCAAGCTACAAAGCATCAACCGAAGATCGACTCAGGCAATGATGGATATGTCTCATGTTACTTGTCACTTTCTCTTTCAGTTGTATATTTCCTTTCTTGTTATGAATGGAATGGCTAAAACCATGACTTGTGTGGATATTTAATTTCATTCTTTTGCTTTTCATTTTGAAAATAAAATGCATTTATAATGCAATGTTGTACCATCATTTGAATTTATCACCATTTGAATTCTTGTAATCAAATGAAATGTTGTAAATATGAATCACTTTATGAAATAAAAGAAAGCAATTGAAATGCTTTGTTGTTGAATGCTCAATCCTATACTCCATTTGATTGTGAAACACTGAAAAGCAATTTCTTGAAGTTCAATCTTTTCAAACACCTGCATAACTATCACTTGATGAATAATGAATAAAGTGCAAACAATGCTTAAGCATAAGCAGAAATAACTGTATTCTCACTTTTAGAAATAACAGTATTTGGTCAGTTCCACCATTTGAGCTGTAGCAAAAAATTGGTAACAACACTTCACTTAGATTAGATCATTATGATTTGGGTTTTTAAAAAGAACATTGTCTACCATGTTTGTTGCAATAGGTCTATGCTCTCCCCTTACCTGGGTGACCAAAATACCATACTTTCATTTTACATTCATGCAATTTCAATGCTTTATTACATCCTTTAGAAGGCCTACCCTTGTGGGAAAAAGTACTCATCCAAGAGGAATGACCTAAGTGGGAACAACTAAATCCAATTTTTCCAACCCACTATAATCAAAAGCGAATTCGGGGAAAGTCCACAATTTGATGGTAGTGTGCAAGATAACCATCCCTAAAGCCTTTGTTCTAAAGGTTGGGAGGTCTCCTGAGGGAGTTTATTATTTCTGCACTGAATGGAAACCCTTACTATGAACCTAGTGTAGTATCTCACCGCGTTAGTTTCTGAACATCATAATAATCATAGTGCAAGGGGAGGGAAGAATATGCCCCCCAGATACTCACCATATAACTGCCAAGGACTGTTTTATCAGGGGATCCAATATCCACTTATGTCAATCGGAGTACGCACTTAGAAAGACAAAAACATGGGTTCCCCTTCGAGGGTGACACGACTGTGTGATTCGATGTAGTTTTAAGATGTGGGTTGTTGATTATTATGATGACCTACTTGAATACTAAGAGTAAGTCTGTCTGAATTGTCTTTTATGTGCCAAACCTATGAAAACACTTTTTGAAAAACATTTTTGAGCATACACTTGATGTTTAGTATAGGGCTTAAGAACAACTATTTTCAGAGTGTTTGTTATGTTTTCAATCACACTAATTCAGATATAAGATCATCCAAAATGAAAATGTCAAATTTTAGCTGAGACTGCTCACAAACTATTCAAAAAATTACCTTGGAAATTTGTTTTAGTGCATATGAAGTCTGTTCTATGCATTCACTGGTTATTCCAGTGCTTTTAGAGTCTGTTTAGCACATTGAGTGTTTTAGCATATATGTTGGATATTCTAAACACAAATTTTTGGTCACTATCACAACATCCTTTTAGTAGTGCATATAGGACATAGAGTAGCGCATCTAGGACATATTGTAGTGCATTTGACCATTTCTCTAGTGCATCTATCACTTTTCTCAAATCATTGTTTTTGACAAATCTGAGTTTATAGCATCCTCGGTCCAATAGCATATTGACATTTTTCTCATGCTTAGGGAGTGGAAATCTACCAATTTTTTTAAGAAGTCAATTGCCAATAGAATCAAGAAACCCAAGAAACCTCTAGGTTAAAAGAAAACCTTACAATGAAGGAAGTTTTTATACAAGAGTCAAAACATCTTGCTCCATTACTGCAAATTTCTCCATAGGTACCAAGATTTTGTTAGGGGATTTACTGACAAATACACTATAGACCCTTTAGATTCACGAGCTTATTTTCAGAGACGAGCTCTATCACAATGAAACAATCACAATCAACCTCTTGAGTTCAATTATATACCACAACCTTCTATTGAATATTCAACACATCCTAGTCAAATCCTTCAGGGATCTTAATTATGCTACTTTGATATACTTATCATTCTTCGAAAACAATGATAAAATCTTAAAAAGTGCACCTTTCAAACAAATTTTTGATTATTTGATTCAATTTCCCCAACAAGATTCTGATATCTTTTATCATTGGAAGCCACAATCAAGAATTAGGAACATCTTTTGATCATATCATAAGATTTTCATTTTATCAGATCAAAATATCATCATTTGTGCATTTATCAAATTGTGATCTAAGTCTAGAAGAACGTTTCAAAATTGTATGCCTATTTTTACAAGATCTCAATATAATAAGATGAAAGAGGATATTCAACAAGAAGGTCATACCTGAAGAACTCAAGATGAGGGTGATACTAGTAATACCCTTTATAGTGTGAGTCATAATCCCCTCTTTAAAGATGACATGGGTGAAAGAGAAAAAAATCCATTTCCTTTCAACAAGGATGGGAGCAAAAATCCTGTGGAGAGTGATGATGAATGGGATGAATAATGTCTTAGAGAGGCTGAGCAAGATCCCAAATTTCACAAAGCCTTAGAAAATATTTTGGAACACAATAAAGAAAAATATTTCTTGTATCTAGCTGAAAAAGAAGCTAAATTTCCCTATGGTTTTGATACTGAGAACATAAAGAGTAATCTTGATGAAACACCCTTTTTTGATCTTAGTGCCATGAATCAACAAGTTAAAGCACTACAAGGAAAAATTAAAGATCTACAAGGGGGAACCAAAAAAAAGACATACACTCTTGATGACATCTGTCCTTATCCTTTTGACTGATGTCTCAACATGATCCTATTTCCCAAACATTGTGAAATCCCAAAGTTCAATCGTTACAATGGGAAATCGGATCCAATTGACCACATTAGGGACTTCCAAAATATGACTTTAGAGTTTTCTCATGTGGACATGTACTTGATGCGTTTGTTTCCTAGAAGTCTTGGAGGCCAATCTATGGAATGGCTATCAAAAATCACACTGCCTATCAAGACATTTGAGGAATTGATTAATGAGTTCATATCATAATATTCCTACAACATACAACATCAAATAACCATGATTGATCTCTGAAAGTCTAAAAAGAAACTTGGTGAACCATTCATTACATTTCTTTAGAGATGGAGAAGATTGTTCACTAGATATCCATGCCACGTTCTTGAAAAGGAAAAGATCACCACTTTCATAAACAACTTAGATCAAGAGATGATCTATCACCTTAATCTTCATTTTCCTCCCTCTTTTCAAAAATTTATTGAAAATTCCATCACCATTGAGAGTTCCTTGGTTTAGAGAGGGATAATCAAACTTGATAAGGACAATCCTAGCTCATCAAATCACCACAATGACAAATCTAAGTTTTGGACTCATAACAAAAATGTGGTAAATGATGGTGTTGTAGATGCAAATCATGTCTCGACTAAGCCATTTGTTCTTAGTGCTCCAAGTGCTCCTCGCAACAATAACTATAACAACGTCAACTCGGTCACAAATCCAAGAAACAATCCTCCTCCTCCAAGGAATAACGTGAGTCAAACATTTACTCCCAACCAAAGGAATGCCAAAAATCAAGGTTACCACAGAAACAATAACAACAATGTCTTAGGAAGTACCTTGAACACAAATACACAATGATCTTCCTTCTTCTCTAGTAGAAGAACTTTTACTCCACTGGGTCAATCTCTAGAATCCACCCTTAAAGAGTTGATGGCAAAGAACGTTATCACCCTACCGCCCCAACGAAATTTTGAACCCAGTGTGAAACCTCCATCATGGAACAACGCATACTATTGTGAGTATCATCGGTGCAAGGTCCATCACACAAATAATTGTCAAGCCTTGAAAAATGTGATCCAAGATTTGATAGAAAATGAAACCATCTAAGTAGAATGACACCAACAATCAAATGAAGACCACCAAGCATTTCGCAATCCTTTGCCCAATTATCAAAAGGGTGAGTCTTCAAGAAAAAGTGTGAATCATATCAATGATCATATAATCAATTATATCTACATTGATGATGAACAAATCAATGTTATTAAAGTTAAAGAAAAGACGGAATATAGAGAAGTCAATGCAACAACAAGAGCACAAGCTAAAGTTGTGTTAAAGGGAACTTCCTCAAAAACTAATGTGCCCCTACCACAACATCAATATGACTTATTCAATCAACTTGGGAAAACTCTTGCTCATATTTCTATCTTGGAACAACTAAAGATTTCCCCAACACATAAGGAAATTCTAGAAAAGGCCCTTGTTGAAACAACTGTATCCACCAATTTGGATGTAAACCGATTTCAAGCCATGGTAGGACACTTTCCCTCACCCACATCCCTTTCATTCTTTGAAAAAGATGATGTCTCCATGACACATCCCCATAATTCATCACTATACCTAGAAGTCATGATTCACAAGTTTCATGTTAGACACGTCCTAGTAGATGGACGTGCTGGTTTGAATATATGCACTATGAAGTTAGTTCGAGCTTTAGGATTTTCTGAGGACTCCATTGATCCCAGAAGAAAGATTACTATTAAAGCCTATGATGATGAGGAAAGGGTGTCCAAAGGTTTAATCATGCTACTAGTCAGAGTGGGACCTGTTATCAAAAATACCTTCTATCAAGTGTTAGATTGCGATCTTGCATACAACATCTTGTTGGGTCATCCTTGGATCCAAAAGATGCAAGCTGTCCCGTCCACATATCATCAATGTCTTAAGTTTCCTTATGATGGACAAGAGATCACAATACCAACTAGCAATTCAAATAGTCAAACTTGTGCCAACATCAAAGCTAGTCAATATACTTTGGTTCCCAACAATCGAGAAGCTCTTGCTAATAATTCTCTCAAAGTTGATACCAGGTTAGGGTCAGGGTCCCAACTGCAAGAATTCAGACTACAAGGTGACTATGATTCTAGTGATACCGAGTCAGATTTAATCGAACAAGATTATCGGATAACAGTACCATCATTGACTTGCATCATACCTCGGATCCTACAGACAACTCCATTTTGACCATAACCATAGATGATTTCATGCAACCCCATGACCCACTACCACTAATCCATCCTGATCTCATTGACTGGATTCATCTGGACCTATCGATTTACCTATGTTCCCAAGCGACGAATCTATCGTGAACTTCCTTTCCATAGATGACACAAATGATTGTTCCACTAGCAATTTTCGGCATAGAGTTTTTAATGAGGAGAGTGTCAAGTCTCCTAGCTACAAAAATAAAAATAAAAAAGAAAGATCTAATGGTGAAAACCAGAATCTAGTAGTGTTAGATAAAAAAAAGATAAAACAAAGAGCGTATCAGATGGTGAAAACCTTTTTAAGGCACTTGATGATGGAATATTTGACACTCTCCTGGAGCATTATCATGAGCGATCGCCTATCTTGATTGAGCCTACAAAATCAATTAATCTTGAAACTTCAGAAAAAACAAAGATTCTACAGTTAGCTACGTCAATGACGAATAAAGAAGTACTTGAGTTCATGGAATTTCTCAAACGAATCAAGTCAACTTTGCTTGGTCTTACGCAGACATGCCAGATCTTGATCCTGATCTTATAATGCATCACTTGTCCATCAATCCAGGAGTTAAACCAGTGAAACAAAAGCTATGAAAGATGCATCCTCATGTTGCACTATTGGTTAAAGAAGAACTCAAAAAAATCCTTGATGTGGGATTTATAAGATCAATCGACTATGCAGAATGGATCTTTAACATCATTCCAATGTACAAGCCTGAAAAAAGTGTCAAATTGTGCACAAATTTTTGAGAACTTAATAAGGCATGTCCTAAGGATGACTTCCCTCTTCCAAGCATTGATACTATAGTAGATCTAATAGCTGGCCATTCCATGTATTCACTAATGGATGGTTTTTCTGGTTATAACCAAATCAAGATTGCACTTGAAGACTAAGACAAAACAACTTTCACATGTCCATGGGGGACTTACTGTTGGAACATCATGCCTTTCGGTCTAAAGAACACCAGGGTTACTTACCAAAGAGCTATGACTACAATTTTTCATGACATGATGCACACATTCATGGAAGATTATGTAGATGACATGTTGGAAAAATAATACACAAGAGAAGGACATCTTGAAGTGTTAAATCCAAAATCTTTGCGAGGTTGGAAAAGTTCAAAGTTCGCCTCAACCCCAAGAAATGTGTTTTTGGAGTCACATCTGGAAAGCTTTTGGGATACATAGTATCAACAAAAGGAATTGAAGTAGATCCCACCAAGGTGCAAGCAATCATGGAAATGCCCCCACCAAAGAATATCAGTCAGTTGAGGTCATTACAATGATGACTTCAATCTATATGAAGATTCATTACAAAGCTAGCAAATAAAATCCTACCTTTCACACATCTATTGCATAAGAATGTTCCTTTCAAATGGGACGATAAGTGTGAATTAGATTTTCAATAGATCAAGCAGTACCTGATGAACCCACCAGTTCTAGTACCAGCAAATCTAGACAAACCTCTAATCTTATATATTGTCGCAACAAAGACATCTTTAGGGGCTTTATTTGCACAAGAGGACTCTATAGGAAAAGAACGTGTTATTTATTACATAAGACGAACACTAATAGGTCATGAAATCAACTACACTTTTATCAAAAAGGCTTGCCTCGCAGTATTCTTTACATCACAAAATTTTTGACACTATATGTTAACTCATACAATCAATCTTGTTGCAAAGATTGATCCACTAAAGTATTTGTTAAGCAAAGCTACATTGGCAGGATGGCTAGCAAAATGGGTTATGATCTTAAGCAAGTTTGACATTCATTATGTTGATCACAAAGCAATCAAAGGGAAAGTTATCGCTGATCAACTAGCTAAAGCACCACTAAAAGTAGAGCATCCCATGCACATTGAATTTCCAGATGCTGATGTCTTCACTACAAAATCAAAGCAACCTTGGTTTTTATACTTTGATGGTTCTTGCACTCAACACGGATCAAGGGTTGGCATACTCTTTGTCACCCCTCAAGGAAATACCATTCCTAGGTCATATCAGCTAATGTTTCCATGCACTAATAACATGGCTGAATATGAAGCTTTAATCACTGGACTCAAGATAGCATTGGAATGGAGGATCACAGAAATACAAGTTTATGGTGACTCACAGTTAGTCATAAATCAAATCAATGATGATTATCAAACCAAAGATGACAAAATTTTTCCATATAAGAAGATGGTTAAAAATTTCATGAAGTACTTCATAGATATCAAGTTCATACAAATTCCATGACTTGATAACAAAGCAGCTGACGCCATGGCCATGATCACATCATTGCTACAACTCCCAGAAACTCAGGATCACTATGAATTTCTGGTGGAACAATCATTTGTACCTGCCTATGACACACCTGAAAGCCAAATCATTTGCCACTTAGTAGGATCTGATTTGCCTTGGTATGGAAAGATTTATGCCTACCTAAAAGATGACATCTTACCAATTGACTTATATCATAACCAAAAGTATAATTTTATCCGCAAATCCTCTTGCTATACCCTTATCGCTAACACTCTCTATCGCCACAGTCTTGATGGTACTTTACTTCAATGTCTTGAACATGATGAATCTGACAAGGCTTTACAAGAAGTTCATGGTGGTACTCATTCAAGTGGATTGACCTTATCCAAGAAATTGATTAGAATGGGTTACTATTTGCTGACTATGGAAAGGGAATCATTCACTTTTGTAAAGAAGTGCTCTAAATGTAAAATACATGGAAATATCGTTCATGCACCAGCACAGGAACTACAACTATTTACGCTGACCTAACCATTCTCTCAATTGGGGTTAGATCTAGTTGGAAATATCCATCCTTCATCATTGAATGGACACAAGTTCATCATCATAGTGACATAGTATTTTACCAAATGGATTGAGGCAATACCTCTCACTAAGGTTATCAACAAACAAATCTCATCGTTCATACTCAACTATCTCATTTTTCGCTATGGTATTCCCAACTCCATCATCATAGATAATGGACAACCATTCAAGAATCAGGATGTTGATGAACTTTGTGAGCGATTTCATATCCAACACATATATTCAACACATTATCCACAAGGGAATGGCCAAGCAGAGGCCTTGAACAAAAAATACTAAAAATCTTGAAAAAGACTATGAATGATGCAAGGAAAGATTGGCATGTTCAGCTTAATCCCACATTATGGGCTTACAGAATCAGCAACTGAACGCCAATAGGAGCAACACCGTTTGCTCTTGTTTATGGAGCAGAAGCCATTTTTCAACTAGAGGTTGATATTCCATCACTAAGTGTATCACTAAAAGGTCTTACAACAGATGACGAATATAGAGTTTCTTGACTGCAAGAGTTGGAACTCCTTGATGAGAAGAGACAACGAGTAATTGATCATTTGAAAGCATATCAATAGATGATGTCTCATAGCTATAATCACAGAGTCAATCCATGTACCTTTTAGGTTGGTGATCTTGTTTTGAAGGAGAATCCACACAATCAACAAGACAGAGAGAAGAAAGGTAAGTTTGAACCAAATTGGCTGGGTCCATACATGGTCATCGCTATATATGGTTCAGGAGCATACAAGCTATCAACGCCAGAAGGGGACTTGTTTGAAGAACCTATCAACAACATTGATGAGCTCAAAATATGCTCATAATTTGAATATTATGATGTATTTTTAATTCCCTTACTCTTATTGCTGATGGTTGTTTTAAATATTTGATTAAAGGCTTTTTATCTAAAATCGGGTAGTATCTTGTAGCAACACATTCCTATATTCCTGCAGCTTAACATCTCTATGTGTCTATATTAATTACCTTATTTGACCTCTCGAATGACTGATATAATGCATGTGGTTTTTGGATAATGAAATGGATTTAATATGTGATTAATGAATGTGTATTGTGTTATTTACCATGCGTGCTTTCTTTCGCTTTTGTCGCCATGTGCATTGCAAGTTGTTGAAGGAAGCATGAACGATTCAAAGCGCAACAGATCTTGGCCCTGCAGTAAAGTCCATTTCTAGCATGAAATTGAGGAAGTTGTTCCAGCAAAGACTCTCTAACTGGGTCATTGGGAGGAAATCTAAATGATCTTTAATCTAGGAAGATTGGAATACTAAATTCTCTCTGAATCATGTTGAATAGATATGCCTTCATTTATGAGAAGTCTGTTCCTCAGTTTCATGATGCATTTATGTCCATGTATTTCTCTGTTAGAGTTAGGTATTTAGTTGCTTTTCTAATATAAATATGTGTTCCTCCTGTGTGAGTGAGCAACACAGTGTGTTAAAGTTAGTATTATAATGAGAAACAATATTTTTTGTTAGTTTTCTTACAAGTAGAACAATCAATGTATATGATTCCAAGTTTATGAATAAAAGCTGATGAAGTTTTGAGTTCAATTCTTGCATAACTGGTTGATGCTTGCTAAGGGGGACCACTTAGTGAGTATCTGTAGTTAGTTATTTATCTCCTATTGATTATAAGTTATATTTCATTCTTGAAGGTTTCAATGAAAACTCAGTCTTATATTGTTCCCGTAGCATCGGGAATCCATCCCTGTGTTTGTTCCTACAACATAAGGCTAGTTCATAGTTTGTTTCTTAGTAATAGTTTTCATGATATCTGCTTTGATTAATTTATGCTTAAGTTAAGAAGACTTTACATTACATTCCTACAGCATAGTATAATTCCTTCGAAGCATTTATTTCTGGTAAATTATGACTGAAACTGGTTCTTAGTGCACATACAGTGCTGCTCCATTTCAAGTATACATTCCCTGGTTTGACAATGTAAATGAACAACCATAAGAAGATGTTAAACTCACCACAAGATGGCTTGGTCCTTATGAAAGAGAAAATGTGTTTGATAATAGCTCAGTTCAATTAGCTACAATAGATCATGTCTAATTCAAGCTACTGGTTAATGGACACTGTCTTAGGTTGTATCATAAGCCAGCATCCAAAGAAGAATTTATGAAGCAGTTTGTTTCAGATGTGGCCACTAATCTTCCTACAGTAAAAGGCTTCGGCCTTTCTCCTGTAGCATCTCTTTAAAATTCTATGTTGCATGCCCACAAGAAAGGTTTCTTTTTTAAGGAAGCCATTTTCTCCGTTTTTCATCCATCACCACCATTCATTTCCTTTTCTTCCACGTCACCCATCCATATCATCCATCCTACTATACCGCCCTTATTTATGGTTTCAATTCCATCTGTCATTTCATGCTGAGCTATGATCTTTCCTAGCATGTACAAGCACTTATTACAAGGTACGGGATATATTTTATCGTCGCATTGTTTATTTATTTCATTTATTCATTAATTTCTATGTACATATATCAGTTATCATTTCCTATTCTTTGTCTATCCTTTCGCATATGTGTGGACACATGCCAAATTTTTAGTAGGGGGTGGGGATAATCCATTTCAACTTTTTCTTATGCCACTATCACAACTATTAAGACATTTTTATTTTCTTGTACTTACCAAATATGACTACGTGCTTCCATCCTAAACAACAATTAACTGTTTGATTTGAGTAGTTTTTAACAATAATTTCATGCAATTATCTTTTGTGTCATTCTTGGAAAAGTAAAGAAAAGTGATAGTAGGGCAGAAGAAGTTTTTTGAATTTTTAGAAGTAGTTTGAGTTTCAGGAATCTTAGTAGGAATAATTTGTGAATATGGGTGGCCAGTTAGTAAGACATGAGCCTGCAACTCATGAACCCTTGATGCAAAATCCTCAAGCGGTTCAGGCATTTAGCAATTGTGGTTGGCTGAATTATTTTCTGAGGATAGATTCCTATAATGAGGAAGCTGCAAGTGAGTTTTTGAGAACTCTTTCAGAGGGAGAAGCTACAGTGTGGGGTTTGATAGTAGTCGTTACAAAAGAGTGGATTGCAGAAGTAACTGGGCTTCTGGTAGTAGGAGAATTTTTTTCTTTAGGGAGAGATGTTGTCTCTACTAGGGCAGAATTCACAATACCAACAAATGGACCCTTGGAGGTTTTCGAACAAGGATGCAAACGGGTGTCATTGACTCCTCCATACTCGGAATATGCCACCTTCATAATCAGGTACTTAACTTGTGAGGGATGTTTTTCCTATTTGCATTCCTATCATTTTAAACTATTGAGTGATATGAGGCACAATTTAGCTGTCAATGTTCCAAATTTTTTGTTAAACCTTTTGAAACATTGTTCCCATGAAACCCAAAGGGGTAGGGGCAACTCTATCGCCCATCATGCCCTCATTAAATTCTTGATTGAGAATTCCATGAGGGATGTATCATCCCTTTCTTGGCAAGAATTTTTTGCCCAGAAGGGTTTGCAACCTCTAGAGCCTCCTAGAGCACTCCCTGCACAACACAAGAAAAAGAAAAAGAGAGTAGAATCTACAAGTAGGGAAGCAAAGCAAGAATCATCTGCTCCTGCAACACTTAGTCCTGCAGCTGCCACACCAGAGCCCTCTACCCAAGTACAAACCAGGTCTGTTGGTAGAAAAGAAAAAGGGAAAACAAAGGTAGGAGAGTCATCTAGGGCAGAACAAACCCCAGAATCTGACCCTCATGTTCAAAAGTGAAAACGTTCTACTCCACTCTTTCCTATAGCATCTTCCCTTGTAGCAATTTCTCCTACAGCAATGCCTATTGCCACTGCAGTTTCACTATCATCTTCTCCTACTGAGTCTAAATCCTTTAGGTAGGTTAGAAAGAGGAAAGCCACAAAAGTGTCTCTTGCAGTTATTACTTTAGAAACATTTCCAAAAGGAGTTTCATCAAGGAAACAACGTAAAGTTACCTCAACCTCCGTTCAACCTGAAATTATAGTAATTCCTGAGGAATCTGAAGAATTCAGTCATGATGATGTTTCTCAAAATGTATCTGAGAATGTTCCACAACATCCATCTGTTATTCCCAGGGAAGTGAAAACTGAGACAATAGAAGTTGAGGAAGCACAACATGGTAGTGGTAATGAAAGGGGGATGCCAAGTCTTGATGACTTGGCTGAAGCAGTTAGCCAAGTTTCAGAAGAAAAACAATCTCCTCCTAAGCAGCAACAGGAGTCCATCCTGTAGCAAGAGGAAGAACAACTTGAACAATCTGAAGTGTCCAATGAAACTCCATTACCCCCTAAAACTTGTCGAGCATTGGTTGTTTATAAAAGGATATTGTTGATTGAATATTTGGAATATCTTAGGACTACATGGAGGCTTGTTACATTTCAAACTTTGAGTTTCTTCGATTTAGCTAGAACTGAAATTCAACAAAGTCTTTGGGAAGAAGAAAAAAAGAAATTGAAAATGGAAATGGAAAGAAAAAATAGGAAATTCAAGAAATGAAAGAGAAAATGGATGAAATGGTGAAGATAGCTGGTAAAATTATGGAATGTAGACCACCCCCTAGGGTATATGCTATGTGCCTTAAAGAGAAATTTCTTTGGTTCCAATTGATGAGAATTTCAAGAAATTTAGACCCTGTCATTCACACAGCTAAGGAATTTTATGATGCATATCAAGTAGCACATAGTTGGCTAAAAATTTATTTATGTGAGTTTTATTTACGTGGTTTGCTAATTCCCTCTGAAACAAAGTGGAATCCACTTCTTTACATTGGTGACATTCATCTGAGGTCACTCATGTCTTGGGCGGCCAATGAAACTAGCTATAGAAGATAATTAGAGGCTTATGAAGAGCTGAAAGGAATGAACCTATTCCACTGTGACCTGAAAGCTCAGCTCTCCACACAATTCTGAGAACTTGGCTTACTGTTGTGTATGGATTCAATGATCAGACATAAATAATGAAAATATTTGATATCAGGAAGTAGGTGTATGATGAGTTCAAAGACCAAACATATTTGTTTTGGAAGCTTTCATCTTCTAGAATTGAAACAAGATGGGAAAAACTAACTATTGGTTTGAGGAAATTGGAGCATCATAGCCCTCTGAACTTTAGGGCAACCATCAGAAGGACAGAGAAATATATGCAGCTTGGTCTCCAGAGAAGGTTTGAGTTATGGTTACCATTAACATTTCGACCTCCAGTTTTGATGTGGCCACTTTACCCTTGTTGGGCTACAGATGTTAATGAGGATGCATAAACCCGTGAGTATGAGAGATGGTAAAGTTTCAAAGGTTTCTACTACAAATTTGGAACTTCATTATAGGGCCATACTACTCCTACTGATTTCAGAGAAACAACTAGAAAGCTTAATGCTGGAGGACCATCATTAGGATAAGTAGGGGGCAAATGATGAGCTCGAAATATGCACATAATTTAAATATTATGATGTATTTTTAATACCCTTACTCTTATTGCTGATGGTTGTTTTAAATCTTTGATTAAAGGCTTTTTATCTAAAATCGGGTAGTATCCTATAGCAACACATTCCTATATTCCTGTAGCTTAACATCTCTATGTGTCTATATTAATTACCCTGTTTGACCTCCTGAATGATTGATATAATGCATGTGGTTTTTGGATAATGAAATGGATTTAATATGTGATTAATGAATGTGTATCGTGTTATTTTCCACGCGTGCTTTCTTTCACTTTTGTCGCCATGTGCATCTCAGGTTGTTGAAGGAAGCATGGACGAGTCAAAGCGCAATAGATCTTGGCCCTGCAGTAAAGTCCATTTCCAACACGACATCGAGGAAGTTGTTCCAACAAAGACTCTCTGACTGGGTCATTGGTAGGAAATCTAAATGATCATTAATCTAGGAAGAGTGGAATACTAAATTCTCTCTGAATTGTGTTGAACAAATATTCCTTCATTTATGAGAAGTCTGTTCCTCGGTTTTAGGATGCATTTGTGTCCACGTCTTTCTTTGTTAGAGTTAGGTAGTTAGTTACTTTTCTAATATAAATAAGTCTTCCTCCTGCGTGAGTGAGCAACAAAGTGTGTTAAATTTAGTGTTATAATGAGAAACAATGTTTTGTGTTAGTTTCTTACAAGCAGAACAATCAATGTATATGATTCCAAGTTTATGAATAAAAGCTGATGAAGTTTTGAGTTCAATTCTTGCATAACTGGTTGATGCTTGCTAAGGGGGGCCACTTAGTGAGTATCTGTAGTTAGTTATTTATCTCATGTTGATTATAAGTTAGATTTCATTCTTGAAGGTTTCAGTGCAAACTCAATCTTATATTGTTCCTATAGCATTGGGAATCCATCCTTGTGTTTGTTCCTGCAGCATAAGGAAAGTTCATAGTTTGTTTCTTAGTAATAGTTCTCATGATATTTGCTTTGATTAAGTTATGCTTAAGTTAAGAATACTTTACATTACATTCCTGCATCATAAGTAGAATTCCTTCCAAGCATTTATTTCTAGTAAATTATGACTAAAACTGGTTCTTAGTGCACATACAGTGCCGCTCCATTTCAAGTATACGTTCCCTGTTTTGACAATGTAAATAAATGACCATAAGAAGATGTTAGTCACCTGCTGGAATGTCTAATTCCCAGGTTAGGATTTTCCATGACTTTTATATCCTTTTGTGGAATCAACCAAACATGCACTTGAAAAAGTATTATGTCTGAAGCAGTCATTATCATCAGAAAAAGTCCTAAAAAAATAACAAAAACAAAAGAAAAAGTCCTGAAAAATACAAAAAACAGCAAAAAAAAGTCCTGAAAAAATCACAAAAATAGCAGAAAAAATTCTGAGGAAATACAAAAACAGTAGAAAAAGTTCTGAAGAAATACAAAAACATCAAAAAATGTCTTAAAAAAAAACAAAATTTGTCAAAAGGTGAAAACCTGGCAACAGGTGGTCTATTGACAAGAAAAATACAAAAAAAATAAAAAGAAATCAAAAAAATGCAATAAAAACAAATAGTGAAAATCTAGCAAACAGACACTATTTGTACCTCTCCATCTATTAGTTCATTTTTTGCACTTAACTTCTTAGTCTTCATTTTCAGGCATCTTTCCATCATCTTAGGGTCATACCAACACAATATTGTCATCATTTTCCTAAAGCGATAATGTCTTACCATGATTTGATCATTGTGCATATCTATTTCAGCAAGTTGTGTCCATACTAGGAGCAAACGTTGACATACTGGGGAAACCAACTTTTAGAGTTTACTGACACAGCTAGACAATGACATAGAATCCACTCAGGCAAACAACAATCAAATCCTCTGAACAACTATCCAATCATTGATCCATAGCACAATAGTTTTAAGCTAAATACCATATCATGACTCATATCTGGATGATCTAAAATCTGAATAATGATTGGAATAACAGTATTACTTTTTGAACAATGGTTGTTTGATTTTTCAATATCATCCCTCTGGAGCACACTCAATGATGTATTGCACTAGAGTGGCGAGGAAAGAGGATGATTTTTCTTTGTCTGCTGTCGGGAGGTTAACTATCGATTTGGTCCAAATATGTCGCGAGATATGATTTCCAAATGTATTATTGATGACAGTTCCACATTTGCATCAGAAAGTGGTTAGTCTTTGTCTGTTTATGCAAGAAATGCTCAGGTCATCCCAGTTCAATTATACATTGATGCTTGTGTTCACTTGCTATATCAAAAATCATGAAAGTTGTACTCAGGTCATCATTGGTGCTAATTTTCCCTCTAATGCTTGTACATACTTCCAACATTTTAAAATTCTCTATGATGATTCAAGAAGGCTAAACGAAAGGCTCAACAAATGGTTGGTTTCATTTAGTTGCATTTCATTTAGATCAATATATATATCTGGATATTGGATTCACATCAGAGTTTTGAAAGGCTAAACAAAAACACCAATGGATGTCATGTCTCTTTGGACTATTTGTGGAGGACATTTAGACATTTTTTTCATCATCATCTTTCATCCTCATTTCATTAATCATTATCATTTCATCTAGGTCTTGTACATATCCTCTAGTTCATCATTTATCATTTTAGGTACTTTATCATTTAGTTATCCATCATTATGCACTTGGCATTTTTCATATCACATAGTCTCATTGCATGCCATTGATCATTCTCATATCATTCATTTGCATATCATTTCGATCCTTTCATTTATCATCCATTTCACATCATTTCTATTTTCTTCTTACTTATTATATTCATATCATTAACTTTTATCATTTCACTTCATTTTTGACATTTTGTTTCATTTCACTATCATTTCATTATCATTTCCTCATTACATTTCATTTCATATTATTTCACTATCATTACATTACATTTCATTACACTATCATCACATTGCATTTCATTACACTGTCATTTCATAACATTTCCTTACGATATCATTTCATTACAATATCATTTCATTGCATTATCATTTCATTATAATATCATTTCCTTACAATATCATTTCATTACAATATCATATCATTTCATTACAATATCATTTCCTTACAATATCATTTCATTACAATGTCATTTCATTGCATTATCATTTCATTACAATATCATTTCATTACACTATCATTTCATTACAATATCATTTCATTACAATATCATTTCATTACACTATCATTCCATTGCATTAACATTTCATTACATCTCACTACATTATCATTTTATCATAGCATTTCATTATCATTATCATTTTTATCATATCCTTATCATTTATCATTTACCATTTCATAACATTTCATTATCCTTTTTTTATCATCATTTCATATCATTATTATCACCATGTCATTACATTTCATTACAATCGTACATCTCATCTCATTATTGCACTCATCTATCATTTTCATATCATTTATTTATCCTACCATACATTTATCATTTTTCATATCATTTTCCATAACCAAATCCACATAAACATAAACAACCATTTTATATCACATCATCATTATTTATTGCATTAGAAAAATAAAAACAAAAACACAAATTTCATACATACATTACATTTCAAGCATTTCAAAAATACCATTGTATTAATCACAACAAAGGTCATCCACCTGCATGACATCATTAGTATGCATCATAAAATCATCATCATAAGCATATCATAAAATGTCATCATAAGCATATCATAACTCATCCTGCATATCATGATCGGTCATCAAATCATTTCCATACATATCAAAAATCCATATCACATCATGAAAAAAATAAATAACACATCCATACCATCATTACATCAAGGCAACACATCATCAAAAATCATCGCCGCTGCATATCATCGCTCATCAAAAATAAATAGAAATGTCCAAATGTCCAATGAAACTCAATAGTATAGAAAGATACATGAGATATGATCAAACACAATACACGATCAGATACATCAATAATCCTATATCAATGGCTCAAGGCTGGCTGGTGGACCCCCCTGATGGAGCTGGTCTCAAGGATGATGGCCTACCACTCATCCTTGTATCAGGATCCCGTTGAGGCTCGGTAACCCCCATGCTTTGTGTAGTTGTTCGTGATATACTCCTAGTCCTACTGTGGGACCATGGGAAAGGCTCTCTACACTCAAGAGGACACAACTCCTCATATTGAACTCAGTAGTACTCAACCTCTTCAGCCATCTCAAAGCCCTCTACAATGGCCTCTCACAACGACTCACTCTCCACAGTACCCACGAGCCTCTAAGCAACACCCTCTACCTCTGTTGCCCTCCATCTAAATGAATCCCTCTATGCAATCAACTGGGCTACCTATGGGTCTAGGGAAGGAGGAGGTACCTGTACCTGCACTTGTACATGTGCTTGTGCCAACTATGTCTGTAGTTGTGCTACCAAACCCTGAGCCTGAGCCAACTGGCTCTACAACTGTGCCTGCTTTCCCTGCAATGTCTATACCTGGGCATACAGAGTATCTATCTGTCCTTGCTATGATGTGGAGGTAACCTTGATCATTGTCCTCTGTCCAATACCAGTCCTAGGCCTTTGCATAATCTGAACACTACCCAAAAAGTCTAGCCTTAGTCTCACTGGCCTCTGCTCCCCACCTCTGCCCTCTCCACCATCATCTCCATCACTATCCTTCGAGCTCACATCCTCTCCACTCTCCTCATCCTCTCCCCCAATAGCTTCCTGCTCACCACCCGCCACATCCTCCTGTCTCCCAACCCCTAGCTGAGGTACCACCAAAATGGGTGCCAACTCATCTGGACATGTATATCGTGGAAATGAGTGGGTGTGATAATAAACTAAGTACTCCTTTGACATACTAGCATCAACAATATCTAGTCTGAGATCCCATACCTTGGGCTGCAATGCCATATACTCTGTATACACGACCTGGTAAGCAATGCAAGGACCCCATCCGAGCTCATCCTTGCACCATCCATAGTGCGCAACACCTTGTGGCATACCCTGTGTAAAACCAAACTATCTTTGTACTCGTATAGCCAAAAATCTCTCTATGATGAATGGTGTGCAGCCTATCAAAAATTGAGGTATCCCTACAAATGACATCTCTAGGTGATCTATATCCCAAACATCACAATCAATATATGACCTCCATATCACCGTATCCATGTCATCCAACATCCATCTCCAATAATCCACCTTGCCCAGCTTGGGCTGGACAAGTGCAAATGAATAAGCATGCACATATGGCCTGCCTAGTGGCCTAGCCCTCAGACATAGTGGTCTGGTAACAACAATATTCTCCCAATCCCAGATCTAGAGTAGAGTAACCCCGCAGGACAAACTCGATGATCCTCTATAAACAACCTAGTGTAAGTCATGATATAAGTGGGATATAATGCAACTCCCCTAGGAATATCTCTATGGCTAACCCAAAATCTACTCAATAATCCTCCCCCATCCAACTGATAGCCCCTTTGACTAGAAATCCAGACAAAGGAATCCTCCAATGAAAACACCCAGCACTGTAGGTAAGGCCGAATAACCTCTGAAGTCTGCCCACGACACTCAATACCCTACTATATGTGCATCGCCATACACCCTCCTCAATGCATCTGTGCCACCCAACTCCTTGTGATCATAGAACACAAGGGCACCTACCACTGGGATCCCCAAAATCCTATACATATCCTCTGGGGTCATTGTCAACTCACTAGTCAAAAAATGAAATATGTTATGCTCAGAGTGCCACCTCTCTACTAATGCGGTCAACAGTCCCCTATTGACCCAAATAGGTGGCATTGCTAACAAAGATCCCAACCCACAACTCACTATAAAATGTACATCGATGAGAGTCAAATCCTGAATCCTATCCCAACCCATTAGGAAGTGCTCTCTAATTTGGAGGTTTTTGAAAACCTTCTTTTTTTTTTGGTCATCACAAGGAAAATCCATCAGACTCATATCAGACTCACATCAACACAATCTATCTACCTCAATCAGATTCATATCAAAGGACCCATATCAATCAAATGACACATATCAGACTCATATCAAAAGGAAATCATATCAGACCATCAATACAAAATCTATCTATCTGCATATCAAATCACTCTACTCTATTACTATTTTCTTTCTATCGCAGGAAACAAATTTATCAACAAGCACAATCATACTTCTATTTGTACTTCAATCATGAATGCAAATATGTTTTCACTAAAATAATCTACTATTTGTTTTCTATCGTTGAAAGCAAATTTATCAGAATTCATATCAATCATCTACTCTTTGTTTTTCATTCTTTTGGAAACAAAGTTATCAGCTATCTACTCTTTGTTTTATATTTCGGGAAGCAAAGTTATCAATTTATCAAACACGATGACATGATAATTTTACTATCTATTGACCAAGGAAGCAATAAATTCATCATCATTTTCATCAAATCAACATTCTGACTAAATTTCCTAAATGTGCTACTATGTGGCCTAAAAGCACTAAATCCCTAAATGTGCTACAGTTTCCCTCATATGCACTAAAACTCCATATGTGGGTTTTGTGCCCTGAATGCGCTACATCATTTCCTACAAGCGCTATTTCCCCAAAAGCACTACTTCATTTCTCAAATGCGCTATTTCACCCCTTGGATGCACTAAAACCGTGTAAGCACTAATTTGCAACCTAAATGTGCTAATGTACCCATTCAACCCTAGCCTCCTATAAGCGCTACTTTATTTATCGAATGCGCTACACTGCTAAAATCCTATAAGCACTATTTTATCACCTATAAGTGCTACAAAAAACTTTGAATGCGCTAAACTATTTCCTAAAGGCGCTAAAATGGCACATTTTATCCTAAAACTGCACTAAAATGCATCAAAATTTGACTAAAAACAAAAAATTTCAACATCAGAAGGTTTGAATTGACTCACCAGTGGTCTATACACTGTTGGTCCTTGATATCGGCAAGACCGCTCAAATCTATGTTTGTGATAAGGGATCTCCATCACGACAAGTCACCTTAAAAGCACAAGGTTTCTCAAAGTCAAAAAGTGCAAATGACTTTTCTTTTTTACCCTTTTACCTTTTAAGGGTCAAACCAAGTGGGTTTTGGTGACATTTTTTTAACTGGGGCATTTTCTTTTCATCATTTATCGAGAGCTAAATCATTGTGTCCCTTTCATCATCCGACTTTTATCATCACCATTTTCTCATCATCAGTGATTTACCTCTCAAGGGGGCATCATCAATATCGGAAACATATTAGAATCAGACCAGGGGCATATCAGTTAAACTTTTTAATCAAGGGAAAAATCAAACACAAATTTTTTTGAAAGCAGGAATATTTTCTTTGAAGCAATGCATTTCACACATCACTTCAAAGAGGGCCAAAATGTATATGCATAAAATTGGTCATGTTTGATTAATCCTAGTCCTCTACATATGATTAAATTTAATTAATTTAATTATATCGTTCATTCAATTTATTCTTTTGTCATGATTAAATAAATCAATTTTTATTTAATTATTTCACATTCATATGTCCAATTGATTAATTAAATAAATACACTTCATTTATTTTAATTAATTATCACTTTTTGAATTTAATTAAGTATTTTTTATTTAATTAAATTTAATTTTTTTTTCAAATTCTTCTTCTAATTAATTAAATATTTTATTTAATTATGAAATCCTCCATTATTCTTCAAATCTGGGGTAAATATTCTATTTTAAGAAAAATCTCCATGTCACCCATAAATGAATAATTGAATTTAATTATTCATTATTTATCGTCTTCAAAATCTTTCCAAAATCTTACAAAAAGATGATTTTTACAATTCATCTCATCTTATCTCTTTTTCGAAAAAAAGGAAACAAAGCTTGTTTTTATGTTTTCTTCTATTTTTCTCTCTAGTCTTATTCATCTTCAACCATTCGATCTGCCAGGAATTTTCACAGTTGCTGATCACATCAACGAATCATAATCTTTCGAAAACTCTATAAATATCACTACCAATCCAAGCATTGAGGCTAATTAGAGATTACTTGTATTTTTAGCTTTATAGCATTTTAACATCTTAGCATTATCATTATCAGCTTTAGTATTCATAGCATTATCGTAATCTTTCATTTTATCAAGCATGTTCAACATTAAAATAATCATGTTTTAGCATAGTATTTGCATGCCTTTATATTTAATCTCATTCTCTAGGAAGACCATTTTTTGAGCCTAGCCCAAGATCTAAGAGTGAGCTAAAATCAACAAAACACTGGAGATAGAGGACGATATGACGACATCAAAGACAGAAGAAAGAGTTTGCATTTATTTTCATTTAAATTCTATTTTTAATATAATGTTCTATCGGTGTGTTTGATTTATTTGTTTTAATTTACGCACTTATCACACTCAAAAATTGACCACACAAGTTCATCAATAGAACTATGGGGGATCTTGAGCTAACTCAACAAGTTGGTTATATCTTCTACACTTCAATCTCATCAAGTAAAATTAGGAGGGTATTCTTAGGGGTATACCCAAATAGGTATTGAATATATCTTAAGACAACATAATGGAAAAAATAATAGCAAAACTCAACAAATTAGCTCAACCCCTAAAACTATCACTGAATTGAACAAACTGACTATCCTTAACCCTTAAATAATTGATACAGTACCTTGGAAACAATCATAAGGTGGGGTGAGTTTCATGAATCACATATAATGTTTTTCTATGCTCCCTGTAAACAGTAAAACCTCAAACTCACAAGGTGGAACTGAATATTATTCTATATTTTAATTTATGGTTTGATGACTAGAAACATACAAGAGATTGATGTCTATTTTGAGGCCATAGGGTCAAAGTGAACAAGAAGAAACAACAAAGGAAAGATGACAAACTATAAGTGATCTATGGAATCAAGCATCAAAATAAACTAGTTTCAATTGCATCTACTTAGTTATCTATCAATATACTACTCAAACCCATACACAACTTATAAAAGAGTCACCACAATAACTTAAATGATTTGTCAATCTACTTTAATGGAAGTTAAATTCATAACAACAAATGTGTTAAATAAAATACATCAAGATCAATATATTCTTTGAGTTTCAATACATACTAATAAAAACATCCATAGATGAAAGTGATGATTACACTAAATATTTATCAGCTTGAAACATTTGAACTACAAACTAATTCAATGATTTGTACTTGATAATTCAATGGTTACCCTTCTAAATATGTGCCTACAACTCTTTGCTCTCTGTGTACTCTCCAATCTCTGAAAATGATTGCCTTAATAAAATCTCCACAACAAGGGTCAACCCTAATGGGGACACTCTAGCAGGTTTCACTCAATTCTTGAAGATAAAAAAACACTCAAATGGATGTCTCAAATTGAAGGGAACATTGTAATATCCATCATTAAAAATAAAATTCAAATCTACAACCGATTATTTTTACCTAAACTCAAAAGAGAGAAAATCAGGTATAATGAAACTTTCAGCAAATTAGTCCAATTTGAGAATTAAACAATGTGCAACTGAAATGAGATGAATTGCTACACAATTTTCCATGATTTTTTCATTATATTTATGTTAAATACAACAGTGAACAACAATATACATTTGATGCAAATTACATCACTGGGAACTCGGTCTAGAAGCCAAAAGCATAACAAAAATCAATTGCAATTCCACACACAAACTCTCTAGCACTTCTTAAAAAGTTTTGAACAGAAACATACATTTAAACACTCCAAAAATTATTAAAAAATTCTACTAACAACAACACAACTGAAAACCCAAAACTCCAAGATATGCACTCCAAACTACACTATGCCCTCATAACCACTATCTTTGAGCCTCAATCTCCTTGGTTTTCCAGCCTTGGAGATTCTTCCCACAATAGTTTATTAGACATTGTAGGAAAGCCATAACCTCTGAAAAGAAAAAATGTATAGAATGAACAATACTTGCAAGAAAAAGTAATTAAAATCCCAAAACCATTCCCAGAACCAACTTGGGCACCCAAATCCAAATGCCCAAGAGGAAGATTCTTGCATGCCAAGAATATAACTCATGATGCCAAGTGTAAAACCAACATTCAAACACTCCAAACTGATTTTCCAAAATAATATCCATTATCTTGCATCACTATCCAACCAAATCACAAACATTTTTTTTTTTCCAAAAAGCTATGCCCACCTTTTTCCCCTATAAAATTCATGAATATTTGTTGATTTTCCACAAAAAAATAATTCAATTATTTCAATTTGAAAAATCAACTTTCTCGGTTCATTTGCAAGACCTGACTTACTATTTTAGGAAATTGAGCTTCTTATAAATAGAAAGTGATAAATTTAGAAAGGGGACATGACATGCCCTCTCTCCCAAATATTTCTTGTCCTCAAGCAATGAAGATTTGGATGGTTGATATGTTTTGACCCTTCTCATGTTGCATCTTCAACTGGAAAATCCTTCCACTTGACTAAGTGCCTGGTGATGCTTCTATTTCTTAACTTTTTCTCTCTTGTTTCCAAAACCGTTTTAGGTATCAAGATCAACTTTCCCCCACCATCTAAAGGTGGCATTATAGGATAAGTCACAACTTTCTATCCCACCACTTTCTTGAAGCATGAATCATGAAAACATTGTGTCTTTTGCAACCCGGTGGCAACTCTAGCTCATAGGATACTTCCCCAACCTTCCTGGTGAATTTATAAGGTCCATAAAATTATGGTTTGAGTTTTTCCGCTCCATTTTTCTTTAGTGAAATTTTCCTATATGGCTGCAACCTTATAAAAACCAAATCATCAATCTCAAACACTCTCTTCGTTCTCTTCTTATTTGCATAAAAAAATTGTTAATTTTGAGCATGGTGAAAATTATCTTTGAGAGACATTAGAATCTCTTGACGTTGCTAGACAAAGTCATTTGTTGCAGGGACTCTACTATCTAAAAGCAATAAATAAATAAAAAAAGAGAGCATAATAACCATAAAGAGACTAAAAGGGAGACATTCCAATGGACATGCGATACGATGTGTAATAAAAATACTCCCCTAAATGTAAACATTTCACCCAAACACCTTGTTGATGTGAAAAATAATTCCTTAAATATCCTTCTATCCACTTGTTGACAATTCTTGTTTTCCCATCCATTTGGGGATGATAGCTTGTGTTGGGGGTGAGTTTTGTGCCTTTCAAATAAAACAAATCCTTCTAAAAAGAGATAAGAAACCTATTGTCCCTATCACTAGCAATATTCCTTTGAAAACCATGTAATCTAAAACTCTCTCTAAAGAATAATTCCACTACTTGGGATGCCTTAAATATAGATGTGATAGGAAAAAATGTGCATATTTTTTCAATCTATCAACCAAAAAAAAAATGTAATATTTACCTTGTGCTTTAGGAAAACCTATGATGAAGTCCATAGAGATGCTTTCCCATTTGTGTTCAAGATTTGGAAGTGGTTGAAGTAACCCAACTGGAAAAATCTTCTTACCCTTGTTTTGCTAACAAACCATACATTCTCTAATGTGTTTGAGTACATCCTCTTTCATTCCCTTCCAAGAAAACCTCTCTTGTATTTTCCTATATGTCTTATAATACCCTTGATGGCCAACTAAAGGGGTATCATGAAAAGTTCTCAACAAATTCTCCTTTAATTTTGGACCCCTGCACCAACTATTCATGTTCTTGTAATAGATTAATCCATAAAAAAAGGCACGTACCTGGAATCTTCCACTTTCTCATCCAAGATTTTAGAAGCAAATGAATCCTTAACATATTCTAAAATTATGTACATTTTCCAATCAACAATGCTATTAAAAATAGAACACAAAGAGGGCTTCCTAGAAAGAGAATCAACAACTACATTTTTCTTCCCTTTAATATACTCAATCTTAATATAATAAGCTTGCAATTTACTAACCCATTTTTTTTGGAAATCATTCAAGTCCTTTTGATTTAAAAATAGTTTTAGACTATTATGACCAGTCTTAACCATAAACTTCCCACAAAAAATATATTCCTTGAACTTGTTTAGTGCATGCATAATTGCCAACATTTTTTTTCAAAAATAGAGTACCCTCTTTCCAATTGGTTTAGTTTCCTACTCTCAAAAGCTATTGGATATCCTTTTTGAGTTAGGACAACCACAACAACTTCCCTAGATACATCACATTCAACAAAAAATAGAAGAGAAATATCAAGGATTGCAAGTATTGGGTATGATCTCATTACCTTTTTGAGCTTTTCAAGTGTACCTTGAGCTTCTTTGATCCAAACAAACCTCATTTCTTAGTAAAATCATTAAAGGGGGCAGAAAGCTAAGAGAAACCTTTGAAAAATATTTTACAGTAACTACATAACCTTAAGAACTCTCTCAACTGAGTAAGATTGTTGGGCGAAGGCCAATCTATGATAGCTTGAATCTTTTGTGGGTCAATGCACACTCCCTGTGAGCTTATGATATATCCCAAATAAAAAATCTTAGTCAACCCAAATTCACATTTAGATAATTTATCAAAAAAATATTGATGCTCGAAGATACCCAAAATTGTATCCAAATGTTCCAAATGCTCCTTCCAAGTTTTACTATAAATCAAGATATCATCAAAGAACACTGAAACAAATTTTCTGAGCTGCCTATTGAAAACCTTATTGATGCAAGATTGGAAGGTTTCTAGTTCATTTTTGAGACAAAATGACATGATAAGAAATTCAAAATGACCATAGTGACATTGGAAATCAGTCTTCTCAAAATCCCCTTTCCTCATGTACTTGATTTGGTGGTATCCAGACCTTAGATCATTTTTTGAAAAATAAACTGCTCAATGCAACTCATCAATAAGTTCATCTATCCTTGGGATGGAATATATATTTTTAATGGTTTTATTATTTAAAGCTCTATAATCTATGTACATTTTGATTGTGTCATCCTTCTTTTTCATCAAAACTACAAAGAGGCAAATGGACTAGAGCTAGGCCTTATGAACCCCAAGTCAAGAAGCTCCTAGATGGTTTCTCTATCTCCTCCTTATAAATCCTTGCGTGATGGTAGGGAGTAGTAATTATGAAGAATTTAAGAAACCCAACCTCACAAACCCCAAGAATCACCTACATGCAATAACCTATCACATACAAAAGATATTCAGAACCAAAGAAGATGTTCTATAAACCTCAAGCAAGAATGTGTAGGAAAAACCAAAATATGATTATTGAATGAATTGATTTACAAATGATACAAAATCCTTCAAAAAGGAAAAGCATGCACAACCCTAAACCTAACTTGAGAAAAAAGATAGCTCAACTAGATAAGGATAACTAAATGCAACCTAAGAATTAAAATATGCCTAAGTAAACTTATGAAAGTGTAATTAAATAATTAATTACACCAACACCCCCCATAAGTGCAACTTAGGGAGAAGTAGATTATTATGCAAAAGATGGATCCCGAAAACAAAGGCCTGATCAGGTACCCATTTACAAATGCAAATGAAAACTAAATCAAATGTGATAAAGGAGAAAACCATGTGGGAACAAAACTCCTCCCCAAAATAGAATGCAAAAAAAACTAAGCGATGAAAGATGGAGGACTCCATGAGACCCCACAAGGACACCATCCATCACAAAGATCCATGAATAAACCCCACCAGAAGAGAGGAATGAAGAGACCACATAGCCCCCCTAGAATGAAGTAGCTCCAATAAGACTGAAGAAACCACATCTCCTGAAAGAAGTGAGAGGGAAGAGGTTGAATGAATGCAATTTCTGAAGGTGAAGAAGGTGAACCCCAAGATGTCCATAGAAGCAGGTGTGACCCAAACCAATGAAGAAGTCAAAAAAAGTGAAGAATCAAGAGTAGCCTCCAGAGATGGATGATCAACAAGGTCCTTTTGCACTAAAGAAACCACATCTGTAGTCATAGAAGAATCAAAAACAACAATATGAGGTGGAGGAGACAGAATGGAAGGCTCAAGAAAAAGATCAGAAGAAAGAACACAATTGTTCAAGAAACCAAATGTCTCCTCTGAAAGACGATTCACACTAGAAGTGTGATGAACAACTGTAGGAATAGAAGCACCATCAGTAAAAAAATATGTAAAGGAATATAATCGAGATGAGTGATCCACCACCCCAATAGCAATAACTGCTCTACTCTCCAAGTCTCTGATGATAACTGAATTAGGTGTGAACTCCATAGATCTCCCATTGCTTCCATGTGTGATTTTATATATGGAAAGGAGGTTGTTTTTCAAGTGAGGAACACACAAGATATCCTGAAAGGTTTTGTCCCCAAAACTAATAGACCCCTTCCCTGTAACAGTCATGTAAGTATTGTTTCCCATCAAAATGGGAGACATAGTGCAAGGATCAAAGGAAGTGAACATAGACTATGAAGATGCCATATGATGAGATGCTCCTAAATCTAGAAGCCATCTCCCTAATCCAAGGCCTAAAGTAGCACAAAGAGCATGTCCCTTCATATCTAATGAAGTAATTAAACCAATTGTTCCCCTGTCATGTTGCTCTGAAGAAGAAGAATGAGGGGAAGAAGATGATGTAGACATCCTAGAAGGAAAATCAATATGATGTTTCTAAAGAAGATGCTTCAGCTCATCAATGTCTTTCTTGTAGCAACTATGTTCTACATGTCCTTCCCTCTTGCAATATGCACATGGACCCTTCTCCTTCCTAGATGTTTTCCCCTTAGAAGAGGGTGATGAATCTGAGGACTCCTTTTGCTGCCCATGAGATTTGGAATCATTTTGTTTCTATTTCTTGCCTTTTCCTGTAGAAGCCTTCTGATCTCTAGGCTCCTGTGATGAAATAAGTGTTTGTGATGAAGAGGGATTCAACTTGCCCATGCTAGCCAACTTAGCTTGCTCTTGAGTGAGAGATGAAGCAAAATCATCAGGAGATGGCATAGTGAATTTTGTACCAAGAGCATCCTTAGTGGCATAAAAGGTAGATACAAAAACTGAATAATCTGGTCCAAGCTTAGAAAGAATGGACAATATCAACTGAGAGTCTTACTTCGAAACACCACACTCTAACAACTGCAATCTAAGAGACTTGAGTTTAGTGAAAAATCCTGGATGCTATCAAAATCCCTAGGATTTAAGCCAATAAGCTCATTCTCCAACTAAAACCCTCTTATAGTATCCTGCTTCCCAAAAAAGACTCTAAAGTAGTCTAGATCTCATTGGGTTCAGTGCAAGACTCAACATGAAAAGTAAGATCAGAAGCAAGAGGCAGACATAAATTACCAAAAGATTCATCACACCTATTAAACCACTTTCTCTTTTCAGTAGCACACGTAGGTTCAATTTATGTACCCATGGTTACCCATGGTTACCCTGTACAACCCTTGATGCTTCAAATGAATCTCCATTTGTT
Source organism: Sequoia sempervirens (assembly GCA_007258455.2). Lineage (NCBI taxonomy): Eukaryota > Viridiplantae > Streptophyta > Pinopsida > Cupressales > Cupressaceae > Sequoia > Sequoia sempervirens. Next base: position 84,486,437 of record VDFB02000002.1, on the reverse strand, counting down.
TTTTCCAACCAAAATAGTTGAATGGAGTAAGGGGTGAAATATTATGTGTATCCGTGATAGAAAACAACAATATATACTCTCAAAACAAAACAAAAAAACAATTCCCTTTGATCTCAAAAAAAGCCTGATTGCACGCTTCCCAAGAAAATAACTCAAAAGGTCAAGGATAAGATCAAATAAGAATATCAGATACCTAGTAAATATTCTAGAAAAAATAGGTCTAATATCTCTGTAGAGCATTGAATCAACTTTTTGATGCCTATTTGTTTTCATAGTCCGGACGCAAAAGTTATGCCTCCCAGAGTGAAAACAACAACTTCGGACTTCAGGGGCCCATGAGGGCTAAAGCTGGTGGAGTGGCACTATGGTGGAGACCACCTGTGGTGGTTGCTAAAGACTTTTTAACTGGCCACACAAAAATTTTCAAAAAAAAATTAAAAAATTTTTGAGCCTCGATCTGCATGCCCTGGGGCTGTATGACCTTGGGACAAAAAATTTTGCTTCTTTGGTCAGCTGTGTCCAAAATGAACAAGTTTTATATGAAAATAGGGGTTTTGGGTGTTGCGGACTCAATGGCGAGGTTTGTTTTGTCCAACAATGCCTAGAAAAAAGGCTACCCCCAGATTCACAAAAAAGAAGCATGTTAAGAAACCCTTGCACAAAAAAAATCATTGTGAGGAAATATCTTCAAAACACAAACAAGTAGCTATAGGTCAGGATGTTCTGATACCATGAAGAAGTTGAGAAACCTAATCTCACAAACCTCAAGAATCACCTGCATGCAATAACCTATCACGTACAAAAGATATTTAGAACCAAAGAAGATGTTTTGTAAACCTCAAGCAAGAATGTGTAGGAAAAACCAGAATATGATTATTGAATGAATTGATTTACAAATGATACAAAAGCCTTCAAAAAGGCAAAGCATGCACAACCCTAAACCTAACTTGAGCAAAAAGATAGCTCAACTAGATAAGGATAACTAAATGCAACCTAGGAATTAAAATAATGCCTAAGTAAACTTATGAAAATGTAATTAAATAATTAATTACACCAAAAAATTATAGGTTTGGAACCTTGTTTTAACTCAATGAAATGTTCAAACCCTCTATCTGGTGGTAACCCTAGAAGGAAAATCATTGAAAATAAGACTATGTTTATCAAGAATTGATTGAATTTCAAAAATATTTTTACCTTGCTTCTTGGAAGAGCTTGTAGTGTGGATCAATATTTTTGTTTCCCAAGCCACTTACCCCCTTCTAAAAGTCCTCTCCATACTATTAGCTGAAACCACTCTGGAAGCTCCATTTGATGGGCCTCTTAACAAGATTTCTTTCTCATTGGCTTGAAACTTGAACTCCATAGGTTGGTGGTTTGTGTGGTATCCTCTAATAGAGTGCAGACATTGAACACCCAACACAACATCAGTTTCTCCTACTCCAACCACATAAAAATCATCACATAACTCATAGTCACCCAAAGTCATTTTGAGTTTCTAAACTACACGAGTGTAGGGTATAGTAAAACCATCAACAATAGTCACACTAAATCCTTCAAATCCTTTTGTCTTCAATCCTCTCTTGGATACGTAACCCTCATCTATAATTTTTTTTGTTGCACCACTATCTATGAGGATGGTTGTACTTTTACCTACTTTAACTCCCCAAACTTTGAAGGGTGGTATCTAGGTGCTCTAGATAGGGGTGTTATGGTAACTCCCTTACTAGTTTCTCTTTCTTCATTTGACTCTGCTTTCTATTTGGTTTCATGGAAGTCCTCATTATTATATATATCTAAACTTGAAACCACCTCAATAATACACACTTTTCCTTACCCCAAACATCTATGCCTTGGTGCCCATGGTTCTCTACAAGAAAAACAAATCTTTTTCCTTTGAAGTTTAGATTTTGTTAGCTCATCCACTTTCTTACCAGTTGTGTTTGGAACATTCTTTGGTGGAGGAATTGAAGGTGTCTTTTTCTAAAAATTCCCTTTATGTTTCCGTGGATTTGGTGGTTTGGATTAATGGAAACTTTCTTTCTTGGGCATGAAGACTTCAAGTTGTAAACTCCTCTTTATTACTTCCTACAAGGTAGTAATTATGAATTCCTTAAATAGGCCCTTAACAGGTTCTTCAAGGCCCTCCAAGAAGAGGTATATGATCCTATTTTTAGACATGTCTAGCACCATGATAGTAATCTTTTGAAAAATTTCAACATACTCATTAATGGAATGTGTTTTCCTCAAGCTAGACAACTCTTTAAAATAATCCTCTTCATCTTTGAGCTCAAATATATCTATTAACCTTTGACTAAAATCATAAAAAAAATTCACCTAATTGTGGCCTTGAGTGGTCATACCATGATACCACCAGTCATAAGCAACTCCTTCAAGGTGTAAAGTTGCATACTTTATGGCATCTTTCTCTTTCATTAGTCTAAGTGTGAAATAGGTCTACAACTTATGTAACCAAGCTCTGACTAAGATTTTATTGGTTACATCAAAGGTAGGAGCTAAGAGCTTATTATTTTTTCTCTTGAGTTCCCTTCCACTGGAATCTTGGTTATTTTTGTAACCCCTTACAATCATCATGCTTTGCATATGAGTGACATACTCATTATAAGGGACTAAATTTTTAAATCTTTCATCTTGATTATCATAGGAAACTCTAATGGCTACTAGCTCTCTTTCCAATTCTTTCATGGGACTGGAAGGGGGATTATATTTTTTAGGATCACCTTTAGGTAAGAAAACTAATTTGGTAGTTTTAGAAGTGTCGTGGAACTCTAAAGTGCTCCCTTTTTCCTTTGGTGATACTAGATTTTCGAGCCTTTTTGTAAGTAATCTCAACATTTCCCTTATCTTTGCAAGACTATCAACAATTTATTTTTGACCTCTTTGTAGATCTTGTAGGAATTTCCTATGCATTTCTTTCACATGAGCCATATCTTTACTCTTTGGTTTTTCAACTTCAATCTTTTCTAAATGGGGTTTATTGGCAAGCTCTTTGATTTTCTCCCACTGAAAATACCTCTTTTCCCTGTCATTAAGCTACATAAATATTAACAACCCTTAGGTTGGAAATATCATAGCTCTGATACCACTATGATAGACCTCATTAAAAATCAAATTTAAATCTGCAACCTATTATTTTTACCTAAACTCAAAAGAGAGAAGATAGGGTATAATGAAACTTTCACCAAATTACTCCAATTTGATAATTAAATAATGTGAAATTGAAATAAGATGAATTGCTACATAAATTTTCATGATTTTTGAATTATATTGTTGTTAAATACAATAGAAAGCAACAATATACATCTTCTACAAATTACATCAATGGAAACTCAGTCCAAAAGCCAAAAACACAACAAAAATCAATTGTAATTCCACACACAAATTCTCCAACACTTATTATAAAGTTTTGAACAACAACATACATTTAAACACTCTGAAAATTATTAAAAAATTCTGCTAACAATAGAAACACAATTTAAAACCCAAAACTCCAAGATATGCATTCCAAACTACACTACTCTTGCCATTTGTTTGATGAAATGCACACCAAAAACTAGAACCTTCAACAACAATGAAATTCTAAGTGAAATTTCTCCTATAGACCTTTAGAACCACTATCTCTAACCCTCAATCTCCTTGGTTTTCTAGCCTTGGAGATTCTTCTTCCCACAACATTTTATTAGCCACTATGAAAATAAACATGCATAGAATGAACAATACTTGCAAGACAGAATTTAAAATCCCAAAACCATTCCCAACACCAACTTGGGTTCCCAAATCCTGACACCCAGGAGGAAGATGCTTGCATTCCAAGAATGTAACTTGCTATGCCAAGTATAAAACCAACATTCAAACACTCCAAACTAATTTACCAAAATAATATCCATGATCTTGCACCACTATCTAGCCAAATCAATTCCAAAAAGCCACTCCCACCTTGGTACCCCATAAAAATTCATGAACAATTGTTTATTTTCCACCAAAAATAATTTAGTTAATTCAATTTGATAAACCAACTTTCTCATTTCATCTACAGGACCTAACTTACTATTTTAGGAAACTGAGCTTGCTATAAATAGAAAGTGTTAAATTTAGAAAAGGGACATGATGGAAATCTATGTATTTATTCTCGATAGCTAGGTCAAATGGCATCATAAATTCCAATAGGTGAAACAAAGGAAACAAACAAGAAGGCTGATAGGTAGATTTAAAAATTATAGGTAAACAAGTACTTCAAGCACCAAAATCTAATGAAAAAATCATGCCATCAATGTTGCGTTGGTGAAAGAATCACCAATGACACTCTGATTAAAAAATGTGCATGAACTAGAGAGCAACTACAAACCAAAATTATAAAAAAGTAATAATTAGATCAATCTGCAACTCAAAATCATGCATTGTGGGATTTCAAGGGTCATTTGGCTTAAAGTGGAACTTTCATGATCACTTGGACACAACTAAATTAGCACAAAACCTCCACCAAGTGCATCGCATGAAAAAATGGGTCACATCAGACACGTGGGAAAAACATCGTTATTGGGATCACACATATAGTTTATGTTCAATTGTGTTTGCACCTTTCAGAAGTTTATTTGGTTCACATTGGACTATCTACAAACCATCCACATAACAAATCGGTCTTCAAACATCTTCATGTGAGTTAGAAGGCCCCATTGAGTTATTGAAAGATATCAACCTTCAAGTGAACTAGCAAAGAAGAAATTGCATTGACGCTTTACCAAAGTGTTTGGTTTAGATGGAAAGATCCATAAATAATGTCCAAACGATGTCATCAAAGAGGTATGCAATGGATTAGTAAGGTTAATAAATGGGCTTGTTATAAGCAAGGTTAGATGACATCATCTAGACATGGATGCAGGATATCAAAGTGGATTGGGATTCATAGAAATAAATATCTTAATCAAATGAAGGAAGTTCAAATGGAAGATATAATCCCACAAGAAGATGTAGGTAGGAAGATAGACTGCATTGGCCCACATGAAAAAAATTAGGCAATTTTAAAACTGATAGCATTTGTGGGAAAATGGTTTGCATATGGATAATGCAGAAAAAATTCAACAAGTGGAATGGGTGGATTCACATGTAATTTCCCACAAATGTAAATGGTAAGGATCTTCTTCCAAGTGAAAAATTGGAATTGAATTAGATATATTGAAAGGAGGAAAAAATGAAGTTTGGATGGAAGAAGGAAATCTATAACTTTGACTTGGTTGAATTCCTTAGTTATTAAGGCTTTTCTAGGAAACTTATGGTGAACTATAGATGCAAGAAAATGGATCAAAATTGGACATTAGTGGGAAAATTCATTAGAACAAGATATGTGCACTTAGAAGTGGAAGTTCACATATCTTTTCTCACAAATCAGATGACATCAAGAACATGGGAAGATAGACCCCATCCACCCACAACATCATTTGAATTAGTTGACTTTGGAACTTGAAAAACACTTGCAAAAAAGTGAATGGCATGTGAACATATGGAAACAACATTGGTAAGTAAAATTAAGAAATTTTGATTCAAATTAGAAGATCCACACAACTAGATGGACCCATTCGACTTGCATTATAGGAAAAGGCATGTGAAAAGGATAAAACACTAAAGGTGAAGTCCACATGGCCTTTGGAGTTTGCAAATTCAATACATTCATTTTTTTTTATCATTTGAACCTTGGGGAAAAAAAAGTTGGACTAAACAAGATGAAAGAGACTGTTTAAATTGCACATGTTGTGGGGAGGATGGCATGATCTGGTTGGTAGGTAAAAACTCGCATGGGCATAAATTTTTCCCATTATAAAAATTTTCAAAAATTCAAAAGGCAACCAAACCTAATTTTTTATGAAGTATTCATTCGTGCAAAAAAAAAAAACCATCCATAACATATGACTCAGATCAATTATAAATTTGGGTAAAATGACTAAGGCATAAAAAGGGAAGGGACTCATAAAAAAGGAAACACAAATTTGAGTCCCAACAAGACCTAGAGACATATCCCATGAGTTTTATATTGAAGAATTAAACCTACCCAAAATTTCCATGTGATAATCACAAGAGTGAGTCTACACCATAATCCCCTACATCCTCACATAGAACTAATCAAGAACAAGATCCTACTTTCATAATGCCAATATAAATACACTATCAAAAATTAATGTAGGGAAATAGAAGTTGATAAAAAAATATCATTTATTAAATAAATTAGATAAAGGCGTTAAAGTTCATTCCTCAACCCTACAGCTCCCAAGGATTACCTATAATCAAATAACTACCATAGAAAGAGAGAAAAGAAAAAATATGGAGGCCCAGATCTATTGATCCAAAAGAACATGAACCATTATGAATATGTAACCCCAAAATTGAGTGAATACACTAATAAATCATTATAAAAGAAAAAAATTAAAAATTAAAAAAGAAACCCTAGAGAAACCCTACATGAGGATAAATATATCATGACATGTGTCTTTATCATATAACTTGAGACAAAAAAAAATACATGACCTAAGTAAGCTTAATATGCTAATGTAAAAATAACCTAAGTAATTAAATAATTAATTAGGTCAATACACTTTTACTCTAACACCCCCTTTAAGTGCAACTTAGGGAGAAGATAAAACCTCTAAATGGTGAATGCATAAAAAAATGGTGGGTCTTAAAACTAGGCCTAATGAGGTACACTTGAACAAATAAAAAATATCTCATAAATGGAGAAAAGGAGAAAATCTCATGAAAAAAAAAAATCTCCAAAAGAGAGAAATACAAGTGAAGGACTAAGAATCCTCCAAAGCAACTATAAACAATTTAACTCAAACATGCATGCATGAAAAATACAAAAAAAACTCAGATATGAAGGTAATGAACTTACTCAAACATAAAAGAGATGAGAAGAGGAAATATTAGTTGATTTCATTAATATAGAGGAAAAAATCCAATATTTGCAATGATAGAGTGTAAAATATAGTATCTAAAAAAGAAAAACCCTAGAGGAGCCAGAGGAAGAAACCTTAAAAAGAATACAAGTCTTTCTTTTATAGATCAAGAATAACTTAGATGATCTCAAACAAAACCCTAACCCAAATAGGGTTATAAGATCTAATCAAGGAAACCTAAGATTTGTCCATAAAATTTGTGTCTAGAACAAGCATGGTTGCCATACCTCTACAAAAAAGGTTATCCAAAAGTATCTCCACAACCCTCCATGAAATTAGTGATATGGGTAAGGAATTCGTTAGAAAGGACAAACATCAGCAATGAATGAGCATGGGTGCCATGAAATACACTTGTAGTTAGTTGGTTTGTGCATTAAAATATATTCTTGTAGCTCCAAGAATCGTATTTGGTAATTGGGGAGTGGTTTACGCCTTAATGGGCTTGTCATGCAAAAAACATGCCATTCCGTGGAATGTCGGGGCATCAGGCCTAAAAGTAACCTTTGGTGTGAATATGAATTAAATGGCTTGGAGCCCCAAAAATGTGTCTTCATTTGGGGTCGATTCATTGGGTAATAGATTTTGGATCATCAGGAAGAGGTCATCGTGTGTTAGATAGTCAAAAAACCACATCAAATCATCGAGCGATAGACCATAGATGACAAACCTTAGATTGTCAAGCCAAACCATGGATTGTTGGGCAACATGCTTCAGATCATTGCGCAATGAAATGCATGCTGAAAGAAGGAAGAGAAGAAAGCTAAAATTGTGACCACAAAAAGGTCAACCTTTATCAGGAATCGGGGATCAGGCAGATGGTCTACCTCTTATCAAGGAAAAGTTAAGAGGTAAGGGAGAATCTTGACTCTCAAAGCATGATACTCAAAACACTTAGCTGAATTTTGGGTCTAAGACATTGGTGAGAAGAAAATATGGGAGAAGAAGGTTGAATACCTAATGCCCGAATGTGAGGACTTAGAAAAATGAAAGGGTAACATTAGACCTTAGGAAGAAGGAGACAAAAGGAGCATCAAGTGACAGGCCTCAGACAATCGGGCGATGGCATCATATTGTCGTGTGATGACATTAGATCATTAGGCAATGGACCACAAACCATCGAGTGATGGATGATGAAGGAACAAAAGATGTTAAATGGTAAGGATGATGGCCGGCACTTGAAACATTAGTATAAGGATGGAGAAGGAGATGAAGGATATGGAAGGTTGGGAGTGATGGAGAAAGCATGCAAGTATCCAAGGAAGCAAAAACCCAAAAGCCCAAAAACTAGGACTTAGCCAAATTTAGGAATCTCCCCAAGGAAAATTCATGCAAGATGACCCATGTAGGATCTCTTAGATTGGTTATCAATGATGGGTCATCTAAGGGTGGCATGAAATTTTAGTAGTTTCCACTAACAATTCATCCACCTCTCCTTCTCTACCCAATGCCACATTGGATAGGGAGAGACCGAGATGAAGTACAAGCAATAGAGAACCTAAGGGTGGAAAATATTTCATGTTGAAAGGGATATTATTTGATACAAGTTAAGGGAGTTGATGTTGTTATAGAATTGAGGCAGATCACTTTGTAGTACAACCTCTGTGAACCAAATGTTGCTTGAGGACAAGCAATTGCTTAGTTGGGGGAATGATGATCCTGATTAATAGCTAATTTTCTCTTGTTTATTCCATATATTTTAAACACTTTAATTTTTTTTATTTCATATACATTCCTAAACTTATATACCTTTTATATCCTTTATGCAATCTAAATCAGACTTTGATGAGTGAGAATATGATTATGATATGTTCCTATTTTCATGATGAATTTGTATGAATTTCAATTTCAATTTATGTTTAATTCATGATTGTTAATAGTATGTATGCTTTGGATGAGAACTAAATCCTTGTAGCCATAATAGCAACCCGTAGCATCTAGAGATATCAACCCACAACCAAAGAATTTTAGGTTGATAAGCAGGGGAGATTCCAGAATGACTGGGAAAGTGACAACTGTAGAAATTGATGAAGGTGATCATTGGAGTGATCGATTGGCAGTCATCAGAGAATTCAATAAGATGATTGAAGGATGAAGGGGTTTGTGATGAACAAGGAAACTTCCATGACTATTTGTGTAGAGTATGTCTTTGCCATACCATTAAATAAGAGTTGCAAACCTAGTTGTCTTCTTCCATTTATTTTAATTATAGTTTTTATTGCAAAGACTTTGTCTATCTCTATTCTAAAGGAGAGTGGACCCTTTCATTTAATTTCAATTTTTAGTCCTTATGCAAATAAACCTCCTCCTAAACCTATATAGTTGGATCAATGGTTGAGAAGCAAAGCTAGTTGGAGATACATGTGTTTTTAATATTTCTAGTATTGTTTTCCAACAAACAATCTTGCATTGTTATTTTTTTTTTATTAGTTACAATGGTTATGCATTCATGAATGAAAGATCTATGAAGATGCTTGTCATGTTGTAATATTTTAGTTATATGCAATGAAGATGTTCCATTTTATCATTATGTTTAGTTGTTTCAAGTAGCAAATATTTGGTTTATCCTATGGGAACAACAAATTGAGCAAGGGCCACTCAAGGTATTGTTCACCCACCTTTAATTTTTGTTGTTAGAATAAATTATCATGTTATTGCATTCATTTCAATAGATTCTTTATTACACACATGTGAATGATATCTTATTTTATGGTTCACCTTCTATATTAAGTCTTTGAGTCATCCTTCGAAGTAAGTCAAGTAAATAGGAGTAAGATTTAGTGTTGTTAATGAAGTTGCATAGTTTAGGTTAACAATTATCAATTAGAATGCTAAGTTGAAAGTACCTATAGCATCAGTAGTAAATTAAGTTATTTCCCCTATTTTGCAGTTTATGCTTTATTTCCCTTTTAAAATCTTTACTATTTTCCTACACATGTGTAAACAACCTATACTTGATATAGGTTGTGTAGAGTATGTGAATGCACATACATGCCTACATCATCAAAATATTACGAAGCCCTGGTTGATAATTAAATGAAGCCTTGGAAAGCGTTTATTGCACTAGGCACTGAGTTGACTAGACAAACATTAGTTAGGCCTTACAACTTATATGTAGCTCAATCATATCATGGTATGCCACCATGCCTTATGACAACCAAGCCACATTATGTAATAATATTTTACCTTTATTTCCCATCACACATCATATAGATGAATGTGGGACCCACATTCAAAAATCCAATACAAAGAGTGTCAGTGATGCAATGAGAAATTTCCACTTATATGCCATTGTATAAAATATGACCTAGCATGAAAACCACATTAGCATCTATCTCAAACAATACAAAGCCACACACATTGTATGAGTGGAAGTGGGGTCCACACTCAAAAATACAATTTGAAGGTGTTGTGTGATGCAATGGAATATCACAAATTAGCATCATCAATTGATTCAACTATATTATTAATTAGCATCATCTTCACCCAAGAATCTATTTGACACAATATATTCACTCTAATTGATACAAGAGACTCTTGTAATGTTTCATTAACTAAACAATAGGTTGAAACTACATAAATATAATGTGATGATATTGATTGTGCCTTCTTCAAAAAACTAATTTGCAACCTACTATCTCATGCATATAAAGTAGTTGAAAAATTCAAAGATTAAAGATATCAAATTTCCACAACCATATCACCTACAACTTATATGTGGCTCAATCATATCATGGTATGCCACCATGCCTTATGATAACCAAGCCACATTATGTAATAATATTTTACCTTTATTTCCCATCACACATCACATAGATGAATGTGGGACCCACATTTGAAAATCCAATGCAAAGAGTGTCGGTGATGCAACGAGAAATTGCCACTTATATGCCATTGTATAAAATATGACCTAGCATGAAAACCACATTAGCATCTATCTCAAACAATACAAAGCCACATACATTGTACGAGTGGAAAGTGGGGTCCACACTCAAAGCTACAATTTGAAGGTGTTGTGTGATGCAATGGAATATCACAAATTAGCATCATCAATTGATTCAACTATATTATTAATTAGCATCATCTTCACCCAAGAATCTATTTGACACAATATATTCACTCTAATTGATACATGATACTCTTGTAATGTTTCATTAACTGAACAATAGGTTGAAACTACATAAATATAATGCGATGATATTGATTGTGCCTTCTTTAAAAAACTAATTTACAACCTACTATCTCATGCATAGAAAGTAGTTGAAAAATTATAAGATTAAAGATATGAAGTTTCCTTAATCCATCTTTTTGTTTGAGTATAATTTCTAGATTTTATTGTGTCATCATTTTCTTCTCCTTCAAATCTCTTTCATCCTAATGATGGATCATGTAGTGCGATCCAAAACATTGAGATAAAAAATGATGACACAATAAAATCCAAAAATTATACTCAAATTCTAAGATGGTACCAAAAATAGAATAAAAATGTCATCCATTATTTTACCTGTGTGTAATCAATGGAGGATAATATTTAAGGCTTCACAAACATTGTAATATCTCTATCTCATATGAAGCATGTTAAATTATTCACCCTTTATCATTTTTTTTTTTTTTAAAAAGAAGGGGTAAAAATTTTATTCAATCAGAACCAAAGTACAAAGCAGAGGCCAAAGGCCCAGCAAAAAGAACACCACAAGTCCAACCGGCAATCACCACTACCTATTCATGTCCTCCACTAATAACCTCTCCAGGGTCTCAAGATAATTAGAAGAGAGCTCTTCCTTTCCACTGATATCCCAACCATCCACATTCTCAGAGGCCCACTTCGCAAGACAATCAGCTGCTTTGTTCCACTCTCTAGGGATATGACAAAAGGAGACAGAGTCCAAGGAGCTGCACAGACTCAAAATCTGTCTACCCACCGAAGCCAATTGCCAACTAACATCATCCAACCTTTGGTTGTTCAACAAATCCACAACAATCTGAGAATCCGACTCACAAATGATCTTCCTCCAGCCTAAAGAGCAACCACGTTCAACAGCAATCTTAATAGCAAGGGCCTCCATCAAATTATTAGAATGCTTCCCTTTGTAACTAGAGAAGACAAAAACCACCTCACCATCATTACCCCTACCAATACCCCCCACACCAGCATGACCAGGATTCCCACGAGAAGAACCATCAGTATTAATCTTTAGGACCCCCACCGGGGGAGGCATCCACTTCCCATCACGACAAACTCGTTTCCGAACCTGACGGGGCCTTCTACCAGCAAAACAACCCTGGCTGCTCTCCCCCAAGCTCAAATTCCGCACAATATCAAGATCACCAGGATCAAGATGTTCAGACATGTCACACTTAGCTGAAATAGTCTCCTGAATCCTGCTAATTATCTTCTTCCACAATTGAAGATTTCCAAGATTGGAACCACAAAAAACTCTACGGTTCCTCTCCAACCAAAGGTTCCAAAGAATGAAAATAGGCCCAATAGACCAGGCCACCTGAAGGAAAGGAGTCTTTGTTGGTGGTCTACCCAAACTTTCCCAAAAGTCAATCAAGGAAGTGGCATGAATACACCCATGATGCCAAGCTTCCCACCATCTGTGCCATAACTCTCTAGCGTAAGGGCAAAGAAAGAACAAGTGGGAGGTACACTCCTCACTGTGAGAACAAAGAAGGCAAATAGAGGGTCCCTGAAAGCCACGTTTGCGAAGATTTTCCCAAGTGAGGCACTTCCTCTGAGCAACCAACCATAAGAAAAAATTGCATTTGGGCCAAGAGAAATTGTCCCAAACCTTCTTCCACCAGTGCACCTCAGCAGGACCAAATAAGTTCTTGTCAAGCATAGCATAGCCTTGGGCAACAGTAAATTTACCTTTTGGACTAGGATTCCAAGCCAGAACATCCCTCCCATCCAGGGAGCTGCACAGCCTAGCCTCCAAAACTCTAGAAAGAACAACACGATCCTCATCAGAACCACCCACGGGCCACTCCTGTGGGTCCTTCCAACAAGCCACCACTGCCTGCCCAATACGCTTGACAGTTTTAAAATGCTCCACCTTAATCCACCCGGCCTCAGAAAAAATATGGCAAAGAGGCTGAAGCTGAGGAAAACTAGAAAGAATGGGAGGGTGGCCATCCCAAGAGTCCTTCCAAAACAGAACATCAGAGCCTCTATTACAGATCCAAAAGAGGCCCTCCTTAATCAGCTGAGCACCCTTCTTAAGGGTATCCCAAATACAAGAACCTTTACCCAGCAAAGGAAGGCGTGGCACATCGAGGCAATCAGCACCAGGCATATACTTGTGGGTTAGAATCTTAGCCCAATCCTGATCTTGATTGTTACACCACCTCCAGTATAGCTTGGCAGCCAAGGCAGTGACAGCAAGAGCCATAGACCTAAGACCAAGGCCCCCAGCATGCTTCGGCCTGCAAACAGACTCCCACTTGACCAAGCTCCATTTTGAGGAAAGAAGGTTGCCAGACCAGAGAAATTGCCGAGACAAAGCATCAAATTCCCGCACAAAGGTGGACGGGGGAACTTGCACACAGCACCTATAAATGGGGAGAGACTGCACTACAGTCTTAAGAAGAATCACTCTCCCAGCAGAAGATAGCCATCTGTAAGTCCAATGGCTCACCTTACTTCGAAATTTATCCAAAATTCCCTGCCAATAATCTCTTCGCTGTCCTCCCAAAGCCAAAGGGATCCCTAGGTACATCAAGGGAAGAGAACCGATCTGAAATCTAAGGATCCTAGCAATCCTGCTCTGAATAAGCCGAGGAGTATTAAAAAAGTAAATGGAAGATTTATCATCATTAATACACTGACCAGACGCCTTCAGATAGATATCTAAGGCACGCCTGAAGTTCACCGCCTCACTAATTCTAGCCAAGCCCATTAGCCCAGTATCATCCACAAACTGGAGATGAGAGCAGGGAGGGAGAAGGTTGTTCCAGCTCCAACCATGGATAAGACCCTGTCTCACCTGAGATTTAATAAATCTTCCAAGACCCTCTGCCATGATAATGAATAAGTAGGGGGATAAAGGATCCCCTTGCCGGAGTCCCCGAGAAGCACTGAACAAATCTGAAGGTTCGCCATTAATGAGAACAGAGAATGAGGCAGAGGTCACACAACTCAGAACCCAGTTCACCCATTCCTCAGCAAAGCCAAAAGCCAGGAGAGTTTTCTGTAAGAACTCCCAGCTCACCCGATCATAAGCTTTAGACATATCAAGCTTAATAAACATAGCCTTCTCCTTAGAGTTAGCCATAGAATGGATAGCTTCCATGGCTATCACAACACCATCCAGAATTTGTCTCCCTTCAACAAAACCACCTTGCTCAGCCGAGATCAAAGAACTAAGGAGTGGTTTGAGTCTCTCAGCAATCAGTTTGGTGATGATCTTGTAAACGACGTTACATAACGCAATAGGCCTGAATTGAGCTAACCGGTCAGCTCCTTCCAACTTAGGTATGAGGGCCAAGAAGGTAGAGTTCATAGACTTGAGCATTTGTTTGTTCCTAAGTGATTCCTGAACCACCTCCAGGAGATCAAGCTTTATAATTTCCCAGAACTCTTGAAAAAACTCAATCGGAAACCCATCCGGACCAGGGGCCTTACCTTTTTTCATGTTAAAAACCACTTTCTCCAACTCAGGTAACAAGATAGGACATAAGAGATTCCCATTCATCTCAGCAGAGACTAGGTGGGGAATACAATCCATGATGGCCTGCTCCTCAGCCCCAGCAACAAGATTCTCCTTAGCAAAGAGGTTTGAAAAATAATTGACTGCCTCCCTGGAAATATCGGCATAGGCCGAGATTTGAACCCCATCCTGAGAAATAAGAGAGGAGATAGAATTTCCATGTCTTCGAGCCTTTACTGAATTATGGAAGAATGCAGTGTTCCTATCCCCCTCTTGAAGCCAATCAATACGAGATTTCTGCTTCCAGAAGATCTCTTCTCGGAGTTCCCACTCTTCTAAACTCTTAAGGGCCAAGGACTCAGCCATACTCAGGGCAGAGGTCAACCCTTGATCCCGAATCTGACGAGTGATAGAATCCAACTTGGACTGGGCATCCAACTTCTGAGCTTGAAGGTTCCCAAAATGCTGTTTATTCCATCTCTTGAGCCTGAACTTCACATGTTGGAGCCTCTTAGAAAAAGTAAACATGGCTGTCCCATGGGAAGGCATCCCCTCCTGCCACCAATCCCACATAAGATCATGCAACGACTGATCTCTTAACCACATCAATTGAAATTTGAAAGAGGGATTCTTGGTGACACCATAGACAGTGACTGAGAGCTTGATAGGCCAATGATCCGAGCCCCTCCAATCAAGAATTTCTGAACTGGTAATCAACCTACTATTCAACCAATAGCAGGAGACAAGAAATCTATCAAGCCTCTCTGAGATAGCCTCAGCACCACATCTCCTATTATTCCATGTAAAGACACCATTGGTTGGCTTCACATCAATGAGGTTCAAGGACCCAATCATATCCCTAAGTAAATTTGCAGAAGGGTCCAGCCTGGCTAAACCACCTCGTTTTTCATCCAATCCAGTAACAGCATTAAAATCACCAGCCATAATCCATGGAAGAAATGGGTCCAAGGAACGAATGAATTGAATGTGGGCCCAGAGATTCGACTTACCTGATAGATCAGTTGGAGCATAAATATTGGATAAAAGACATCTCTCTCCAGTCGCGAAGCAGGAGGCAACCAGAGAAATGGAAGACCGGCTAGACATCCACCATAAGGGGGAGACTTTCCTAGGGTTCCAGAAGCAAGCCACCCCCCCTGCATTATTCAGAGCACCCACCCCCTGCCAATTGCCTTGGGGCCAGATACGCGAAGCACAATTCGCCAAACCATCAACAGTAAGCTTGGTTTCCTGAATGAAAACCACATCAGGTGACTGCAATTCAATTAATCTACGAACAGCCTTTTGTCTAGGGATGCTGTTCAACCCCCTTACATTCCAAGATAAAACAATCATTTATGAGGGTGGGAAAAATGGGAATCAATGGGTTTCACAGACCCAGACTCGACCAAAGTATCACCCATCAGCTTAACCTTCTCTTGATCAGTTTTCCTTCCACTCTTTGATGGTTTATCAAGAGGCCCCTTCTTAAAGGCTTTCTGATGTAAACCTAAAACCAGAGGAGCTTTGTTACCCTTTACAGAATCAGAGGCCCCCTTAGGAGTAGGGGGATCATGGGCCACTACAACCGGGCCCTTCGGAATCAGAGGCCCTTGGAGAACCCCGAAATCCTGAGCTTGAGAAGGCAGATCCATTGCCATCTGATCTACTTGGTGGACCTCTGAAGATAAAATCTGATCCTCTTTCCTTGCATTCTCATCCGGAAGCTTCATGCAACTCCTTGGCCCCAGAAGAGAGTTCAGCAGGAATACCTTCCTCCTGGACTAGATCATCAAGAATATCAAACTTGTTAAAAGTACCTTCATTCTGTCTATCTAGCCAAGTTCGCTTCTTGCCCTTACCTCTGTTACGGGACTTTACTGGAATAAAACCCTCATTATCCACAGATTCATTAGACATCGGATCCTTTCCCTTGTCCCCCCTAGGAGGCCCAGAGGCAGCCAAGGGGGGGGTTTAAATCTAGGGCATTTACGGTGTAAATGACCATATTCATGACAAATTCTGCATCTAAAAGGTAGGGTCTCATAATCCAGCTGTTGGATCCAAGAAGAGGAACCCAAGCGGATTTCCATAGAGTCTGGTAACGGATTATTCAAATCAACTTCAATGCAAATGCGAGCAAAAGAAATTACCTTACGATCCTGAGTTTGTGACGCAGATCCCACAGGTATTCCGAGCAGAAGAGAGATCGAGTGGAGAATATCCTCCCTCCAGAATTCCAACGGAAGCCTCGGAAAACGGACCCACACAAGAACTCGCGAGGGGATCTCTTCAGCGGAGTTGAAGCCCACGTGCCAAGGCTTGATGAATAGCCCAACCTGGTTAAAGAAATAAGGGCCACCTTCAAAAGCCCTATTCCTATCCGACATGCTTGAAAAGATAACCAAAAAGTAGTTATTAGCTGCCAAAATGATCTCCATGTCACCTTCAGGGTTCCAAACCCGACGTGCCCAGGAATCCAACACGGGTAGAGATAGACGAAGGCCCAAAAATTTGCAAATTAGTGCATGATTACACCAATAATCAACATCTTCAGAAACTTGTTCAGGTTGAATGACCAAAATCGGACGATCCTCAGATCTCTCCAGACATCCATTTACTTTTTTAATTCGTAACCTCCCTTGTGAAGAAGAAACGCCATCCCCAGATTGGGATTTACCCAGCTGATCCGTAACACCAGCATGCAACGAAGAAGATGGCTCCACCCTCTCCAAACCCCCATGAGAAGCCTGAGACAAGGAAAAACCCCGATTCTCCATGGACCAAAAACATGAACCTCACACAAAAATAGAGAGAGAAAGGCGAGACAAGAGGCCCACAGCCTCAGATCTGAACACCCTACCCACAGGAAAAACGCAGAGCAGACAATAGAAAACAAAAACTGTCAAAGATCAAAACAATGGTCGCACCCCCGCCGACCAACGCACCCTGAACACCCAGCAAAGACCCCCCCCACCGAGCACGCACCACAGCCACCGAGCCCACGCAGTGCAGAGCAGGAAAAGACTAGGGCACGCAGGCCCTAGCCCGCGCGCAGCTGCTGCACAACGCCATCAACCAATCGGGGTAGTTCTATTCACCCTTTATCATGATCTACACACTACTTGATCTATTAATTATAACTCATATTAATTTAAACAAAGATTGATCAAGATTATGAGCACCTTCAAGTATTAATCTCTATAGTTGTCAGATCCAACTTTAGAGCCCAAGAACACCTGCATGCAAGAGATACCTGTCACATGGAAGAGAATGGAGAAAAAAGCAAGAGAGGGTTTTAAGCTCTGTAATATCAGAGATCTATTATCAGAACAATAGAATAGAATACAAGAGATCAATCCTTATAAAAGGAGATCAATACCAAAAGGAAAACCTAACCCTAAGGTGAGTGCATTTAATAATTAATATATTAATATGACTAATATATGTGCATAAAATGAAATCTTAAGAGGAGAGTAAAGTTAATTAATTACTTTACTCTAACAATCTCAATATCAATGATAAATATATAGATTGTGAATCATCTCTCATGGATCTATTTGAAGTGATCCCAAATGAATACAAATAGGGGTGTATATAGGCATCCATCCCCTAACATTATCTAAGCTATTCATTACATAATGTATATATAATTTGTGTATAAACTTATTGACAATGAACTAAAATTTACATGTATCCTAAATACATTGTTTCCTTAAAAACCTCATAAACATGATTATACCTAGCCATGTGGTCTCTATCTCTATCTAGGTATTATTTATGATGCATATACAATGTAGCTACATTACAACACCAATAGGCTCTCATAATTGATTTCCAAGTGATATTTTGCCACCAATTTTTGACTATATAGGGTTTTTTAAAATCTCCTATGGTAGTTTTGAGGTATCCTAAAAAAATTGGATTATTTATTTTACAGATTCCTAAGTTATACCATATAGAAAAGGGAGTGTAAAATCAAAATACACCTGTGATTTTAAATATTTCTATCTTACCCTAATTAAATTATTTTAGGTCATTCATTATTCCCAAAGAAAATATGGATCAAGTATTCAATCTAATGAAGTAGTTCAAAGGCCTTTCAATTTAAAGGATTCCTCGAATAGGAAATTCGCTTGCTCATCGAACATTTTCCAATCCCTATTCTGAGTTAAGGATAGAGGGTTTGAAAATGCAACTAGGGTTAGCTCCAAAGTATACGTTGATGTTGCATACTCATTTAATGACGATGATGGATATGGGGAAGTGAAACAAAACCCAAGTCCGAGGTAAATGGAGGGGAAACAGGCATCTCCAAGGAAACCTTACGATCTGAAAATCCAGAAATGGCAAGACACAACAGCGTTGGAAACAGCTACAGAATTTTGAAGGCAATGGTGAGTGAAGGAGATTCAGGAGCATAAGGCGAATCAATGAGAAGAAAGAAAAAAAAATCGGCCTAGGAAGATCAGCTCCAGCCACACAAGAAGAACTGCATGGGCATCACAAAAGAATTTGACAAAACTAAAGCAGGGAAAACTCAGCAAATTCATATTATATCGAATCTAATTTTTGTTTGTTTTCACATATGTCAGTTTTCAAACGCCAATCTGAAGTTTTCAGTGCTGATTCAAAACCATTCAAATATTTAGGAAAGATAGATGCCATAAATTATAGTTGAAATTAGTTATCTCATGTTACTATTTCAAATTCATCCAAAACAAAAACAAACCAACGACCACATTGCTTCAGACATAAACTACAGGTGAGAAAAGTGGAGTGCTGACCCTAAAAATTTACCATCACAAACTTTAAACAGATTGAAATTTTTCCAAGTGGGAGAAGTGAATGGTCAATACCAGATATGAAGAGACTGAGGTAGCATCACCATTCCAGCGTCCCTGCCTCCTGTGCCAGTCTCTTCCCTCTCTCTGTCCTCCTCTGGGTGCCAGCCCTCGGGCTCCTGTTGCTTCACAAAATTAAGCCTGGAAGATATGCATGCCGGAATGGTGGGTTTTCCAAAAAAAAAAATAAGAAGCCTTTGCTAGTATCCTCCTTACGCGAACACGAGGCATGTGGACATAGCCACCTAGAGGAAGCAATGCATGCAGAAAACAGAGCACGTGGAACGATTGGCAGAAGCTTCAAGAAATGAGGCGATCAAATATTCAAACCCTTCTCTATGTCTCTTAGAGGTAATAAAAAAAATATATTGTACTTGACTTCTTTTATATTGCCATTAATTTGAGTATTCATTTGACTCAACCAAGAGACAATTATTAGCACTTATAGCACAAATGAATATATATATATATATATATATATATATATATATATATATATATTAGTCTTAGTCCTTTGAGGTTGTTAAAAAAATTATATTAAATTCCCTCTTGAGGATTTGGGAAACTATTTTATTTCTTTTATTTTAAAATGCAAGAATGATTTCTCTTAATGAGTCACTATTATAACATTTAATATATCTTCAACACTAATATTGATGATGCCTATCAACATAGTCATTTAATTATTTATTTCCACTTAATTATTAAATTTGGGTCCGATTATCATAATTACGAAGTGAGATTATTTAACATTAAATCTATTATTACTCGTTAATTTAGACCACTTAAGTTACTTAATAGAACATTTACCACTATATCAATATAATACATAAAATATTATTTATTTAAATGTCTTATATACATCATATCTATATAATAAACAATCTCACCTTATTATAATAGCTAAATTACTTATATACATTTTTAAATCACTTTCAACTTTTTAACTATTTACTAAAATAATTATTCATGCTTGCTATTTTATTTTATCTTCCTCTTTACTCATGAGTGGGACTTCTATTTAATAACACATGTTACTTTTAAAGGGGCCTCGATAAGTGACTAACTGTGTTCTCATAATCAATCATCTTATGTGGACATGGTGAGGAGTGGTCTCACTCTTAGTTTATTTTCCAATGGTACCCAAATTTATGCATCGCAAGATAATTCTTAATTTTAATTAATCATTTTAAACAAAACCACTAAGTACACTAGAAAATAACTTACTCGGAGACCAAAGACAACCGAACTAGAGGGGCACTACATCAACAAAGGTCTATGTAGTAGAGTGTTTTATTGAAAATTGGTATAATTAAATGGTTATCTAAACTTGACTTCAATAAAAGATTCTATGTTGGATTGGGAATTGGTCATAAGTGTTTGCATAATTTTTTTGAGTGTAGGGATTGAGTGATTGAGTTAGTGAGTAAAATCAAAAGTGGAGATAATGTGTTTATGCCTGTATTGTCAATCGTCTACTTGTTGGAATAATGTGTTGATTAGTGAAATTTGGGTGAACTTGGCTATTGTTCAAAATGGAAGTAATGATTTATCTATGGAGTATTTATGTTTGTGATGTAAGGATTGCTTGAATTGAATATAGGTCGTTTATTGGAAATTGGGGGTGAATTTGATAATTGTTTAAAAGTGGGTGTTATTGTGTAGGTTGAAGTCATGATTGAAATGTTTATTTGCTTGCTCATTGGAATGACGTGTTGAATTAGTGAAATTGAGAAAATTTTGATTATTGTGGTTGATTTTGTATTGAGTGGATTTCGGTTGTTGTTTTATGGAGGGAGCCATTTGTCCAAATAGTTATTGTAAGACTTCCAAAGGTTGCGGAAATATTTTTTCTTTATGATTGGCTTTTCATGTTGGTTCTTTGTTCAAACACTTGATTTTATACTTGATTTATGATTATTTGGGTTTTGGCCTTGCACTGTGGAATTGTTATTTGTGGAGACTTTGTGTGAGTTGGTGCATTTCTCACTTTATGTGATAATTCAAGTGGCTTTATATGTTGTGTAAGTTGGCTTACCCAGTTAGTGGACTATAGAGTCTTTTGTTTCTAGTAGGGGGAGTGGCTCTTAATGGTGGTTTGGCACACAAAGTGGCAGGTCCAAGGTAACTCATTGAGAGTTTCTTTAATTAGTGATAACCTAAAATAAACTAGGGGGTTGGGTAGTTCAAATTAATCAAGATAATGCTTCACTCATGGCTCAAGTGCTTGTTTAGGATTGAAATGAGTGGGAAAGTCTGGAATGGAAAGATCAACTGCCTTGTCCTCTTGCAAGGTATGTTGATCATGCATGAGTTTGTATGGGGGTCCGACAGCCAGTAGAGGTGGCTACAATAACCCAGAATGGGGGTTTGGTAGCCTAGGAAGGTTATGCCAGGGTAACCCATAGAAAACTATGTGATAAAACTCCTCCCTATAGCAACCTTGTATGCCTTATATGTTTTTTTTCTTGTTGTTATTGTACCTCAGGAAGTGGTTGTTTCTTTATGTTTTGTTTGTTACTTTTGTATGTTAGAGTCATGTTAGCCTTTGTCCGCTTGATTGTTTGTGTTGTGGGTCCTTATTGTCATTTCATAGCACAAGGGGTAGACCTTAGGGTTCCACATGGTCGGGGGGAACATGCTATGCACTCCATTGGGTTCCCAGTTGATGTTCATGAGCATGGTGTGTACCGCATGCAAAGATTTCAGATGCTATACCAAACTTGAGATAGTGTTGACTTTATGTAATGTTATCATTTCAGTTGTATCTTATCATGTATTGGATGTATCCTTCCCATTGTTATAAGGGAAGCTTTGATGCAATCTTGTGAACAGTGTAATGATCTACCCCATGATGTGTGGGAAGTTGTATATGTATTCATTGGTTCGTATTCTATGCTCTTGAATGGTGTTGTATATGTGGAAATATGTTTACCTAATTATTTTAATGCATAAAATGTAAATAAAAATTTGTTATTAGTTATGTTACAATGCATGTTTTGGTTGGTTAATCATTATGTTTGTAATGTAGTCATGATACCCTCAAGGACATAGTGCAAATGTACATGTGGGTTTTACATTCTATCTTATTGTTAGTATGATCTTTATGATGTTTCACTTTTAAAAAAATTGTGTCATAAATGTTAGTTAGTTGTGTTGTCCTTTGGGCTTTCGTGGTGGGGCGTTACAATATATCCAACTAGAATAACATCAATTAATAATTGTAAAGTTGAGATTGAAAAATTAACAAGAGACAATACTAGAAAAATAATAGAAAGGGAAACACACATGCTAAGCCAAGAAGTGAGAAGAATATTAAAATAAAGAATTAGATGCACCTATAATAGTTGGAAATGAGATGAGGATAGCATAAAAAGGTGCCAACCAAATTTTATTATATTTTGAGTCGAGGACTTAACTGTATTGAAACCCTTCACCTAGCCATAAGGAGATGTCCTAGGTTGGTGATAGTGTCCATGTCAAAATGAACTTAAAAATTTAGGGAATGTTTATAGATACCTACTAATCGCTTCTTAATATTGAACATCTATCATGAGAATATATAAAGAATGGAGTAAAATGGTAAAATGTGTTGCAACTATGCCACTTGCACTATTAGAAATAAAATTAAAAAATAAGAGAAATACACCTAGAACAAAGACCCATTCACACTAAATATAGTTTGTATAGGTCATCAAGTGGTTTTTATTTTAATTTTGAATTTTAATGAGATAATGAATTGGTTATTAAAAATCCTACACCCAATCATGAGGAGATATCATACACATATACCCAACTCTAAGGAGATGTCCCACCCTTGGGTATATCTTTGAGGAGATGTCTTATACTAGTGGTGAAGTCTAGTATGTAATAATAATTTAAATTTTTATAGGGACCTTCATATTTTCACTTCAACACACTTTTATTTGATCACTTTTCAATATTATTTACATATCTCTCATATTAGACCCACAAGAACCAATTTCAAGGAGAAAACCCTACAAAATTTGGATGGTTAATAGGGATTCTACCTCAACCAATCCACTTTTGGGATTTTGAGCACAAATCCACCTATAATATTATTTTACTTTTATGTTAGGAAAGCAAACTAATTTAGAGGAGTTGAACAAAAAAAACATACTAGTTATAAAAATGGCCCAACAAGGGAAAAGGTTTTACAA
Source organism: Sequoia sempervirens (assembly GCA_007258455.2). Lineage (NCBI taxonomy): Eukaryota > Viridiplantae > Streptophyta > Pinopsida > Cupressales > Cupressaceae > Sequoia > Sequoia sempervirens. Next base: position 84,462,801 of record VDFB02000002.1, on the reverse strand, counting down.
AGGTTTAGAAATAAACTACCTACATGGAAAAAAAATCATATGGTTGGAATGTATCTAAATTAGGGAGGGGAAAACACATAATTCAGGTAAAATAGTTCAATTTTCTAAAGAAAATGAGAAGGAAAACCAAGAATAAGTTTGTTAGCGTTTGAAAGGAGAGTAAATTAGAGGGATATATAAAAAGAGAGAAATATGGAAATAAATGGTAAAAATCATAATATGGGTAATAAAATAATATAATGAAAGAGATAAAATAGTATTTTGGAACTTTCAAACGGTGGAAACTAAAAGGAAAACCAAATTAAGAGAGAAATGGGCTCTAAAAGGGACAATGAAAAGGATGCGAGAGAGAAGATAAAGAGGAAATTGATATAGGGATTAATGTAAACGGATGGAAATAGGTAATGGAATGTAGTAAAGATGAAATATTTAGTTTAGATATAATAAATGGATAATATTTCTAATCAAAACCAAATAGAAACCTATATAAGCTAATGAAAAAATAAGGAAAATTGTTACCCAAAACAAATAGATGTGTTGTAAAATTTACAAGACGAGAAAAAACTATTGTAGGTGTAGACACTAAAAAATGTCCTAAGTCCGCGAGCATCTTTTTCTTGGTCATTGTTCTTCGATAATTGAATAACTTTAATTATTCAATTAGGTGTGACTGCATTCCTCTATTAATTAAATAGTTTTTAATTATTTAATTAATTCACCTTCTCATCTTTATTCTATCTTGATCAATTAAAATTATTTAATTGCGTCGCTAATATATCCCTTTCTTCAATAATTAAATAAATCATTTTTTATTTAATTATCTTTCATCTATAGTCAAATAATAATAGTAATCATTATTTGACCTTTTATTCTTCTATAATTAAATAATTGTCAAAATTATTTAATTGTGTTTCATTCCTCTCTTTTGAATAAATAATTCAAATTAATTATCCATGTCTAATTTCCATCTCTCCATTTAATTAAATTCATAAATTTAATTAAATGCTTCTCTTTTCATTTTCCCTAAATAAATAATTTGGATAAATTATTTATTTTCCATTCCACTTGTCATTTTCCTCCATTTTGAATAAATTATTTATGCACCTCCACCTAGTCAAAGATCCTCTGTCATAACATTCATTTCTGTCATAGCCTGCATGCCTTGCATGTCTGTCATAGCTGTCAGGCGTCATAGTCGTCAACGTCATAACTTTTCCATGTATGGCATATTCTTGGTGCATCAATTCTAGACCGTTGATCTTGACATCTTTTCTGAGACTTAATCTCAACCATCCATTCTGTAACATCTCTCTCATGCATTCTCATCCATTGATCTTGGAATCTTTCTAGAAGATTAATCTCAACCGTCCATTCCAATGGTTGTCTATAAAAGCATCCTTCCTTCTTCATTTTAATTTTAACAGCTATTTTTCTCCAACTTTCTTGCTATTATTTGCAGGTTTTGCACAAGTGTTTCAACAAATCTGAGGGCAAAGTTGCATAACAAGAAGGAGAGCAAGAGAAAGAATCAACCATAATGGGGAGTGATTTCTTTTATGTTTTGCATTTTTGATTATCTTCATTATTTGTTTTCTCTTGTTTGGATGTGGTTTAATAATTTAGAGGTGTTGGCTGTCACTTTTATCTATTTTATTTGATTTTTAACCCCATCTAACATTTGGTGAACCCAACATTTGTTTTCTTGCAAAGAAATTGGTTTGTTTGTTTTGGTTGTTTTGCAGATTACAGCCAAGAATGCATGCAAAATCCTGTCATCTTCAGTTGAGCACAAAAAAATGGACGCATCAAATATTTTTAAACATTTTCTGGGTTTTGTAGGCCTCGTTTTCAGCTTTCCAAAACATTAAATGGTTTGAAATTTAATTAATATTTGAGAAAGTTATGGTCATTTTACTGATCGCAGCTTTTTAAGATTTAGTTATTAAAATCCGATTTTTCTTTTGTTTATAATATTTTTGTTTTATAGAATTTTGTAAAATATTTTTTGGGTTTTCAAGGTCTATCATTTAGCTTTCCATGGATATCTACCACTTAAAATTTTGTTAAGTTTTGAGCAAGTTATCGCCGTTTTAAGTTGCTGCTGTCAATAAATTGTTATTTTTATTTTTTTGTTACTAATCTTTTTTTTGTAGCATGTGGCAATCCCTATTCGTGTGTCAAAGACCATTGCATAAGGAACTACTAATATTTTTTTTGCAGGTTCGAATGTCGAAGACAAGATAAACAAACATTGTGCTTGTTTTTCTTTCATAGATTAGCAAACATTTGATTTTGGTGCATATAAAAAGAACACATGTCTTCTTTGGTTGATTGTGCTTGCAAGATGGTAGGTGAGTATGCTCTCACTTGGTGAAAACCTTGTGATCAGAAAACCAGCCCCATCTTTATTTGTTAATTACCCTTCACGATTCGGTATATCGAAGTATCCTCTCCCTTGCGCATTCGTGCAATCCTGGGTGTAAGAGAAACGGTTACTGACTCTAGAACTTGGGCCTGTTCTGGTGGAAAAAAGTACTCACCCCAAGACGACTCAGATCGGTAGCACCCTGACACCGAGGGACTTCCAGCCGGTATATAAAAGTGGGTTTTTTGGGAAAGCCCAAGAATCACGAGTGTGGTTCCGACGAGATGGATTCGAAAGGGAACTCTCGCCGCATGGATCATGCCCCACGAACGGAATGCCCGAATTAAAAACCTATTGTCTTAGTGTCCAACCGTTCTATTGGCCATTTCTTGGTATAGTGCAGGGTACAGTATCATGCTCGAAGATACTCACTACTGATCCCCTTGAGTAGAGATAGCAATTCTTGGGATGTCACTACCCAAAGAATCTGAATTTGGTGTGCTCGAATGACGTTAATGAGCCGTGGAGGGGAGCCAATGCCACCAAAATTCTAAGCTATCCGCTCTCAAGAAGGAAAGGTGTTTATCACCAATCCGGGGTATAATAGGTGGACTATATCAAGTATACAAACCCTTGGCCTATTGGCCTTTTAGGATTGTGCTTGTCTCATGTGTGTTTGCATACACCAAAACATCGTGCTTGTCAAGTGTTTTCTAGATTTTTAAACAGTATTCACCACATTCACAAATCTGAACACAAACAATCGACCTCAAACAAACATCACACCTAGTAACTTGCAACATCTCAAAACATTTCCAAAACCATCAACCAAACATGTCTAACTATTATCCTCCATATTCATCCACGACCTATGAACGATACCAAAGGATTGAATCTCTTGACCATCATTTGAAAGAGGTTGAAAAACAACATGATTCCCAACATTTGAATGAAGTGATGCAATCATCTCATAAGCCTTTATCCTTACCCAAAACTACATCATCCAAGTTCAATATCAATGATTTTCTGCAAAGGCTAAATGAGAAACCCAAATCTATGTCCTCAAACACAAATAATCTTGAGCAATCCTACCATGTCATGCATCTATCTTCATCTCCCATAATTCAAAATGAACCTCATGAGTCTTCCACCCAAGTTAACAATTTCATCCAACCATCCTCTCCTATCATACCATCTACATCCAATTATTCATGTCAATCTCTTAGTCCAAAGCATGCTAGCATAGACTCCCTTGCACAGCAAGATCAAAACATTCTTTCCACTCCATCCAATGATACCAAAATTCTGCAACCCCTTCCAATCTTTGACCAAGATCCCATCTCTCAAGAACCTCACGATGATCCCCTTAACTCTTTTTGTTTCATCCAAAATGATTCCCTTCCATCTCAAGAGAAAAGTATCCTTTCAAGTCCTCCTTCCACCTCATCTAATGAATCCATACCATCTCATGATTCCATCATATCCAATGATCAAGATATGCTTTCCACAAAACATCAAGATTCCCTTCCTCATCAAGATCAAGATAAACCTCCATTAAAGGATACCCTTTCATTCCATGATGATGTCCATCCTTCTCATGATCAAGATATGCCTTTGATACCACTTCATGATGATTCCATACCTAATAAAGAGCAAGCTAATCCATCTCCTACACCTCTTGATCCTTTTCCAAGTCAAGATCAAATACCCCCTTATCCCCATGTCAAGATCCTATCACACATCCTAATTCCCCTTATGACCACAATCCTCTACAAGAGTCTATCACCCCTATTCAAGCTATCCATGAACCTCTTACCTATCAAATGGGTTCTCTCACTTTTATCCAAGGTGGTTTACTTGAAGATCTTGTTATTCCTTCCATATCACAACCACCTCATGATGGACTTGCGTCTTGTTTCATAAACAATATATATCCCATTGGAAAATGAATGTGTCAAAATATGAACTACAAAGGCAAAGGATTAGGCCTTCATGAACAAGGTATCCTAGAACTCCTTTATATCCAAGAAAATCCATATTATCATGGCCTTGGTTATACACCTCACACTCAAGACATTGGTATCCATCGTAAGTCCAGATTCCATCTAAATAAACCTAAGTATCCTAGTCCATCAAACCTTCCATCTATCCTAGGTCCTTATCCTAGTCCATCAAACCTTCCATCTATCCTTGGTCCTTATCATCCAAACCCTAGTTCATCAACCCTCCCATCCATTTTGGGGCCCTACATCCCTCTATCTACTATTCATCAAGAACAACAAAGGCACACATCCTTGATACCCTCTCAAAATTCTACCTACATTAACCCATCCATAAGACCTCCATATCATTCATCTCCATCCACCCATCCCATTGCTCTTCGAAGCATTTTGGGTGCCAAATGTCAAAAGCTTCCATATCAAAATCCACATGTATCAAAGGATCAACATGTCTCCTTGAAGAGCCATGCAAAAATAAAAGAATATTTGATCCCAAGTCAAAATAAAAATCCAAAAGGCCACAAAGGCCCATCAAGTCAAAAGAAAAATCCAAAAGGCCACAAAGGCCCATCAAGTCAAAGGAAAAAAATTCAAAGGCCACAAAGGCCCATAAATCAAGAAGAAAAATTTCAAAGGCCACAAAGGCCCATAAATCAAGAAGAAAAATTTCAAAGGCCACAAAGGCCCATGAATCAAAAATCAAAGTCAAAAGCTATGTGGATTCCTAAAAGTCTCGTAGAAGCAATAAAATCTACATTGGCATCCAAATTTGCTAATCCAAAAGCTTCCTCCTATCATCCATCTAAAAACCTATCACCTTCCAAATTCATTTTTCCTCCATCACTCCACCACCCTTCAAGGTGTGTGCCAATGTTGATCTTTCCATCCTTTCCATCTATCCATCAACAAGCCTTCCAACCTCATGTCCATTATCCACCATTCATCCCCCATTATCCTCATTTAATCCAAACCTTTGCATAAGTCCTTAGCTTCTTCCATCATACCATTAATATACCTATGTTTATGAGTCTAATCCTTCTTGCCATGGTTTATTAGAGCACATATTAAAGGGATATTAGCTGTGAAACTTGATGCTTGAGTCCTTCCTCCATCTCCCTATCGTGCATATATTACCTTCCATTTTCATTTATCCCTATTCATATCCTATCTTCCATATTCCTCTTGTACTCTACACTTGGGGGCAAGTTTCATCCATCCTTTCATTTATATCCATTATCCTCTTTGTGTTCATCCTTTACCTTTCCACCTTTGATCTTGACAAGGTTAAGGATCCTCTTAAACTTCGTACATCTTATCCTTCGCCATATCAATATTCCACCATCCTATCTTAATGCATCCTTTCTTCCCTTCCTTGGTCTTGATGAGGAATAGGAGCAAAGTACTTAGTCATTGTGTCCATATCTTCTCGATCTTGATCATCCTATTCATTATCCTTACCTTTGCATTCTTCCATTCCATATCTCCTAGCTTATCAAAATCCATGTCCCATTTCCTTGCTTTGTTCTTGATGAGATTAGGGGCAAAATTACACGCGCCTGCTTTGGATTCCCTTTCATATCCTTATGTGTTACTATTCCATCTAGTTCACATCCTTATCATTTATCCATAATTATATCACCTCCAATGTTGGTCATCATGTCCCTTTGCAACCTTGAATCTTATCATGCAAATCATATTTGAGCCTAGTTGTAAAACATTATCCAATCCTCATATTTTTTGTCAATCAATCATAAACAATCATCAATCTTATTGTACTTAGATGAATCAATGATCCTAAGTACTTATCATCATCATGCCTTATGGAATCGATCATTCCTGGCATCCAATCAACCAACCATTATCATCTTTTGACAAAGGATATGTTGCTTGTGTGACATGTTTTGCAATGAATCTTTCATTTTGATCTATCATTTATCCATGGTTGCACTACCTCTAGTGTGGGGCATCTAGTTCCTTCAATCAGTCATATCACATTTCATTTCACTCCATCTTTAAAACTTCCAAAAATTTAAATTAAAAAAAAAATCATAAAATGTCCTGAAAAAATTCAAAAAAATCATAAAATGTCCTAAAAAAATTCAAAAAATCATAAAATGTCCTCAAAAATTCAAAAAAATCATAAATGTCCTCAAAAAATTCAAAAAAATCATAAAATGTCCTGAAAAATTCAAAAAAATCATAAAATGTCCTGAAAAAAATCAAAAAAATCATAAAATGTCTTGAAAAAATTCAAAAAAATCATAAAATGTCCTAAAAAAAAATCATAAAATGTGTTGAAAATTCAAAAAAAATCCAAAATTCCAAAAAATAGTGACACTTTCAGATCACCGCACAACTTTGAACTTCAACAAAATCAAAACATGCAAACGTTGACAATCAAGCAAACATTATAACATAAATATCAACCCATCTTACAAATCCAACCAAAACACATAAACTGTAACGAGAATCATTTTTTACATTGAAGCAAAACCCCTGCTTGTTTGTTGATCTTTGCTTATTTTATGATTTTATCTTTGGTGACATGTCTTTTAGCTTCTTAAGAATGTCTTTGACTAGAGAGGCAAGGATGGGGCATGTTCACTTGTTTGTTGTTTACGGATTGTTTCTTATTCACATGATGACTTGTCTTAAGACATGGTTGTCTAAAACCATCAAGGATCTATGAGTCTAATGTGGATGAGAGCATTCCTTGTTTGATAGTGTCTTCTATGCAATAAGTATTCAGGTCATCTAAGGTTCTTATAACTAGATGCTTATACTTCATTACTAAATAAAAATGCAAACAGTATTCAAGTCATCTAGATGTTCATGTTATCTAGATGCTTATACTAATTTGCGACATAATAAGTCCGATGATGATAAAAACACTTAAATGGTACAAGAAGCTTCATCACCTTCATTATCTTCCATCTTCCATTTCATTTTCTTCATCTTTCTTGTCGCGGAGAAATCAATTAATTGCTTAACTCACTAATATATGTCTCTTGAATCAAATCTCAAATCAATCAACCTACTTCTTGAACTTTCATGTCCCCTTAATCAATCAATCAATCCATCATTGCAGCAACTTGTCTTGCGTAAGCATAATTCTCAATCAGCTTAATTAGCTCAATCAGCTTCATCAGCTCATCAACCTGGCTATACTGATCATTTCCATCAATTGTTCAGTTACACCTGTCAACTGTGCATTTTCATCAAAATGTACATCACTGCTTTATCACTTACGCAATATCAAGTATCTAATCACTTTCTGGACATCTATCGAGAGATTAATCTTCTTACTATCTATTCGATCAATCTCTCGAGGGGGCATATCATTCTTATCATAATCCTTATAAAGATATCTTTGGGGCATGTATCAGTTGATCAATCTTTTTCTTTGAAACAATGCAACAAGCTACATTGTCTCAAAGAGGGGCAAAATGTAGACACTAAAAAATGTCCTAAGTCCGCGAGCATCATTTTTCTTGGTCATTGTTCTTCGATAATTGAATAACTTTAATTATTCAATTAGGTGTGACTGCATTCCTCTATTAATTAAATAGTTTTTAATTATTTAATTAATTCACCTTCTCATATTTATTCTATCTTGATCAATTAAAATTATTTAATTGCGTCGCTAATATATCCCTTTCTTCAATAATTAAATAAATCATTTTTTATTTAATTATTTATCTTTCATCTATAGTCAAATAATAATAGTAATCATTATTTGACCTTTTATTCTTCTATAATTAAATAATTGTCAAAATTATTTAATTGTGTTTCATTCCTCTCTTTTGGATAAATAATTAAATAAAAAATGTACATCTAGAAATCAAATACAAAATGGACAGCCAATTATTGAAAGATAAATTCTATTTGATTTCACGTTGAGTTCACCAAATGTTAGATGGGGTTAGAAATCAAATAACATAGATAAAAGTGACAGCCAACACCTCTAAACTATTAAACCACATCCAAACAAGAGAAAACAAATAATGGAGATAATCAAAAATGCAAAACATAAAAGAAATCACTCCCCATTATAGTTGATTCTTTCTCTTGCTCTCCTTCTTCTTGTTATGCAACTTTGCCCTTAGATTATTTGAAACACTTGTGCAAAACCTGTAAATGGTAGCAAGAAAGTTGGAGAAAAATAGCTGTTAAAATCAAAATGGAGAAGGAAGGATGCTTTTATAGACAACCATTGGAATGGACGGTTGAGATTAATCTTCTAGAAAGATTCCAAGATCAATGGATGAGAATGTATGAGAGAGATGTTACAGAATGGATGGTTGAGATTAAGTCTGAGAAAAGATGCCAAGATCAATGGTCTAGAATTGATGCACCAAGAATATACCATGCATGGAAAAGCTATGACGTTGACGGCTATGACGCCTGACAGCTATGACAGACATGCAAGGCATGCAGGCTATGACAGAAATGTATGTTATGACAGAGCATCTTTGACTAGGTGGAGGTGCATAAATAATTTATTTTAAATTATTTATTCAAAATGGAGGAAAATGACAAGTGGAATGGAAAATAAATAATTTATCCAAATTATTTATTTAGGGAAAATGAAAAGAGGAGCATTTAATTAAATTTATCAATTTAATTAAATGGAGAGATGGAAATTTGACATGGATAATTAATTTGAATTATTTATCCAAAAGAGAGGAATGAAACACAATTAAATAATTTTGACAATTATTTAATTATAGAAGAATAAAAGGTCAAATAATGATTACTATTATTATTTGACTATAGATGAAAGATAAATAATTAAATAAAAAATGATTTATTTAATTATTGAAGAAAGGGATATATTAGCGACACAATTAAATAATTTTAATTGATCAAGATAGAATAAAGATGAGAAGGTGAATTAATTAAATAATTAAAAACTATTTAATTAATAGAGGAATGCAGTCACACCTAATTGAATAATTAAAGTTATTCAATTATCGAAGAACAATGACCAAGAAAAATGATGCTCGCGGACTTAGGACATTTTTTAGTGTCTACATTTTGCCCCTCTTTGAGACAATGCAGCTTGTTGCATTGTTTCAAAGAAAAAGATTGATCAATCATACATGCCCCATAATGGAGAGTGATTTTTATATTTTTTATTATCTCCATTATTTGTTTTCTCTTGTTTGATGTGGTTTAATAGTTTAGGGTGTTTGTCACTTTTATCTATGCTATTTGATTTCTAACCCCATCTAACATTTGATAAATGTTAGATGGGGTTAGAAATCAAATAGCATAGATAAAAGTGACAGCCAACACCTCTAAACTATTAAACCACATCCAAACAAGAGAAAACAAATAATGGAGATAATAAAAAATGTAAAACATAAAAGAAATCACTCCCCATTATGGTTGATTCTTTCTCTTGCTCTCCTTCTTCTTGTTATGCAACTTTTCCCTCAGATTTTTTTGAAACACTTGTGCAAAACCTACAAATGGTAGCAAGAAAGTTGGAGAAAAATGGCTGTTAAAATCAAAATGGAGAAGGAAGGATGCTTTTATAGACAACCATTGAAATGGATGGTTGAGATTAATCTTCTAGAAATATTCCAAGATCAATGGATGAGAATGCATGAGAGAGATGTTACAAAATGGATCATTGAGATTAAGTTTCAGAAAAGATGTCAAGATCAATGGATGAGAATTGATGCACCAAGAATATGTCATGCATGGAAAAGCTATGACATTGACAGCTATGACGCCTGACAGCTATGACAAACATGCAAGGCATGCAGGCTATGACAGAAATGAATGTTATGACAGAGGATTATGACAGAGCATCTTTGACTAGGTGGAGGTGCATAAATAATTTATTTTAAATTATTTATTCAAAATGGAGGAAAATGACAAGTGGAATGGAAAATAAATAATTTATCCAAATTATTTATTTAGGAAAATGAAAAGAGGAGCATTTAATTAAATTTATCAATTTAATTAAATGGAGAGATGGAAATTAGACATGGATAATTAATTTGAATTATTTATCCAAAAGAGAGGAATGAAACACAATTAAATAATTTTGACAATTATTTAATTATAGAAGAATAAAAGGTCAAGTAATGATTATTATTATTATTTGACTATAGATGAAAGATAAATAATTAAATAAAAAATGATTTATTTAATTATTGAAGAAAGGGATATATTAGCGACGCAATTAAATAATTTTAATTGATCAAGATAGAATAAAGATGAGAAGGTGAATTAATTAAATAATTAAAAACTATTTAATTAATAGAGGAATGCAGTCACACCTAATTGAATAATTAAAGTTATTCAATTATCGAAGAACAATGACCAAGAAAAATGACGCTCGCGGACTTAGGACATTTTTTTTAGTGTCTACAGTAGGATCTAATATAAAACATAAATAACTACTAAAATGTACTAACCACTAACATATCCTCACTCCTTTAGGAAAATTAGCTCTACTATAGATCCTAAGTGAAAATTTTATTGTTTGTATACTACAATAAAAGATTGAGAGGTTTGTTCCATAGGTTTATGGAGGGGATCTGGGGAGACAACATAGTAGGAATTAAGAATCATGATTAGATTATTCTCCCATTTAATTATGATGATAGATGAAATGATTTTACCATCACCATATTGTTGATTATTAAGGTGAAACTATTGTAATATAATATCTTAAAAGTGTATACAAATATCTAATTTCATTAATTAATAATAATTTCCATAAGATAAATATTATGTGATTACAAATGAAGTAATAAGAGATAAATCAAAAAACCACACGTGAGATGCTATTTGCATGGATAAAACCTTCTAAGAAAAAAATCCACATGAGAAAGAGGAAAAGTATGTTATTAATCTTCAAAAGAGATGTACATCAACACACTAACACTTTCAAATCTGGTAGCATTCTAGTAGCACCTATGCACCTATAAAATAATCCTAAAAACCTACTATCTCATGCTTTCAATATATAGACATAGAGAGAATAAAACCATAAAGGGTTTACCAAAAAAAATGGATAAAAAAACCATGGTACCTTGTAAAAACCCATGCCCCACTATAGAGAGCATCTTCCAATAATAGTAAATATATAAAATAATTTATATATAATCACATGGGTGCAACCAATTATCCCCCTTAATAGATAATATAACTATAATGGCATCATAATCTCATATTATTCCACTCCCAAAGTATAGCACTCCAAGATGAAGAGGCCAACTCATGCGGATCTCATCTTGTCACTCAAGATTCTCATTCCTTAATCCTAAAGCCTAGAATTAGGAAATAGCATTTAGTGATTAAATATTCAATTATACCCACCATTATTATGATCCACCTTCCTCATGAATGCATATGCCAAATCATATTAATATTATGAAAGAATCTAAATTAAAATAATATCTAATATCACCCTAGGAATCAAGAACACTTTTTAAGAGTGTTCAAAGCACATGAATAGTGCATATGATTGAAAGGTAAATGACACCTTAATCCTAAAATTCTCCCACTTGAAATTATATATTACAAATACATCCATATGGGAAAAATAAAATTAAGTACAAGTATCAAGGCTTGTGGAATTCCTACACCAAGAGAGCTTATATGTTGTCACTAGATTCATAAATGAATCTACAACATTATCCAAAGTTTCAACCATCTCTAAGAAGACCTTACCATTCTCAACAATTTCTTAAACAATGTTATACGATACATCAACATGATTACTATGAGTATGATACATAGAATTTTTGGCCAAACAAATTACACTCTATATGTCACATCTTATTCTAACAATTCTAAAATCAAAACCCATCCCTTTATCAAGTCTCTATAACTAAACAACCTTTTTAGAGGAACATGTAGTAGGGCTCAATATACTTTTCTTTTGTGGTGAATACAACAACTATGGGTTTCCTTTTAATCTTCCAACTCTTTTCACCTCTAAATAGAGAGAAAATATAGCTAGTAGTGAATCTTCAACTATCAAAGTCACCTACTCAATTTTCATCAGCAAATCCTTGTCATCCAATTAATTATCCACATTATCAATACCATGATAACAAAAATAGTAATAAGAAGTTCCACATAAATATTTAAATATATAAACATAAAATGTATCATAAAGCTGAGTTTTGAGCTCCTTGATCATCACCTTGCTACTACCAACAAACAATATATCATCCACATATAATAAAATGATTAGAATATGATCATAAATAATCTTAATATAAACATAATGATCTTCTTCACTCCTATGTTCAAAACCCAGTTTCAATGCAAAGGCATCAAAATTTTGGTACCACATCTTGGGGTGACTGTTTTAGACCATACAATGATCATTTTGAACTACAAACTAATTTTTTATTTCTTTTCACAACAAAACCATCATGTTGTTGCATATAAATCCCCTCATCAAGATCTCCTTTTAAGAAAATAGTTTTAACATCTATTTTCTCAATTTCAAAATTACAAGCTAGAACATTGGATAAAAAGAATCTAATAGAGGATAACTTATCAAAAAGAGAGAAAATATCACCAAAATTGATTCCCTCTCAAGATTTAGTTGTTGGAAATCGGTCTAGCCTTATAATACTCTAGCTAATTGTCTGCATAAAATTTAATTTTGTATACCCACTTGCAACCAATGGGATTTCTTCCCTTATGCAAACTAATAATATCTTATGTATCAAAATTGTCTAAGGCCATTAACTCCTCCTCCATGGCCTAATTTCAAGACTCGCTATCTTATAAAAAGAGCCTCCCCATAATATATAGGTTCATCATTGGTACTTAACAAAGAAAATACACAATAAAAATCTAGTAGGCTATACTTTTTAAGTATATTTTGTTTTCTTTTAGACCTTATCAAGGTAGAAGTAATGGGATTTACCAATTTTTTTGTATGATCATCTTGTTCATCATCATTTGAAATATTTGAACCCTATTTTTCTTCTCCATCCTCTAATTCATCTATTTTTTCTTCCACATGTTCATCTTCTTTTTTTTTTTTAATTTTTGTTTCAAAGTGCACCACTTTTGTTCTTTTCTTTCCCTTTGGTTGTTCTTTACCTAAATAAGCTCTAAACTACCTAAAAATGACACCTCTAAAAAAATTGAGTTAGAGGATTCCAATTCTTATAATCTTTAACATTCTCACTATAATCCATGAAAATGTATTTTTAAGCTTTTGGATTTAGTTTTGATTGCTCTTACTAAGGAAAATGAGTATAAGCCTCACAAATAACTATCCTTAAATGTAAAATTGAAGGATTTATACCTATCCACACTTAATTAGGAATTTTATCAAATATTTGAACAAGGAGATCTATTAATCAAATAACTAGTACTTACAACCTCTATCGAAACACATTGATCTAGTTTCATACCACTAAGCATACTTCTAGCCCCTTTCATTAAATTTTGATTTGACCTCTTTTATACCCCATTTTATTGGGGATCCGGTTTAGTCTTTTATTGGACAATACCTACATGCTTAAAAACTTCATCATTTTTTTGGAACAATATTCCCTACGACCATTAGATCTCAACACCCTTACCTTATAATTGATTTTCTTCTCAAATAAGGCTTTAAATTCTTTAATCTTAGTGAAAAATATAGATTTAGAATCATCAATGAATATAATCTAACATCAAAATTTACCCATGGAGCCAACATCCACTAGAACAAAAAAAAATGAATGAATAATTTCTAATAGTCTCTTAGATTTATTCGTTCTAATAGGAAATGATGATCTATTATGTTTCCAAACACACAATGCTCATAGAAATCATTTTTACTAACATGATAACAAAAAAACTATCAACTGACGTTTTATTAATAATTGTCTTTAGACCATTTTCAATACTGTGACTGAAATGTTGGTACTATAACATACATGTATTTTCAATTCCAGTTACATTGGTAGAATTAAAAAAAGGGGAGGAATTAAGCCTAAGTAGAGTCCTGATTTGAGATCCCCAAGATATGTCCAAATTCCCTCTTACCAACTTGTAACTAATCTTGTTAAATGTGATATGCAATCTAGAATTATTTAACTTAGATATTAAAATTAAATTTCTTGCAAGACCTAGAATATGAAAAACATGGTCAAGGATTTTAACCCTTCACTAAAACACAATTGTACCTTTCCCTTAGCAACAATTTGTTTTGGGGTAAGTGCAGGAAGATGGGAGGCCAAAAAAGGGTCTTAAGTGGCCACCTTTTTTTTCTAAAATCAAGAAATACTGACCTTGGATGAGAAATTGAGCATAGTTACACTCAAAATTTTAATATGCAACAAAAACAATGTTAGTAGTGCTCTAAGTCTACTTTCTAAACTACTATTTAAAAAAAAATGGTATAGATTAAGGGGTTCAAAAAAGGGAGCCATAGAAATTAGTGTTGTTTCTATCAAATAAACATAACATAGCGTATTTTGTGGCTCCCTCAAAAGGTTAATTTTTTTTTGGTATTTTTAAAATCACTTTGGTGAGAAATTAGCTAACATGTAGTTTATGCCCAATTTTTCTAATAAATTTTTAATGAATATTTGATTTCTTACTAATTTTCAAAGTGGACACATCCTAACAAATAGAATTATGGTTGTGCTACCCCCATCAATTTTGAAAACTAATTGAAAATCTTTTTTTAAATATGTGTAGAGTGGAGTCTAGTTTATAAAAGTGTAATTTATTTAAAATTTCAATGAATGGTTAAAAAATAAAGTAAAAAATACCAAGCATTGGCTTTTTCCAAAAAATAAACACATAAACAAAAGAAATTAAAGATGAAAGGCTTAACATTGTCAAAATATGAAAAAAAATACATCGTTAAATAGCTAAGAGAGAGCCTAACATTACCCAAGTGTTTGATTTGTTGGACCTTGAAACAAATGCAAACCTGACAGTTAGCACAAATGAGATTATGTGAAATCTTGAAGAATATACAAAAAATGTCTTTGGATGTTGGGAAGGTGTTCCAAGCCTTAGGGTTGGAAATCCAAAGCAAATCCCAAGCCTAAGGCTTGGGGATTCCCAAAGCAACATATAATGCGCTCACGCTATGTTATGCTTTGCATTTTATTTTATTTTGTAAAACCTTGTTGTATGTGTGTCAAGTTCGAAATAACATGAGTGTGTTATAATGTGCTTGCATTATGTCTCGCTTGGAATGTTTTATGTTAAAGTTTATTAAGTATGTTTGATGCATGTATGTTTGTATATATATTTGTATTTATGTTTGTATGCATGTATGCATGTCTGTATGTATGCTTGTACGTATGTATGCATGTATGTGTGTATGTTTGTATGTATGTATGTATGTATGCCTGTATGTATGAATGTATGTATGCATACTTGTATGTCTGTATGCATGCATGCTTGTATGCATGTATGTATGTATGTATGTATGTATGTATGCCTATATGTATGTATGTATGTATGTATGTATGTATGTATGTATGTATGTGTGTGTGTGTATGTGTGTGTGTATGTATGCATGTGTGTGTGTATGTATGTATGTATGCTTATATGTATGTCTGTATGTATGTATGTATGCTTGTATGTATGTGTGTATGCTTGTATGCATGCATGCATGCTTGTATGTATGTATGTATGTATGTATGTATGTGTGTATGTGTGTATGTGTGTATGTGTGTATGTGTGTATGTATGTATGTATGTATGTATGTATGTATGTATGCTTGTATGTATGTATATAAGGGTTTTGAGTTTAGGGTATATAAGGACCTGAGGGTATAGTTTTTAGGATTGAGGGTTGAGGTATTTGGGTTTAGGGTTTAAGGTATAGGGTCGAGGGTTGAGGGATTAGGGCTTAAGTACTAGGTAGAGGGTAGAGGGTAGAGGATTATAGTTGAGGGATAATATTCAACTTGTTGAGTGTATAAGATTAAGTGTGTAAGGTATAGGGATTAGGGTTTAGGATATTGGGTTTGGGGTTTACGATATGGATTGAGGGTATAAGGCATAGGGTGACTTGGGTTGAGAGTGTATGGTTTAATTTTTAAGTATAGGGTTAAGGCACAATATTTAGGGTTTAGGATATAAGGATGAGGTTATTGGGTATAGAGATGAGGGTTTGTGGGTGTAGGTTTCAGGAGGGTTTAAGGTATAGGGTTGAGGATTGAGGGATTGGGGCTTAATTATATGGTTGAGAGTTTACAGTTGAGGGATAATGTTCAAGGTTGAGTGTCTAATATATAGGGTTCAATGTTTAAGGTTGAGGGCATAAGGCATATGGATGAGGGTTGAGGGTTTAGGGCATAACTATAAGGTATAGGGTATAGGGTAGAGGTTTGAAGGTTGAGGGATATTGTTCAAGGTTGAGTGTCCAGGGTTATGTGTATAGGGTATAGGGTTTAAGGGTTTAAGGGTATATAGGGGTTGAGAGTTTAGGGTTTAAGGGTTTAAGGTTTGAGTGGTTAAGGGTTTAAGGGTTGAGGGTTTAAGGGTTGAGGGATTAGGGTTTAAGGTATAGTGTTGAGGGTAGAGGTTTTAGGGATAGGATTTAGGTTTTAAGGTTTAAGGGTTGAGGGTTGAGGCTAGGGTTGAGCGTTAAGGGATTAGGGTTTAATGGTGTAGACATGTAAAAATGACCTATATCACACATCCTGAATGACATTTTCTCATCATCGACATCATTATGATTTAATATCATTGCATTTCACATCATTTACATCAAATACCCTAATTTCTTCTATTAATTGAATAAAATTGCATTATTTAATTAATTCACTATTTTATCATTTTTGACTAATTAAATAAATTTCATTTATTTAATAATTTCTAATCTAACTTTATTCCTCTCGATTAATTATATAATATTAATTATTTAATTATGTCACTAATTTACCCTATTCCCCTAAGTCAAATAAATTATTAATACTTAATAGTTTAATTAAATCACTTTATCCTAAACTTGAGTAATTAAATTAATTATTCAAAACATCATCTAAAAAGTTCAACAAAATAAATACAACTTTGATTGTAAAAGTCAAACATGACTTGCACGTTCAACTCAAAAAGCTTAATTAATTAATTCAAAATTATTAATTACCCTCACCCCCTTTTGTGATTGAGCAAATTATGACCATTGATTGCTCACTTTGATTGGCTAACCAATTCATCTATTTCCTAACTAATCCATCCATTTCCCAACTAATCCATCTATTCTTCAATCCCACTAAAAGATCAACATGTTTTCCTTAATTCCATAGATTAGGCAATTTATTTCCTTTAATTGATCAATTAACATCCGTAATTGATTCGATCATAGAAGCTAACTGAGAAATATATTTATTTTCAAAAAACTTTCAACCATTGATCTTGATTCAACATTGTTATGATCTTGCACATTCATTTCAAAATGTAAAATCTATATAACAATAATCTTCATCTTAAAAAATGATCAAAGAATTGAGATATTTTGTGCAATGAAGTAATGTTGAATTAACAATTGATTTCTTCGGAGATTTTACACACATCTTCGATCATCATTCACGCACATTGAAGCTTTTGCAACACATAATGGAGGCTTCACATTGATACAACACAATCCAACATCATTTACAAATACACTTCGACATGATATGGGTAACAATATTAGTTAATTGAATTCATTGTATGCTTCTTGTTTACATTGTTTGATTTCATTGAATTTAGTAATTTATATTGTTCATTTCATGAGTAATGGGTATGGAATCTATCTTTCATTTGAATTAAATCTTGTTTGATTCATTTATGCTTGATTTCCTATGCTTCTCAATTTCCCCCTTACATATTCTGCCACACCTGGTGGGACCTTAGCCCTTGACATTAACATTTCCTTGAGTGTATTTTGAGCAGTTGTAGATTCTAGAAACATACTTGAAAAAAAAAAAAACGTGAAAACTACAAGAATCTCATGCGGTCATTTCTTCATTTTGACTGTAGTTGCATTTTTTGCAACCACTATTGAAAAAATTGACTACTTTTTCTTTAGATAACAGGGTCGCTTCTGACTTTTGGACCACTCTTTCTAGAGACAAGTTTGTAGTTGCAAATAATAGGGCCACTATTGACCATGAGGACCCCAGTTGCTAAAAATAATAGGTCTACTTTTGACTAACATTTACGCTTTTTCTCTATGTCTTTTCGATTTAAATTTGCAAACAATTTTTTTGATTTCTAACACTAACAAGTGATTGTTTTTGGTGTTTGAAAGTTGCTAAGATTGATTATGTAGAATTTGTAGGAGTATGGAACGTTTTTATCCAAGAAAAACTAACAGTTTTATTGCAGAGAAGTTGAACGGTCCAAGTCACATTCAAAATAAAAAAAATTCTTAGTTTAGAAAATATTTCAAATTGATGCTTAAAAATTGAACCCCGCAACTTGAACATTTCGATTTGGTGTCTTAAAATGAAATTTTCAAAATATTTCTTGGTTTAGAAAATCCTTTGAATTGGTTCTTAAAAAATTGAACCCACAACTTGCACATTTTGATTTGGTGTCTTAAAATGAACTTTTGAAAAGCTTTCATAGTTTAGAAAATCTTTTGAATTCGTGCTTAAAAATTGAATCCCATAACTTGCACATTTCAATTTGGTGTCTTAAAATGAACTTTCAAAATCTTTCATAGTTTAGAACAAACACTTCATTTTGGTGCTCATAAAATGGAATGTTTTGTTTTGACCAAACTCTTTCATTTTGTTGATGAACGAACAATCTTTCTTTTGTTGACCACACTATGACAAGGCTATTAGAAATACTCAAGAATTGATGCTCAAAATTGAACAAATACATTATGATTTGCACACAGGTATCTACTTGCTTGAAATCCAGAACACTTCAAAATTGGTGCACATAAAAAACAAATTTCTATCTTGTTCGCACTTCATTCATTTTTTCTTTTTTTGATAGCGCTGCTTGAGGGGCTTAAAAAGAATGTTACAATGAATTGCATGTTGTATTTTTCGTGCTTGGAAAACTAAGTTTCTATCCTCTCCCCTCACATCTTTCAGTGATCTTGGGTGACAAAAATCACTTTGAGTTTCACACTTGTTTCATTTCAAGTATCACCTTTTAGATTGGGCCTACCTTGAGATACATCCCATGTTGGAGAACTCGGGATGACTCAAAGCATTTTTTCCCTTAGGCCACTATATAAATCAGGTCATGGCTAAACACCAAGACTAGACCTCGATTACTTTTCTTCCAGTACCATTCAAAAAGGGGAGGTGCAATTGGGTATGTAGAGCCCCAAGTAAGAGTGGTTAAATCCTTAAGTGGCTTACTGGGTGCTAGCAAAGTAGAGTGGTCCCATGAGCAGTGACTAAGAACCATTGTAGGAGAAGACACCCTTTTTATTCAAAACATTCTTTGAAAGTGGTACTTAAGAATTTACTTCAGAGAAGTTACTTACCAAGTCTGATTTATGGTTGTGTTAATATGCTCTCCATGAGTTGCATGTAAAATCATCCCTTTAGGCATGACGTAAGCCTACCTAAAAGAATGTGCCTATCTCTAGGGTGCAATGATTGTCTTCACAAACTTGCCAAAAAATTTCACTACTTTGGACATCAAACACCTTGCTTGATTTAAAAAGAACACATCAAAATAAACATTAAACTTGGTTATCAAATCTCAAACCCTTTGGACATAGTGTGAATACCTTTGAAAAGAGCCCTATATTTGCACTCCTTAGGAGATATCTTAAACATATATCTCTAAAGGTTTTTGAATATTTAGGCTTACATTTCAAGTCACGTTTTAGACCAAAGTCAACATTGGGTACTATGGTTTTAGTATCTTGACTTTCACAAAATTTGAGCTTTTTTGGAAAGAAACTTGCTTAAACTACAAACATTTAGAGTCAAATAGTTTTGATCATTGTGTTGTATTGTATCACTTGCCAATTTCTCAAAACAAATTAGATCAAAACGAGACTCAAAATTGCAAAATTTTCCAAACTATTTCCAAAATAGAAACTACAAAAAAAACTTGAATAGAAGCTACTATTTCTCTTGTTTATAATGCTATTGACCTAAAACTAGGCGTAGTTGACCCAAAAACCTACCGCTATTGCTCTCTACATTATGACAGTCACTGTAAAAAAAATTTCACTTTTGAAAAATAGAACACAGTTGACCTAAAATTATCACAGTTGATCCTAGCATTGCCGCACTTGACCTATTTTTATAGCCACAGTTGACTTAAATTTGGCCCCTTTTGACCAAAATGGTTGCTTTTTCATTCACTATTCAATGGTCAGAAAATTTGAAAAAGAGGCCATTTTTGCTAAATCTACCATAGTTGTCACAAAAAAAAATTTCTCTATTGACACAAACAAAATTGATTTTTCCAAAACTTACCTCTATTGAGCTCTATGTTACCAACCACAAATTGAAACAAAGACCACTACTGTATAATTTTTTCCATAGTTGTCCTAAAATTGAATGCTATTGTTGTAAAGATTGTCACTTTTGGTCTTTTTTTTTGGTGCAAATTAGAGACCAATTTAAAATTGGTTTCATCTTTCACCTTGTGAGAATTAAAATAGTTAGACCTCCAAAAACACATCATATCTACATTAGTCCATATCCATTTGCAAAATCAAACACACAATCCTAGTTTTAGGATTCAAAATTGTAACACAACTTGGATTATTCCTTCACTCTTGATTTCTAAGATATCAACATTTATTTGCACCTCAAGGCTAGTTCAAGTAGATCTTCAAAACATATCCTCTAGAAAACGAAGTGAAATATCGGTCCAAGTTTTCTAAAACATTTTGAGTCCCAAAGTTAGCATCATTTCCAAAACATTCATCAAATATCACTCACTTTATGACCATTTGGCATCCTATTGCTCCAGTTCAACAACTAGGTCTTACAACACCCATTATACAACCAAACCTCATGTGAATTGAAGATGAACAATCAGACATTATCAATAGTATGAGAAATTTTGTGTTTGAAAAAAGGAAACACCAACTTAGTGGAGAAACAGAGCTAATATCTTAGACAAAGAAGAACAAAAAAATAATCTTGTAGCCCAAAGGCTGTTATTACCATCTCTTGTGTGGCAATAGAAAAAAAAAAAACACAACACCATTCCTTTAAAACAAAAAATCCCAAAAACAAAATCTCATTCCATAAGTTAAAAAACACTAACATTCATAAAATTCTTGGCACTTGTTTATGACAACTACACGATCTCAACATAGGAAAAATATGGAAGACAAAAAAGTAGCTCAAGTGCACCAAAAAAAACACTACCAATGAGGAAACATACGCATGGGGGTACAAACCAAGTGACCTTACAACTCCTCAAAGATAACCCATGTTTAAAGAAAACCAAGATCAACCCCCTACTTCTTAGGCATCAACAAGGACTTGATAAACAAGCCCAACCTCATGATTCTCAAAATTACATAGTACAAGAAGAGGATAGTGATGAAGAACTTACTGAGGAAAGACTCGTAGAACACTCCCAAAATCCTAAGATGTAAAAGATTATGGATAAGATGCTTGGGATAAACACAAACTAGTATTTCCTTGCACTTACGAAAAGTGGTTCTAAACTACTAATTGAATTTAACATAGACATGCTAAAAGATCCAAATCTTATCCCACATGGAGATAAGATGGTAGTTAGAAAAATTCCAAAACCAACCATGAACACCAACATACCATCGTTATTTTCACAAAACAATGATCCAACACAACCCAAGGATAATCCTTTGTTCAAACTACCATCCCAAATTGAACAAGTAGTTATGGAACAACAATATCAAGGAAACACATCCCAAAACATGCCACAACATAACATTATGAAAAACATGGGGAGCATTCCAATGGACCAACAAGGTGGTAACCCATCACAAGGGAAATACATGCCCCAACGCACTTCCCATATTGACCTTTTCAACAACTTACAATACCAACAAGGGAAGTCATCACAAAATACACAACAATAAGGTGTGCCACAAATGAACTACCAAGGCAACCCTCGAAAAAATCCACAACAACAAGGTGTGCCACAAACTAACAACCAAGGCAACCTTCAACCAAATCAACCACAACAACAAGGTGTGCCACAAATGAATTACCAAGGTAACCTTCAACAAAATCCCCAAAAACAAGGTGCACCATCAACAAACTACCAAGGCAACCTTCAACAGTACTCACAACAACAAGGTGTGCCATCAACAAACTACCAAGGAAACCTTCAACAACATTCACAACAACAAGGTGTGCCATCAATGAACTACCAAGGCAACCTTCAACAAAATTCGCAACAACAAGGTGTTCCATCAACAAAGTACCAAGGCAACCTTCAACATTCACAACAAGAAGGGATACCACAAATGAACTACTAAGGTATACCCAAAACTTAACAACACTTTGTTCAACAAACCCAACATCAAATCATCAACAACAACAACAAAGAGGATCACAAAATCAATACCAAGGAACACCTCAAGGTCAATATTAGGGTACAAAACAAGGACCTAACTTACCTTATACACAACAAGGAACTAACATACCTTATGTACAAAATGGCCCTCAAAATCCCATGACTACACAATATCCAGTTTACGACCAAATGAACGTCATGGGACAACATATTTACAATACCCAAAATCCTCAAATGTGCACACCAAACAATGACATAAATTTGTAACTCCAAACACTCAATCAAAGGATATCAAATATACAAATTGGGAAACCCAAGAAGAGTTATTCTCTCCAAGACATTTGTCCATATCTGTTTGATCAAAACATATCCATGGTACCTTTCCCCAAAGGCTTCGAAATACAAAAATTTGACAAGTATAGGGGGAAAGGAGATCCAATTGAGCATGTACGTGATTTTTCAATATCTTGCATGGAACTACAACAAAATTATACCTACTTAATGAGATTTTTCCATGGAGTCTCAATGGGCCCGCTATAGATTGGTTCTCGTGTTTACCTCTAGGTATTAGAACATTTGATGAACTACCAGATAAGTTCGTCAACCACTTCTCATATAACATAGAACAAGACATTACGATCACAGACTTTTATAAAATCAAAAAAAATCAAGGTGAATCATTGGCCTCATGCCTACAATGATGGAGACACAAAGCAAGAAAAATCAAGTGACTAGTTCTAGAGAAACAACTTGTTGATGTCTTTATCTCTAACGTACATGAAAATATTAATTACAACCTCACGGTACTATGCCCAAATTTTTTTGAGGAAACTATTGAAAAGGGTATACTTATTGAAAGATCCCTCATTGCAAGAGGAACAATCAAAATTTACAATACAAAAGACTAACCCTCTACTTCAAATGATAGACCCAAGATATGGGTGAAAAACAAGAATGTAACCAATGATGGATTAGTTGATGCTAAGGTTGTACACAATGTGTAAACACCTAATATGCCATAGAATTAGGTTCAAACAACACAACAATGTTATCAACAAAACAATCAACTGACCAAACAACAACAAAAGCAAGGATAGGATAACGAAAGGAGACCACCAAGACAATATGATCAACCACGAAGGAAATTTACTCCTTTGGGAGAAACCCTTGAGGTCATCATGCACAAACTAGTCCAAAATAACCTCATCATAATAAATGATAGACCAAATTATGAGGAACCCAAATTCGAACCCTCTTGGTATAACAAGAATGACAAATGTGAATTTCACAAAATCAAGGGGCATACCACCAATAACTATATGATACTTAAGAAAATTGTGGAAGACTTGATCGAAAAAGGAGAAGTGGACATCGAGCTTTGTCCCAAAAATAAAGATCTCAAGATCTACAAGGATCTAATCCTTGACCATTCTAGGGGAAACAAAAAAGGCAAAGAACAAGACTACCATAAGGTTTCCTTTTCTTATGGTCAGGATACCATTCTAGGACATATCTCTTTTGATGATCATAGTATACGGACATTAACCATAAGGGGAAGAGATCCTAAATGTAATGTGACTACCCAAAGGGGAAGTGTAACCATCCAAGGAGCACCAACCCAAGTAAAGGCCACAAGTAAACCAACCAGTGACTATAGCATTGTGGACAACTCAAGAAAACTCCCACCCTAATCTCCATCTTGGAGCTTCTAAAACTATCACCAGCACATAAAGAGATATTAGAGAAGATCTTATCAAAACATCAGTCCCAAACACCCTTGACGCTAACCAGTTTTAAGCCATGGTTGGCAATATCACATTGACCCATCATTTAGTCTTTTCTAAGAAATACCTTCCACAAAAATATTTCCACAACCAAGCTCTTTATTTAGAGCTAGGTGTCCACAAGCATAAATTCAAGAGGGTGCTCATAGATAACAGTGTAGGTCTAAACATTTGTACCTTAATTTTTTTGAAAAAACTATAATACTTTTATGATGTCATAGATAAAAACAAGAGTATCAACATCAAAGCTTATGATGACAGGGAGTCCAATTCAAAAGTCACAATCATGCTACCTATTCAAATAGGAACAACAATAATAGAAACTACTTGTCAAGTACTGGATCTCGAGCTTCCATACAACCTTATTTTGGGTCAACCATGGATCCATGCTTTGAAAGCAATACCATCTACATTCCATCAATGCATAAAGTTTCCTCATGACAATAAGGAAATTACCATATATGTCGACCTTGAACCTTTCCATTACTATGCTAAATTAGAGGAAAATTATAGAAAAATCTAGCAAATGCCCAGTGATGATATATCTTTTCACTCCTTTTCATACATTGACCCAACATCTCTAGCTTCATCCTCCACTACACCATCACCAACTGAGCTACCTAAATCTGATACCAAGATCCAAGTACTTGACAAGGGTAATGGAAACTATCATTTCAATCAAGCCTTTTGCATTGGAATGCTTCCCCCAACACCAAAGGTTTATGGAGGGTCAAAGGAGATCAAACATGTTCAAGAAGTAATAATGGTAGTCAAACCCACAATCTTTACCAAGTGGGGAGATATGAAAGATGATGAAATATTCAAAGAGGACCTCTCGTCAATGATCTACAAAGAAGAACAAGAAGAGCTAGAATAACTACAACCATTTCCCATTGATCCTAGAAGTAAAGGGTATCAAATCGATAAAGAAATGGGATACACTGGAAAAGGTGACCTTGGGTGACAAAAACAAGGAAAATGGGAACCTATTATAGTGGAACAAAGAAAGAAGAACATGGGACTAGGCTATGGATCGATAGATGTGGTTACTCCAAACACTAGATATACCTCTTTTGAGAGAGGAGATCCTTCTACTGATATTACTACATTGGATACCTACCATCTTATAAACAACAATTTAAAAATTAAGGACCTATTTGAAAGCTTTAGCATAAGTATAGTCCTTACCCGACCTAGCAAACATATACTTAAAGACTATACTTATGAAATAGACTCTAGCGAGTATGAATGGGATTCCCTCACTTCTAGCGATGATGACCTAGATACCCAATGGGAGAATGATACCAAAGCTATATTGACTATTTTGAAAACTTCCATAACCTTTACAGATAATGATGACACCCTACCCCTCTGCTACTTAATAGATTGGGACCAGCAACATCATATGCTTGTTTTGGATCAATTCCAGAATGATGAAGCTATTGCAAAGTTTATGGGACTTCGAACCAATATACCATTAAGAGATCATAAAGTATATTTTTTCATGGAGCTTAAACAAGAAGCATATTTTGTAGGGAAGATTGTGTCCACTAGTCAAAAAATTGAAAAGGATAGTGTAAAAATAAAAATGAGATCCCCTAGGGAAAACCACAATGGGGCTCTATTGGATCCTAAAAATAAAAAAATAAAGGATGAATCTAAGGGTGAAAAACTCTCTAAGGCACTCGAAGATGGAGGATTCAATCTCCCCATTTCTGAATATCAAAATAAGTTGACACTCCTAGTTGAAGAAGTTGAACCTATCAATGTTGGCACAACACAAATACCCAAAATCATATAGTATGCAACATCACTTGATCTTGAAGAAAAGGTAAACTTCTCAATATTCATCAATGAAAGAAAAATAAATTTTGCATGGACATATGTAGACATGCCAAGGCTAGATCCAGCATTGGTCATACATAACCTAGTTGTATTTTCTTTGAACTAAACCCATCAAGCAAAAGCTAGAGAAGAGAACTATAGAAACTGTTAGATATGGGTTTCATAAGACCCATAGACTATCTTGAATGGGTGTCTAATCTAGTACTAGTATCAAAACCCACTAGGGGCATAAGAATTTGCATGGACTTTTGACATCTAAAAAAGGATTTCCCAAAGGATGACTTCCCTCTTCCCAGTATTGATATGATTATAGATCTATTTGTAGGACATGAAATGTTATCACTAATGGACAACTTCTCCAGATATAATCAAATCAAAATATTCCTCGAGGACCAACATAAAACGGATTTTACTTATGCATGGGGAACCTTCTACTGGAATGTCATGCCATTTGGTTTAAAGAATGTAGAGAAAACTATCAATGAGCCATGACTAAAATCTTTCATGATATGTTGCATACAACTATGGAAGATTGTGTGGATGAAATACTAGAAAAATTCATCAAAAGAGAAGACCATTTGACCAACCTAGCAAAAGCATTTGACAAAATCAATCAATACAACTTTAGGCTCAATTTGAAATAGTGTGCATTTAGAGTAGCATTTGAAAAACTAATAGGGTACATATTATCAAGAAGAGGCATCGAAGTAGATCCTACAAAGGTAAAATCCATATTAGAAATTCCTCCCCAAAGACATTGAAGCAGATGAGAAGTCTACAAGGGAAACTACAGTCCATCAGGAGATTCATTGCATAATTGGAAAAAAAGTATCATTTATTCACCCATCTACTACACAAAGACATCACATTCAAGTGGGATGGTAGATGTGATCAAGCATTCCAACAAGTCAAGGAGTATCTACTCACTCCTCCAGTACTAATGCCGCTAATTCCATATAAAGCAATGGTCCTATATGTTTCTACAACACAAGCAACATTAGGAGATCTCTTAGCACAACTAGATGACAATAACAAAGAAAGAGAGGTCTATTATATCAGTCGAACACTAGTGGGATACAAATTGAACTACTCGACCATAGAAAGAGCGTGTCTCTCTGTCATCTTTGTAGCACAGAAGTTGAGACACTACATCTTAAATAGACAAGTAAAGTTGATATCAAAAGTAGATCCCCTAAAGTATCTATTAGCAAAGGCAACTCTAACAAGCATTATTGCTAAATGGGTAATGATACTAAGCAAGTTTGACATAGAGTGTTGTTGTCAATTAGATTTGCACCCTGCTAAATACAAGATTCAGTAATCTACTGAAACATGGAAACCTTCTTCAGATGTGGATGATCTGAACGAAGAAGGAATCTCCAGAGTGAGCTGGTTCTCTGAATGATAAATTTTATTCTAAGTTTTTTTCTGAAGGAAAGAATTAGAAGGATAAATTTGAAAATAAAACCTATGACTTAAAATGATCCACAAAACTTAACAATGACTTCGATATTTTTCTCACAAAATAGTTTGATATTTCTCTCACAAAACAATCTTCAAAAAAACAACAATGAATTCACAATCTCTCATGAACAATAGTGAAAAATTGATTTGCATGAAGGTTCAGAAGTAAACACAGCATGCAACCTGCAACAATGAACTTTCTGCATTGATGATCTACAATACTTAGGAAAAAAAGAGGATCTGTAAACAGAATCACAACATCAATATCATACTAAAACTGCAAGCTAAGACAAAAATTGGAGATAGGAATGTTGTTTTTAATTAGATCAAGGATTGAAACTCTCAAAATTGAGTACAAAAAATTTACAAGCTCCAAAGTGTTAAGAGCAAGAAACTGAATCTGAACTGAGAGCACCGAAAAAGACTAAGTATTTTAAAAAATATATATCTCTCTCAAGAAACCCTATTCCGAGCTCACCAAGAAGCTCAAGGAAAAAAGCTTCAAACTATCTCAAAAGACTGCATAAAAGCAGAAAAAAGCACACTGCTTTTATGATCAAATTGTAAAGCTTCTAAAAATAGGTTGAATCTGCTTTAAAAGCCAAAAAAACACCTTATCTCTCCATGATGAAACTCAAATCCAACCAAGAGGAAAAATTCAATATCAATTTGCTAAAAATAGCAAGAAATCATAAAACAATTTATAAGGATTTCTTTATGACTCAGCTTTACATCACCGCAGATTTTACAATTTATCTATTTTTGCAATTAAAAGATTGGAAAATATTTTGCAAAAAGAGTTACATGCTTATTTACCAATACAATGCTTGATTTTTCTTCAAAAAATCATCAAAATATCAAGGCATATTATTCTCACATCAATATCCTTAGTTGATTTATCTAAAATCAATTGCAAACAAAAACCCTAAGTGTCAAATGTGCAATGATATTACAAATCTTATTGATTTCTCACAAAATCAATTAAAATTAAATATATCTCCACTTATTTACTCTTCACCAAGGCATCATTAATCATAAATCTCTCTAAGCCCACAAACCTCTTCATTAACAAATAATCCTAAACCTTAGGAAAATAACTTCATCATTCTTCAAAGCTTGACTAAGGCATATTAGAGTTTGACCCCTTCAAATATTAAACCTCAGATTCTAATTAATTTGCAATAATCAAATGCTATTTTCAATTGCGAATATTCGAAGGCAATTATAATATCTGACCTAATTCGAATTAGGGCAAGGAAAAAAAGGAAGTAAAACCCTAAAACATGATTTCATTTTTTGCAATCATCATTTGGAAAAAACTTGCTCTGCCTGAGAGAGCACGCTGCCACCATGATTGAGCTCAGGCCTTAGCTCACATGCTCAAGAGTCTTCACTTTTACCTTCAGACAGTCGAATCTTGACTGGGTAAGCTTGATTTGTATGTTATTGTAGTTTTTTCACTTCATTCTAAAAGCAATAAAGATCACTAAGGTCGCGGCCTGCTCATACTTTTTTTTATTTTCTTTTTCATTTCTTGTGCTTTTCTCTTCTTGGTTGACCTATATGAGCTTGAACTCAAGCTTTTTTCTGGAACTCCATGAGAAATATTACTCGATGGTCTCTCTTCTTCTCTACATATAAGGTAAGCTTGTTGTTTATAGCCTTTATGGCTTCACTCCTGAATTTTTTGGTCTTATGGCAATGGCTAAGACAATCTCTAATGCATTTGTATACTCCATGTACTCACTTTAAGAGAGCTCGAGTCTTGAGGTTGAGCTCTTTGTGTTTTCCTCTGGCCGCCATGGTGAAAACCTTCAAGCTTGGAGCCTTCTGTGAATGTTCTGGCTGCGGCTAGTGTGTTCTTCTACAGGCTTGAACTGGTAAGTTGTGTTTAAAGCATATACTTCATTTTCTCACAAAGCTTGAAAACTTTCATTTATGATTTATGGCCATGTTCTAATTTTGGTGATGGAGACTTCTGGGTCCGACCCATAATAGCAATTTATTGAATCTTTGAATCTCTATTTTTTATTACTGATATATTCAGTCGGCCATCAAACTTGAACTTGACTCTAGATGGTTCAAAAAGCCATGGTTATGAAAATCCTATGAAGAACTTTCTGAGCATTTTGAGCTTGACCCATGTTGAATTTTTTACCAACTTCGCATTTTAGAACAAACCCCTTCATGGGTATCATGAGATTTGAATGAAAACTGCTTCCTCTACTCTGAAGCTCGACCCACCAAAATAAATTCACATTTTTTATATTTTCTATAACAAAACTAGACATGGATATCTACTATTTTGAAGAAAAACTCAATCATTATGATTTACCTCTATATTCTTTTGTTTCATATAAAATCCTCATATGGGTTGTCACTACAAGTTGTATCTTTTATATTTAAAATCAAACCCCAAACATGGGTATTCTGTATATTCATTTTGCATTCAATTTATGGGCTCAACCCATAACGGATGGTGCTTTACCTTGAAATTTTTGTGGCTTTCTCATTGAACCCTTCAATGGTAAATTGAAAATTGTAATATTCAGAATTGTGTTTCAAAACCCCAATGTGGCTTTCTGGAAAAGACTTTGTGTAGTCAAGCAAAATCTAGCTTTTCTTTTGTTATTCTAAAATTTTAATCTCCTTCATATGAGTACTTGATATCTAGAGGAAAACTGAGCTTTTTTCTGAAAACTTCCATAATTTAAAACATTTAACTTGTTGTTCTGAGAAAAAATACCCATATGGGTAGATTGGAAATGATGAAAATTGGTACACTTGACCTGAAATCCCAAAGTAGGTATGCTGATAGTAATGAGGAAACACTGAATTTATTTAGAGGTCTATGTATTTTCTGAAAACTGTGATCTCCATATGTAAATCTGAAACCAATTGTGGGTATATGAGAAAACAACAAAAATTGTATGTGTAAAAATTTGGACCTGATTCACATGGTATTTCCACTTTTCTCAGCTTTCTCCATGGGAATGTTGTATAAATCTTGTCTTTAACAAGACCTTTTCTTGGGTATATAGTATTTCAAATACACACATCTTGTTTGTATTGCATTGAAAAAAATATTCTTTTGGTTTCACATTGTCTGAAACTTCCACATATTTGCATTCTAAAGGTTCTTCTTGCACCTTTTGTTTACACTTCAGGTATCATTGACATGCTATGTTTTGAACTCTCATGCTTCTTGCAAACTTGTTTATTCTGGAAATGAATCTTGTGTATCTGAATCTTTGTCGAATCTATTCACGTCTATTTGCTTGATACTTGTAACTCTTTGAAGATATTCTTGAATGAACAGTGTACCTTGATTGTTTCCTTCTGCCAAACAGTGATGCATAATTCTATTTGAAGCAGCATTTCAGCCAAAGTGAATTGGTTGTCCTTGTTGTACCTTTCCTTTATCAAATATATCAGATATTGTATTGATGTTTGTCATTCACTGATAGAAACTAAAACTCCTTCACTTGTCTTCATTATGTACAGTTGCTAGTGCACAGTTCCTTTCTCCAATGACAATCTGAAAAAAAACAATACCTTTGTTCTCTTTGTTGAACAATGTTTCTTTACGATCAGGCATCATGAGACTAAATGATAACAAAACTCCATGATGATATTGTGATTCCAATTGAGCTCACTGCTTGATTAGTTGAGCAGTATTTATTCCTTCTAGCATGATAATTATACTATTCTCACACACAGGAATCCCTTGATTTAATTTTTTAGGTTGTTGGTCCATCTCGCTACTTCTGCATTCACAATCATGTACTTTCTTTGATCAGATTTTCTAGTTACTTTACCGATCTTGTCACCTTGCTCCAATGGAATTCTAAGAATTCTTTCACTGGTCTTTATTATATTAAACTGTTAATGCACAAATTCTTCCTTGAATGAAGAAAAATTGAGACTCATACATACCTATATCTCTTTATCGAATAGTGCCTTTTGTAATCAGGCATTACGTATTCTTGTTCACTCTCAAAAATAGGAAACAGTTGTAGCATAACATGAAACAT
This sequence comes from Sequoia sempervirens, assembly GCA_007258455.2. Taxonomy (NCBI): domain Eukaryota; kingdom Viridiplantae; phylum Streptophyta; class Pinopsida; order Cupressales; family Cupressaceae; genus Sequoia; species Sequoia sempervirens. The sequence goes on along the minus strand of VDFB02000002.1, from coordinate 84,430,875 downwards.
GATACATTGTTTCTTATAGCAGCAGAACATGACCATACAACAATATTGTGATGAATGTTCTCAATTGAATCAATGAGTCCATTTAAATTAATGGTACACCTATAGCTTTCATAGAACACTTTATGCTTGTTATGAGTGGACAGTTAGTTTGATGGCTTGAAAGATGAACTTTGTTTTACTCTTTCAATAGTATACTTACTTTCTTTTCTTGATGAATATGATGATGTAATCTCTTATCAACCCGTTTGTAATGAATAAGGGCAACTTGTTGAGCTCTACCCTTGTGGGAGCCCATTTTTCTCCACATGCTTGGTCTTTGAATAATAAACAACATCATGATTTTCCCTATACCTGCACAAGGAAACAAACAATGTTAGCATAAAAAATAGGATATAATGATCGTATTGATGTTTCTCCTTCAGCTCATTTCTTCTATACTTTTCTTGATTGTTTCAGTGTATGATTGATAGCAGGTTGCACTATTGTTGGTGATTCATATAGGTATCTTCATAATCGGAGCCTTTGACATCCCTCTTTTCCTTCATCCAGGTCAATGGAGCTCGAGAAGAAAAAGGTGTGCCATTTCAGATTTGACTATCATCCAACCAGGCAATGATGATTATGTCATTACTTATGTGATTTCTTCTTTCGCATCTTCCATAGTGTAGTGTGCTATTAATGATGCACTATGACAGTCCCATCCACAGCTTGTGTGGATATTTGATTTCATTTTATGCTTTTCATTTTGAAAAGAAAATGTATTTCAATGCAATGTTGTAATATCATTTGAACTCTTGCAATCAAATGAAGCTATGTAAATATGAATCACTCCATGAAATAAATGAAAGCATTTAAAATGCTTTGTTGTTTATATGCTCAATTTTGTACTTCATTTAATTGTAAAACATTCAATAGCACTTCTGAAACTCAGTTTCCTCTTTTTAATGCTCAATTGTCACTTAACGAACAATGAACATGATGCAAACAACACTTAAGCATAATCTGTAATTTCACCTTAAGATATAACAATGTTCAGCCAGCTCTACCAATTGAGTTGTGGTGAAAAATTGGTAACAAGTACATAGACATAAAATTTATCAAAGGAAAAATCATAGAAAATCAACTAGCATAAGCACCAATAGAATATTATCAGCCTCTCACAACATAATTCCTAGATGAAAGCATATTGCTAATAGAACAGAAAATCCATTCGACCTTGTACGTTGATGGGTCCCAAACTCAACATAGCTCAGGAGCAGGTATCTTATTTCTCACACCATAGAGAGATAGTATACCTAAGGCTTACCAGATTGCTTTATGTGTAGAAATAACATCTCTAAATATGATGTGTTAATCATAGGACTGAATATGGCTATAGAATGGAGGATAAAAGAACTATAGGTTTATGCAAACTCTCAAATGGTAATAAGGGAATTCAATGGTGAGTACCAAACAAAGGATGACAAGGTAATGTCATATAAAAGAATGGTGGATAGTTTTAAATAGTACTTTTTCATCATCACCTTTGAACAGGTTCCTCAGATCAATAATAGAGCATTTGATGTCATGGAAATGTTGGATAGTAAGAACACTAAGAGGGGGGGTGAATCAGTGTTCCATGAAATTTTACTTTTCAAATTAGATATAAAACTATGAACAACAATAATTGAACTTAAAACAGCATCCACATCACATAAACAAATGGAAACATGCAATCATATTAAAGAACACCATAACACCAAAAAAATTTATGTGGAAACCCTGTTAAGGGAAAAACCACAGTGGATATTAATCCACAATGTATACTCTGTTAAAAGTATGATAAAAGAGGGGAATGCACTTGCATTCAGGCACACTACCTAGAGCTCACTGCTCAAGAGAGAAACGCTCACTTCCTTACAAAGTATAATTGAAATTACAACAAAATTTGAACTGAGATTACAACATCTACAAATGCTTGGATTCAATTCCAATGAAGCTCATAATCATATTTTGAATCTTTGCACCAATTCGCACTTCTGCTCTGCTCTACTCTGCATACAAAAAATTGTCTTCCCTCAAATATCTAATCTATCCTTTTTCACTCTCTCTCCTTGATACACATATACTTCTATCTCTACCACAACTACCTCACTACTTCACCTTCAAAATGAGTTTTTGATCTCCTTTATATACCCACTAATCAGGAATTCATTATATGTCGGCTTCACAACAAAATGTAATATTCTTGCTTATGTCGGCTCAATTCATTAATTAGAGTTGATCGTACCCACACAAGTCAGATAGACTTTAGTAGGGACCCAAAAAAATGTTCCAAACATAAGAAATAACTAAATACATACTCCACATACATCTGTGATCCGCCATATACAACATGTCAGCCAAAATAAGAGAATAAACCATGAACCATACTACCGAACCTCTTAACTAGAACTCCAACTAATCCAACACCACAAGACTCATCAGTAGGATAGTACACATGCTAGGAAGGCCTCCTTGGAGATCCACACCACAAAATAATGATCTGGTGAAGAGATCAAATAAGCTTACCAACTAAATGTTCTACTTTTCATTCTTTTTGTTGGTAGATAATAGAATCTTACTTTTCTTTGCTAGTAGGAGAAATTCTAACACTACGGACCATACTGTTGACTCCAATTTCCATCTATGAAAACACAAGTATCCAAAAATGATCTCTCAAATCCATATGCTAACAATCTCCCCCTTTGGCATTGATGGAAACACTTAGTGAAAAATTGACTGTGTCAAAACCAAAAACTCAACAAAATCAAGACACTGCTTCCCCTTTGATGTCAAGGAAATTTTTCACTACATTCTCTCCCCCTTTGACATCAATGAAAAAGCTTCTACTATACTTCTCTTCTTATTATTTCTCCTTTTCAAAATAGAGAGTTGAATCAAAATTTGAGAAACTCCTAAAAAAATTAGAAGATTATTTTATACTTAGCTTTAATTTCTGGAAGGAATTTCTTCCAAGATTCCACTACAATCCCAATGGCTATAATCAATTTGTTATTATTTGATCTCCTATTGATAATATAGACAAGGGATTCAGGGATGGTGATTACTTCTTCCAACTTTTTTCCTATCCTTAGCACTTCAATCATTTTCTCTAGTCGGCCTTCAGTCAAGTCTTTTACTCTCCAGAAGGTGTCCATGAGAGTATTTTTAGCAAAGTGAACCTTTGCATGCTCAACCTATAGATCATGAACCTTTTTCTTAACCTTTCCATCCTTATCCAAGAACATACTGTAGTCCTCTCCAATTTTGACAAGCTCTTTTTCAATTTCCTCCAACTTATCCTTATGCTTGCCAACCACATGAGGCCACCTTAGACAATAATTGAAGACTTTATTGGCTGAATCAATGCATTGTCTTAGCACATTCATTTTCTTCTTCAACTTAGCAAGAGACAGCCTAAACTACATCTTCAAATAGGAAATTATTTCCTCCTCCTTATCCGAAGGCACAGATTCCATAGCCTCCTTAACACACTCAATCAATTCTTCTAGGCGAACATCCTTCAAACTCTCTAATTCAATATTGTTATTAGCAAAGTATCTTCCTAAAGTGTCTTCAATGAGATCCTACTCATAAGATGGTCCATTCAACCATACTTCAGATATCTTTTACATCCCATCTTCATCCTGGATAATTTGCATTATCTTTGATTTGAACTAAGCACTTTCTTCATCATTGTCTTCAGTTAATATTATTTTTGGCTCACCTAGTTTTGGTTGATCTCTTGGAGTATACTCATCAAAGTCTTCATCCACTACATCCACAACCAACTGTCCTTTCCCTTTTTCTTCAACTTTTGTTGACTTGGGTACCGAAGGAGTGACATCAGCCAAATCTCTTCCTCTCTTCTGCTTTTTCTCTGTCTTTCCAAAGGATGATCCAACTTCGGTTATTTTTACTGGAAGAGAGATAAAATTTACTTAAAAATTTTCCAACACCTTTCTAAAGAATTTTTCATAAACTTGTTCCCCATTTTCAAAAGAGTTTTAATGCACAAATATTTGCTTGCAGACTAGCACATTTTCTTTACACACCACATTGTCATTCAAAGGCAAGCAATTAAGAAAATACATCATAATGCATATTGCAAGGGTGCCAAAATTGAAGGGGTAGTCAATATCTTTAATTAATTGTACATTCTCCATTAGTTGATTCTTCATCAAACTACATAGGTCAAAGTCTTCATTTTCTATTATCATTTTGTGAGTGATATATACAACACCTCCCGAGGTTGATCCTTCTCAGTTTCTAAAGAAGATCTTATATGAGATTCCATGTGCAACATACCTTTTCAATGGATCTTTAATCATCACAATTATTAGAGCCCTCTAATCTCCCCTTATTCTAGCTAGGGCTTCGACCTCAACATTTTGAATTGATTTCTTCTTCGGAATATCTCCAACATTGCATAGTCCTTTAGATTCTTGATTACATCCTCTGAGATTTTATAGGGTTTATCCAAAGTGAGGATATCTTCATCCAATCTGTTTAAGATAAACCAAATCACTTATGTATTGATGAAATGAGGAAATTCATTCCATATATCCAAATTCTTATGCTTCAATCCTCCAAGCCTCCTCAATTCGGTGGCAGACAATAAATTTCTTTCATCCCTAACTTTTTGACTACTATACTCATCTGAAGTTATTGTTCCTTTGGTTTGTTTCATTTTTTCGTATCGAACAGGGTTCTATCAATTTCCAAATAGATATGAAATTGATAAGCAATAGAAATACCTCAAGATTTCACCACAAGATTGACCTTTCGCTCCTTTGGAATTTTGTTGTAAGTTCTCTCCAACTATTCTCTTTCAATGCACAATGACAAATTAGGGTTTCAAATTCCATTTTATAACTTCACTCACTTAACTTTATGTTGCATTAAATGTGTTTCCCTAAAAGTTTTGATTACTCTACAAACTCAAATAGCAAGCAAAGAATCTGATTGTGGATCTATACTATTTCATTCAACTCAACAGATGATTACTAATACTTTCAATAATAAATAACGAAATAGTTGACGACATCTAGCAATTTGGTGCCAGCAATATCACAAGGAGACAAGAGATTTTCATGAAAAACACTCCCCTTAGGCCATTGCCCTAAAATCAATTTTCGGAAGAGTTATCAAAGTGAGCTTCTGGTATAGCCTTGTTTCCTTCATCAAATTCACTTTTCTTTACCCATGTTTTCTTCATCTGATCTCTTATCTCTTCCACAAATGCCTTTTCTTTTCCTTTGTTGTTTTTATGTGAATTTCTTCCTTGATAAACCAAACCTATTTTGTTTAGGTTTTTGTTTATCTAAAATCTTGCAATGTGCCCAAAATTGTTACAATTATAGCATACCGGATTTTCCAGTTTATACCATCCATTCCAATGATTTCCTCTTAACCTTCATTGATTAGCAACATGTCCAAATACTCCACAAGTATAACATTTAATGTTACTTGTATTGACAGACATACTTCTACATTCTAATGCCTTATGACCAATCTTTTTGTATTTTAAACACTGACAAGGAAATGATGGAGTACTAGGGTTTATTTTTCTTCTACACTGAGAAGCCATATGTCCAAATTTATTGCAAGAAAAGAAATATGCATTAAATTTTTGAGCATTGGGTTTCCTTACTGGATTTCTTTTGCCTTTGTTCTTCTTTTCAAGGTTATTTTGTTCATATTTAGAGATTTCACCCTTCTCATATCCAAGACCTCGCTTGTCATTTATATCATTTTGTCCTTTGGTTATCTCATCAAGCCTAGCAGAGCTTATCCTGAATTTCTCCTTGAATTAATTTGTAGTAGCAAGCTCATTTTTTAGGATAACTACCTATCTTTCAAGATCTTGTTCATTGTTTATGGATTGTTGCAGTTCAATTTCCAGTTGAATGAATCCACTATTAATTTTGTTGCATTCTTCATATTTCTCTTTCAGGGACTGGTCCAGATTCTCCAAAATCTTCTTTCTTTCCTCAATCTCTTTGGTAAACTTCATTGCCACAGATTCCATTTCAAGCTTTAGAGTTGTATTGTCCTTAGCAAGCTTTTCACATTCTTTTGTTATTTCCCTTAGGGTTTGATTTAGATGGACATCATTCAAACCTTTTCTTTCTTTTTGCTTTAATTGGCCACACAGTTCCTTCCTCTTTTCCCTTGACTCATTTGTTGAAGACCACCAACGTCCATTGTAATTCAAGATCCACCTCAACCTGTTAAACTCAAAAAGAGGAACCTACTATGATACCAATTATTGGACACTAGGAACACTAAGAGGGGGGGTGAATCAGTGTTCCATGAAATTTTACTTTTCAAATCAGATATAAAACTATCAACAACAATAATTGAATTTAAAATAGAATCCACATCACATAAATAGATGGAAATATGCAATCATATTAAAGAACACCATAACACCATAAATTTTTATGTGGAAACCCTGTTAAGGGAAAAACCATGGTGGAGATTAGTCTACAATGTGTACTCTGTTAAAATTATGATAAAAGAGGGGAATGCACTTGCATTCAGGCACACTACCTAGAGCTCACTGCTCAAGAGAGAAACACTCACTGCCTTACAAAATATAATTGAAATTACAACAAAATTTGAACTGAGAGTACAACATCTACAAATGCCTGGATTCAGTTCCAATGAAGCTCATAATCATATTTTGAATCTTTGCACCAATTCGCATTCTGCTCTGCTCTGCTCTGCATACAAAACTTTATCTTCCCTCAAATATATAATATGTCATTTTTCACTCTCTCTCCTTGATACACATATACTTCTATCTCTACCACAACTACCTCACTACTTCACCTTCAAAATGATTTTTTGATCTCCTTTATATACCCACTAATTAGGAATTCATTGTATGTCAGCTTCACAACAAAATATAATATTCTTGCTTATGTTGGCTCAATTCATTAATTAGAGTTGATGTGTACCCACGCAAGTCGGCTAGACTTTAGTAGGGACCCAAAAAAATGTTCAAAACATAAGAAATAACTAAATACATAATCCACATACATTTGTGATCTGCCATATACATGTCAGCCAAAATAAGAGAATAAACCATGAACCATACTACTGAACCTCTTAACTCAAACTTTAACTAATTCAACACCACAAAACTCATCATTAGGATAGTACACATGCTAGGAAGGATTTCATGGAGATCCACACCACAAAATAATGATCTGGTGAAGTGATCAGATCAGCTTACCAACCGGATGTTCTACTCTTCATTCTTTTTGTCGGTAGATAACAAAATCTTACTTTTCTTTGCCACTAGGAGCAATGCTAACACTGTGAACCATATTGCTGACTCCAGTTTCCATCAATGACAACACAAGTAGCCAAAAATGATCTCTTAAAGCCATATTCCAATAGGCAACCATAGGATTGCTTCTCGACATTCCACAAAACCTTCCTAAATACGAATTCCTTGTAGAGAAATTGCTCAAACGGACATTCGATATCTTGAAATCAGAACTAGTTTGTGATGTTGCTCCTAACTCATTATGGTACCAGGATATGTTTGACTATATCCAACATGGTATCATTCCTCTCAACTTGACAACAAACCAAAAGAAAACCTTTGTCTATAGGACTTCTTGATTCAAAATCCTAGGAGACACTATGTATTGTCGAAGTTTAGACGGTACATTACTATGATGTCTTAACATAGAATATGTGTAAACTACCCTACAAGAGGTACACAAAGGAATTTGTGAGTTTCACTCTAGTGGTCCTAACCTAGTTCAAAAATCGCTGAGAACAGGGTACTATTGGCCTTCCATGGAACAAGAATGTATTTAGTACTCCACAAAATGTCATCATTGTCAATAGCACAGTTACCTTGTTCATGCACTGACACAGGAATTGAGGCCTATAACAACACCATGGCCTTTCACGCAGTGGGGATTAGACTTGGTAGGTAAGTTCTCTCTTGTTTCATCAAATGGGAACAAGTTCATTATCATTGCAACTGAATATTTCACAAAGTGGATAGAAGCAATTCCATTAACATACATCACGTGGAAACCTATATCCAAGTTCATTTTCAATTATCTGATTTGTCGATATGAAATTCCCTAAACCATCATAATGGAAAGAAAAAAAACCCATTCAAGAACCAAGATATTCATGAAATTTTCTCTATGTTTTCCATCTAACATAGATTCCCAATGCCCTACTATCCCTAAGGAAATGGTCTGGCTAAAACATCCACTAAAACCATCCTAAAAATACTGAAAAATACTATTAATGATGTCAGTTGTGATTGGAATTTTCAACTAAACCCATCCCTATGAGCTTATCAAACCAACATTCATACACCTATAGGTGCCACACCCTTTTCCTTGGTCTATGGATCTAAAGTAGTCTTACCTATTGAAGTTTATATCCCCTCACTATGAGTATCCCTCAAAGGAATGGTCAGCAATGAGGAATATTGGGTGTCCCAATTGAGTGAGTTGGAACTCCTAGATGAAAGACATTTGAGCGCATTAAACCATCTCCAAGTTTATCAAAATTGGCTCAAGTGAAGTTATAACAAGAAAATCAAAAACAAAAACTTTCAAGTTGGTGACCTAGTACTAAAAGAGAATCAAAAGATCCAACTAAATTAGGATGGGAGGGGAAACTTTGAACCCAACTAGCTAGGTTTGTTCGTCATCATAACATGCTATGGCTCTGGAGCTTATTAATAAGCTACTCTTGAAGGAGAACCTATAGCTGAACTGTTGAACAACAACCATCTTAAAAAAAATTATACTTAAATGCATCAAAGTATCCCAACGAAAAAGAAAAAAAAGAAAAAAAATCAAAAAGCAAGAAAAAAAGTAAAGAGAAATAAAATGTTCTTTAAGTGAAAACCACTTTGTGGTGCTTCTAGGATAGGTACCGTAGTGAAAACTTTGAAAACAGGAGATACATTTGAATAAGACATGCATCATTACATCAATGCTATTTGAAGCATCCACCCATTCGTACCACAATAAAATGTGTATCCAACCATGGCTTGATAACTTATCAAGTGTTGAACCTTGTTGCACCATCAAAATAGGTCTCCCCTATTAAAGGTAATCTTATCTCAAACTGGGGGAAAACTTCCTAAAACTAATAGTGTATTGGATCCTTGTAAATACCATCACAGTAAAAAACTATCAAAACCAAAAACATCCAAAAATAAATAAATAAATAAATAACATCCAGAAAACAAACAAAGTCAAAAACATCAAAATCCCAAAAACATGTTATGCTTTGAGTCAACACCAACCGAACTGTGTGGTCTTTGCGTGTATAATATAGGCAAGGATTATTAGCCCTTGAGGCATTAGGGTAGTCCCCTTAAGTGTCCAAAATTCTATTTTAACTTAGTCAAAAAGACAAAAATTCAAAAACATTTAGAAAATAGAAAAGTCAAAAACATGTTCTTAAAAAGAAAGTGAAATATGAGCCTTTGCATGGATAACGTAGGCAAGGCCATCATAACTGATGAGCCCCTGAGGCATTAGGTTATTCTCCCAAAATTTCCAAACAAAAAAAAAACATTCATAAAAGTTAGAAAACTCCAAAACAGTCTCAATCAATACAGGTGAACTACGATGTCTTTGTGTTCATCATGTAGGCAAGACTAATCTCTAATCGGCCCCTAAGGCACTAGATCGGTCCCTTTAGGTCCCCCTATTTGTTTCTAAAATTCCCCCCAAAAAAAAATAGCATTAGATAACCTAAAAAAATAAAAAGGTCCTACCTCCATTGTCATTTTACCACAATAAACTCATCATTCATAATAAACAATTGTCACACTCACCCTTTGCCAATGTAAACAACAAAAAAAAAAACAGCAAAATCAAAATTTCCAAATTGAAGATTGAAATGACTGGGTAACTATCAAGTGAAAACAATGCTTAAGTATAGATTCCATACCCATTTGTAAATCATATCAACAATCCTAAACATGAGTCTTAACAGATAAAATGTTCCTACAATAGACATTGTCAATGAATTTCATCATGAAACATCAAAACAAATATGGCAAATGATACTGCAACATTTTTTATCTTTTTATAGTCTTATCTTTTTTATTTATTGTAATACCACATTCCTAAGATCTCTCGACGATGCCCATTTCTATTTAGAGAATGAATGGTGGCATTAACTATTGATTTATGTTTGTGTTATTTGTAAGATGTTTTTGTGATACTACCACAATGAATACTTTCTTTTTTTTGTATGGAAGTTGTTTTGAGACAATTCATGTAGTCTTTTCATGTTAGGTACTTCATACCTATCTATGTAACTAGTTCAAAAAAATTTAACACAACTCAAACATATACTCTAACAGGGTTTTCGTATGTCTAGTATAAGTAAGAATATTCTTTGTGTGTCAAGTCAAAGTCCACACAATGGATACAAAGCCACCTTGGTTATTAATACCCTAGTACATCATGTCTATTTTCTACATCAAAAGGTTTGTTAAAGATACAAAGCCTCTATGTAAGCAAAAGCAAAACTCATCCGTAACTAACAACATCATTTTTTTATCTATCTCTAAATCATCCAACACTTCTTCTAAACATCTTTGTCTTGCATCAAAATATCATTAGTACCACATCCATATTGCATCCACAATTTCATCAATACATATCATGACCATACGCATCATGTATGATTATACATCACATATATAAGATATCATCATATATCATATAGATATAAATCATCCATCCATCCACATCATATGCATACGTCAAAAAAGTACAAAACATAACCATACATCATCATCCATAATCATCTCATAACACATAATAAAGTTTAATTGAAGCATGGTATATCTCATATATCATCAAAATTGAGTGTCATATACACCATCAAGTAAGATGTGTGATATCATATACAAAAAAAATGCATATCTATGAGGCCTCAGTTGGGCTGATGAATGTATATACAAAAAAATCATGTCTACAACATAAGTCTTTAATATAATGAACATCATAATAGATCAAGAAATAATCATCCCTACTACTCATCTTGCTTGGGAGGAGGCTACTCCTCATATTGGGGAGGAGATTTATGTAACTGTTGACTTTGATGAGGAGAAGGTTGTGGCATTACTAATGGCTAATCAGGCTACTTAATTGACTAATCGCCTAACTCGACTACACCGGTATTTGCACTAGGCTTACCAAAGCATGGGAATATTTATCTTCTGGGAATAAAAACCTCATACATAGTCTGGTAGTAGGTACTCTCTCTCATGAATTGGTCCCACTCTGCTCTAAGGGCATCACACTATACCTTGAGGGTATCCCTCTCAGCGGTCACAATCTACACCTACACATCAAAAACATGGTGTCACCCAATCTCAATAGCCCGCTCTGCTCTGAACATGTCTCTCTCCTACCTTGCAGCATCTTGCTTCACAGTCAAGGCTGTAATTTGTGCCTCGGTATCCTATCTCTTGATGATCTCTGCATCTCTAGTTGTTGTTAATTGAGTAATTTGGGATGCCACTGCAACATCCCTAGGTGGAGGAGGACCTAGTGGCACTGGTTGATCTTGTTGGATAGGATCATCTTGTTGATCCCATCACCTATCCTTTCTTTCTCTATCAAGCTACTCAATAGTGATCTTGAGTCACTGTCTCTTGCCCCTACGGTTAGTAATACCTTCTCTACCAACAGTTGGCCTTGTGCCAACAAGATATGTAAAATGGAGAGAAACCCGACAAGTCCACCACTGATCATAATCTCATGTAGTACCTAGGTTCACTGGTCCTATATGCCACCCCCATTCAAATGGGGAAAGTTCCCTAAACTCTACTACTACTATGTTAGATTCATCCTAGAGCCCCTACACCCTAACCTCTCAGGTAGTTATCGCAAAGCAAGCATGTTAATCATCCAAAAATTGTGACTGTCACTCACCAAACTAGAAAAGAACTCAATTAGGTATATAATGCTCAAGCAAAGAATGAACAAGGTTGATCAACCAATGAGTCTATTAGAAAAATGGAAGCTACTCCTAATCATCATGCCATGCATCACAATCTAACCATAGCCTCCAAATGAAACCAGGCATATCATCAATAAAACAACACCAGTAGGATAGCTGGCCAAGCCAAGTGTAGTGAATAAAATCACCATATCTATAAAAATATGAATCATATGGATCCCAATCCAAGACACCATCAATTCTTGTCATTGGGATGTGCTCCTAGGACCATACATGTAATAATGTAACACCAATAGAGATGGAACTACCTCCTTGATAGGAAACCTTGTGCATGTCTCTATATAGATGTGCAAGGAGACACGGGCCCCATGCGTACCTAGTACCATGCTCAAACATCTACTCAATACATATACCCTAACCAACTAGAAACCGTCTACCTCATCGATTAGGAACAATGAGACTCGAGACCAAAGCACATAGAACTAAAGAAACATGATCTACTCTAACAATGAAAGGAGATGGGTCTATCTCTGACTCCACAACCCGAAGACGCCTGACACATACAACTCGTTGCATATCACATGTACCTTGTCTAACAAAATAAGTCATGAGCTCTCCATGAATTGTAATATAGAGAATCCTCCATGCATCATCCAAAGTGATAGTGTCCTCACCATTCGGCAAGTGAAAGGACAATAACTTAGAATTCCATCTCTCAATGAGAGCGATCGTCATCACTTTGTGATATCTAATCATCAACATGTAGTAGATATGTCGTATCCTACAACATCTAGGACACCCGCTCAAGATCATGGAAACCAGTGATGAAATCGAACAACTGACACAACCGTTGCTCTCTCGAGTAAAGAAGTTTGAGAACCACCCACAAACATTCAACCCACAACATTAAGAAGTTGCTATGAAAACCCAAAATGAACATAAGATTGCGAATAAACTGGCTAAAACTTTCATAAATAGCAATAGCGATTAATTTTCTAACAAAAGCGGTGAAGAAAGTCAAAAGATGTTACTTTTTTGTCAAAAGCAATCATAAAATGCAATAGCAGTCTAAATGAAAAAAGAGAAAAAGTTTCTCAAGAGTGCACAAAAATGACAAAGGCGGCCATTTCATACCAAGAAAGTCAATAGCAAAAAATTTACTCAAAGGAAAAAACCAAAAGTGAACATATAGAGCAATAGCGAACAACTAAATCAAAGGTGGTAGAAGAATGCAAGAGTGGTACATTCACAAACATCAAAAGTAGCAAGAATGATGCAAAAGCGTAAAATTCATGAAACTACCACTATTGCCTAAAAACTTTTCATGCATTAAATACTCAAAAATGAAAAGAAAAAATAGGAAGGAGAAGGTACATACCACCACATCAATGCTAGTGGGCCTCCCAAACTCATGAACTACCTCTACATGATGTGGGGCTCTTGCAATCTTCAACATCGTGAATCTACAATTGCTAAATCAACGAATCTAGAGACAAGAATTTACTAAGTGTTGACAATGCAAATGAGGTAAAATGAACCATAATTACCTATTTTGAACTCCCCAAACCCTATTTTTTAACCTAGGAAACCCTCCTAGGTTGAAATTAGGAGCTCCCAGGAACACCTGAACAATAAACAAGGGTCCTATAAGCTTAATTTTTCGTCCTCTATGCATTTGAACTAAAATAAAACATTGTCACGAGCCCAACCCGAAAAATGATTTTTGCAGCCAACCTCTTGAGGGGGCAACCCAACATCCTACCATCTTTCCGTTGATCTCAGGGCACAGTGGGAGATATAAAAACTTTCAAATCTTGATCTTAACATCAAATTCTTTGAAACAAAGAAACCAATACTTTGTCTCAAAGAGGGGCAAAATGTAGACATGTAAAAATGACCTAACACTTATCACACATCCTGAATGACATTTTCGCGTCATCGACATCATTATCATTTAATATCATTGCAATTCATATTTTTTACATCAAAAACCCTAATTTATTGTATTAATTGAATAATATTAGATTATTTAATTAATTCACTATTTTATCATTTATGACCTTTTTTTAAAAAAAGGTGCAATGCACCCATATTATTAGGGGTAAACACTTTTGACCACAGCTATGAACCATGTACAAGAAACCACAAGAAACAACCAAACCCGTGAGTGCAATGGCTCAGCAAAGGCACAAGGCCTACGAGCACTTTGACCCATTGAGGGTTTGAACCCTGGTGGTTGTCACCACAACCAACCAACGTGACCACTGAACCATGCCCTTATCGGATTTTATCATTTATGACTAATTAAATAAATTTTATATATTTAATAAATTCCTAATCTTTATTCCTCTTGATTAATTAAATAACATCACTTATTTAATTATGTCGCTAATTTACCTTATTCCCCTAAGTCAATTAAATTATTAATACTTAATAGTTTAATTAAATCACTTTCCCCTAAACTTGAATAATTAAATTAATTATTCAAAACATCATCCAAATAGGTCAACAAAACAAATACAACTTTGTAAAAGTCAAACATGACTTGCATGTTCAACTCAAAAAGCTTAATTAATTAATTACCCTCACCCCCTTTTGTAATTGAGAAAATTATGACCACTAATTGTTCACTCTGATTGGCTAATTGATTCATCTATTTCCTAACTAATCCATCTATTCTACAATCCCACTGAAAGCTCGATGTGAATTCCTCAATTCCACATATTAGGCAATCTATTTCCTCTGATTGATCAATTAACATCCTTAATTGATTCGAACACATAAGCTATTTAAGCAATATAATTCTTCTCAAATAGCTTTCAACCATTGATCTTGATTCAACATTGTTATGATCTTGCACATTCATTTCAAAACCTAAAATCTATATAACAATCATCTGAACATCTTTAAAAATGATCAAACAATTGACATCTTATGTGCAACAAAGTAATGTTGAATTGACAATTGTTTTCTTGAGAGATTCTACACACATCTTCAATCAGCATCCACGTACATTAAAGCTTTTACAATTCATAATGGAGGCTTCACATTGATACAACACAATCCAACATTATTTACGAATACACTTCGACATGAGATGGGTAACAATATTAGTTAATTGAATTCATTGTATGCTTCTTGTTTACATTGTTTGATTTCATTGAATTCATGATGTAGTCGAGACCAGACGGCCTTGTTAAGCTATCCAATCACACAACTAAAACACATATCACACATGCAGATGGAAACACACAAGTCAAAACTCTCTTTTATTCATTTGGAACAGATATTACATTTAGAGATTACATCTACAGGAAATCACCTGTTCCACACGAGTTACCACCTTGCTCTTTGTTGGCTTCTCTGCTAGTACCTCTCCTTTCGGTTGGCTTCTCTTCTAGTACATCTCTGCTGGCTATTCCACCAATTCTACTCCTCCCTCGTGCTTACATTCCTTCAACTTAATATATTGTTCTAATTCTCCAAGTCGGATACCATGCAGTTAACTCATTGTCTATAGCTTCCAATCGTCGACCAATCAACATAGATTCCATAACAATGATGTGGAATTTATTTGTTCTCGATTTTCCAAGTGTCATCCTGTCATTCGCCATCCACCACCATTGATAATCCATCTCAACCATTCATCTCAATCTATCCCATATCCTTCATTTATCATCCTATTGGAGGAACCTTCAATCATCTTCTATCAATACACCTTCTTCTCATTGATGTTCACCTTACACTCTATCCAGCGTTCCATCATTGATACATCCCATAAGGTCTCACCGATGAAAATCACTCCTACCAATCCTTGTCCACCTCAATACCACATCATGCATCATAATCCACACAAGGATGTGGATTACCCAATCCCATCATGCCATGTGTTAGCTCATCTTCATTGTCTTCCACATCATCACGACTGGGTCCAACCATGGTCATTGTTGTATTGTTGAGACCTCAATACACCTCCTACTGATCAACCATGTCTCACTAATCATCTTTGGTTAGCCCATCATTAGGAAAAAGGTTGATTTCCCGCCAATATCACATACTCACACTGATGAACCCGCTACAAGCCATCACCATCGGATCATAGCTAGGACATCGAACATAGTCCTACCGAAATCTTGGTCTCTCACTGATGTAACTCAACATGATCGTTTTGTCACTAGGACCTATAATATGGTTCTGCTGATGACACCCTATCACAACGATAATCTTCAACTCACCAACACCATTGTTCCATCGCTAGAACGAGTAGAAACCTCCTACTCATAAGCCAAACTTCTACTAATGAGGGAGAAACATTGGCCAAGGAGGGGTAGGAGCGTGATGCTCCTACATCAAATTCCCCAGATGATTAAAATCATGTGGGCCTGCACATGGTGTCTATCAGGCCATCCTTCAGTTTTGATCTATTTTTCCTTATGTTCCAGTTGTTCATTCTCCTTGATTGTTTCCTTTGTAGTTTCACCATTTGCACTTGTTGGCTTCTCTCTTTTTCTATATACCTTCTCCTTCAGATCTCTTTGTAAACTTTAGATCCCCACCATTCTTCCTCACTATCTTCCACCTTTGTGGGAATTAACCCACAACAATCCATCCTCCTTTGAGAATATTCCTTCCATTATTCATTCTTCTCTATCTTATTCTTTTATGCAAGGATTTCTCTAAGCTTCATTGCCGCTATGCTTTCATCACCGTCATATACCTTCATCATGATGTCCTCCTAGGAACATTTTATCTCTACTCCTTTTGCTTCTTCAGCCATATCTATAACACATTTTGCATTCATCAATATGTCTTCCAAAGGACTCTCTTTCAACCTCTTTTCTATTATTCCTTCACAAAGACATGACTCCAATACAAGCTTCACTCTTGATTTTCCCATCTTATCCTCTTGTGTGAGGACTTCTTCTTCGATGCCACAGACTTGACATCCTACCACAATCTCTTTGTTCCCTACAAACACAAAAAATTCAACATGTTCATGGGACTTATCTCCTCCCATCTGTAACTCCTTATCACATTCATCATTTATTGTCCCTAAGAAGATATATATCTTCCTTATCTCCTGTTTGAGTAGGAGATATTCTTCATCTTCACCAAATTCTTAATCAAAGATAGGGTTTTTTGTTTCTGTTTCAAAAACATTATGCATACCTACATTAACAACTTCAAATGAATTACTAATAGAAAAATCAAGAGACCAAA
This sequence comes from Sequoia sempervirens, assembly GCA_007258455.2. Lineage (NCBI taxonomy): Eukaryota > Viridiplantae > Streptophyta > Pinopsida > Cupressales > Cupressaceae > Sequoia > Sequoia sempervirens. Next base: position 84,413,652 of record VDFB02000002.1, on the reverse strand, counting down.
TTGTCTCCATGGGTTCCTCCTTTATGGAAACTTTCTCTTCCTCTCCCATAACATGCTCCTTCATTCCCAAGCTTTCCTCAGGGGAATCTAATTTCACTTATATCCCTTTCAGCTCTACAATCAATTTCTTTTCTCTCACCTTCTCCCAATACTCTTCCCAAAATGGAACTACAACTGGTCTCCTCATGACCCATCTTGTCCTCTTATTCGAAGACATCTTCAAGAACTCGCAAGTCCTCCTGTAGGTACAAGTTATCCTTGCAACAATCTCTCCCTCTTATTAGGGTATCAACCCTCTACAATCACAAGTCCTTCCTACAAAAAATCTCTTTAGCATTCAAGCCCTTGCAGTAGCAATTCTATTCTCACCTACAACAATCTCTTCTAGAACTCAAATTCTTTGCAACTATCCTCTACCCAAAAAATATCATGGAAGATGCTTCCTCTACGCACTCTCCCTTAGTGGAGGAACTCTACACCTTCTACCAAGCTTTATCTTTGCTGGAGGATAGCAATTTCTGCAACAAACATGCTTGCACAACTCTTTCTTAGCTCATCACCTACAAGTCTTCTAACTTCAACCCACACTCACAGGTCCTCTTACAACTGCCTCACGTTTGATGCTCTATTACAAAATTAGGAAAACCAGCTCTGATACCACTTGATGCAGTCGAGACCGAAGGGCCTTATCAGGCTATCCAATCATGCAGCCAAAACACAAATCACACACATATATATGGAAACACACAGGTCAAAACTCTTTTATTCATTTGGAATAGATATTACATTCAGAGATTACATCTACAAGAAATCCCCTATTCCACACGAGCTAACACCTCACTCTTTGTTGGCTTCTTTGCTAGTACCTCTCCTCTCTGTTGGCTTCATTTCCAGTACCTCTTTGTTGGCTATTCCACCACATCTACTCCTCCCCTGTGTTTAAATTCCTTTAGGTTCATATATTGTTGTAATTCTCCAAGTTGGCTACTATGTAGTTACCTCATTGTCTATAGCTTCCAATCATTGACCAATTAGCATGGATTCCACAACAACGATGTGGAATTCATTTTTTATCGATCTTCCAAGTTTCATCCTATCATTCACTATCCACTGTTATTGACCATCCATCTCATCCATTCATCTCAAGCTATCCCATATCCTTCATCTTATTGTCCTATTGGAGGAACCTTCAATCATATTTTGTTGATACACCTACTTCTCACTGATGTTCACCTTATACTCTATCCATTGTTCCATCATTGATACATGCAAAAAGGTCTCATTGATGAAAAGCACTCATGTCGATCCTTTTCCACCTCAACACCACATCACGCATCGTAATCCACACAAGGATGTATTACCCAATCCCATCATGTCATGCATCTGCTTGTCTTCATTGTCTCCCACATCATCATGACTGGGTCCCACCATGGTCATTGTAGTATCATTGAGACCTCAATACACCTCCTACTGATCAACCATGTCTCGCCGATCATCAATTGTTGGTTCATTTTTGGGACAAAGCCTGATGTCACATTCATGAACCCGCTACACATCGTCACTATCGAGTCATCGCTGGAACATGGAACATAGTCCCGCTGAAATCTTGGTCTCTCGTCGATGTAACTCAACATGATCATTTCATCGCTAGGAACTATAATATGGTCTTGCTGATGACATCTTGTCACAACAATAACATTCAACCTTCCAACACCATTGTTCAGGCACCGGAATGAGTAGACACCTCCTACTGATAAGCCAAACTTATATCGATGAGGGAGAAATTTTGGCCAAGGGGGGATAGGAGTGTGATGCTCCTGCATCAATTCAGTAATTTTTATTGTTCATTCCATGAGTAATGGGTATGGAATCTATATTTTATTTGAATTAAATCTTGTTTGGTTCATTTGTATTTGATTTCCTATGCTTCTCAATTTCCCTGTTACACAAAGGGTTGAGGGTTTAAGGCTTTAAGGTTAAAGGGTCAAGGGTTTAAGGTTTAAGGGTTGAGGGTTTAAGGGATTATAGTTTAAGGGTTGAGCACTAAGAGATTAAGGTTTAAGGTATAGGGTTGATGTATTAGGGTTAAGGGTTTAATGTATAGGGTAGAGGGGTTGAGGGTTGAGGGTTTAAGGGTTGAAAGATTAGGGTTGATGGTTGAGGGTTTAACATATAGGGTTGAGGGATTAGGGTTGAGGGTTGAGGGTTGAGAATTTAAGGTATAGGTTTGAGGGATTAAGGTAGAGGGTTGAGAATTTATAGTTGAGAGATAATGTTCAAGGTTGAGTGTCTAAGATATAGGGTTCAAGGTTTAAGGTTGAGGATATAAGGCATATGGATGAGGGTTGAGGGTTTAGGGCATAATTATATGGCTAAGGGTATAGGGTATAGAGTAGAGGTTTTAAGGTTGATGGATAATGTTCAAGGTTGAGTGTCCAAGGTTAAGTGTATAGGGTATATGGTTTAAGGGTATCTAGGGATTGACGGTTTAAGGGTTTAAGGTTTGAGGGATTAAGGGTTTAAAGGTTGAGGGTTTAAGAGTTGATGGATTATGATTTAAGGTATAGTGTTGAGGGTAGAGGGTTTAGGGTTTAAGGTTTAAGGGTTGAGGGTTGAGGCTTTAGGGATAGGGTTTAGGGTTGAGGGTTAAGGGTTTAGGTTTTAAGGGTTGAGGGTTTAAGGCTTTAAGAAAGGGTCAAGGATTTAGGGTTTAAGGGTTGAGGGTTGAGGCTTTAGGGATTAGGTTTTAAGGGTTGAGCATTAATATATTAGGGTTTAAGGTATAGGGTTGATGTATTAGGGTTAAGGGTTTAATGTATAGGGTAGAGGGGTTGAGGGTTGAGGGTTTAAGGGTTGAGATTTTAAGGGTTGATGGTTGAAGTATTGGGGTTGAGGGTTGAGGTTTTAAAGGTTGGGAGTTTAAAGGTTGAGAGTTTAAGGGTTGAGGGTTTAATGTATAAGGTTGAGGGATTAGGGTTGAGGGTTGAGGGTTGAGGATTTAAGGTATAGGGTTGAGAGATTAGGGTAGAGTGTCTAATGTATAGGGTAGAGGTTATAAGGGTTGAGGGTTTAGGGTTTAAGGGTTCAGGGTTCAAGGATTAGGGTTGAGTGTATAATGTATAGGGTAGAGGGTTTAAAGTTTAGGGTTGAGGGATTAAGGGTTTAAGGTATAGGATCAAGGGATTAGGGTTGACAATTTAATGTACAAGGTAGAGGGTAGATGGTAAAGGGTTGAGGATTTAAGGGATTAAGGGTTTAAGGTATAGGGTCGAGGTATTAGGGTTGAGGGTTTTAGGGTTTAAGGGTGTAAAGGTTGAGGATAGAGAGGTGAGGAGGAGATAGAATAAAATGAGATGGCTAAGGAGGAATGGAGAGATAGAAAAGGAGTGACTAAGAGACCTAGAGATGGGAGAGGTAGAGAGGTGAGGGGAGATATAGAAGAAAATGGGAGAGATAAGTTGACTTTAGAGAAAGATGGGTAAGGAGGAGGGAGAGAGTTGTAGAGGGAGGAAAAATGATAGAGAGCCTTGAGATATATAGAGGTGAGAGACCTACATCGTAGGGAGAGAGGGATGAGAGACATAGGGGGATATATAGGATTGAGAGAGATAGAGGGGGAAGAGGGGTGGGTAATGAGATAAGGATTGAGATGATAAGAAGGGATGGAGAGGTAGAAAAGGAGTGATTGAGATACCTAGAGAGGGGAGAGGTAGATAGGTGAGGGGGGGAGAGGTGAGAGATAGAGAGATGAGGGGAGAGATAAAAAAAATGGGAGAGAAGTTCACAACTTGATGGAAAGAGGGGTAAGGAGGAGGGAGAAAGGTGGAGAGGGAGGGAAGTATCTACAGATCCCTAAGAGATATACAAGTGAGAGAGGTATGGGATAATGGGGGTGAGGGAGATACGGGAGGAGAGGGGTGGATAAGGGTTGAGGGTTTAAGGGTCAAGGGTTTTGGGTGTAATGGTTGAGGTGTAAAGGGTTTAAGGGTTGAGGTTTTAGGGATTAGGTTTTAAGGTATAGTGTTGAGGGCTGAGGGTTTAGGATTTAAGGGTTCGGGGTTGAGGCTTTAGGGATAGGGTTTATGGTTTAGGGTCAAGGGATTAGGTTTTAAGGTATAGTGTTGAGGGTTGAGGGTTTAGAGATAGGGTTTAGGATTTAAGGTTTAAGGGATTAGGGTTTATGGGTTGAGGGTTTAAGGGATTAGGTTTTGAGGATTGATGGTTTAAGGGATAGGGTTGAGGCTTAATGTGCATGATTGAGCATATAAGGAATTTTGATGACACTACATATCACACACAAAATGAGACATACATAACACATAGAAGATGTCATAATTGGTCAAAGAAAGGTCACATTGATGTACGCCAACCCAAGCCCATACTGACACATGATAAGAGTTAGGAAACCTTTACAAAATCAACTTTTCCATAACATGAGCATGTTTTGGAGAAGTTGAAATATGGTTGTTTTGTAGAGCAAGATAAAATGTGTTCACATTATAATGCAAGCGTATTTTATCTTAACTCTAAAAATGGTAAAATAGACAGGACACCTGTGATCTAGACCCACATGCTCTATTAATCTCCTAGTTATGCACGCAATTTGATAAAAAAATTATTTTTGATGCTATTGGGAAGTGCACATACAAGTTTTACATATTCTACCACATTTGTATCAACTTTCCACTACCTTTTTCTGGTTTTCCAACTTACGAAGGAGGAAATAAAAGAGTTTTCACATCAAATTTGATATATATCAATTCAAGTTTTAATTTTTGTAGTGTTTCAATGCTAATTGTGATTGAATTGTAGGAATTTAATATTATACATTAGTTAATTGTATAGTTTTTAGTAATTCTATTAGAGTTATATACAATTGAATGTTGAAAAGGATGCAAGTTTGTGAAAATATCAAAAGAAGAAAATAATATTACACATAATTGGGTATTTTCTCCATTCGAATCTTCGTTTTTAAGGTATGTCAAGTATTTATAGATGATCTTTTAATTTTCCTTTATTCTATTATGTTTCTTTATCATTCCTTATCATACATGCTTAATACAATGCTTTGATTTTGTTATTATGTTTATTTTGGGATTAGATTTTGCTTAATATGATAAATTATGAGTGCTCAACTACATAGCCTTAATAAAATGCATTATATTTTTCTAAGGGATTAGATTAGATTTTGTTAAAATTCATATTCCATGTTCATCATTATTTCTTTTTAATTTTTGACATCTATGAGCATTCAAGGGGGGTTCCTTTGAAAATTATCCTCATAACCTTAGCCCCTTTTTGTACATTTTAATCTACACAATTCTTTACTCTTTGTAATGGTTTGGTTGCTCTTATAGTATCATTTGGCTCTTGTGCTACCAAATAAATCATGGTTTTTGTGTGATCAATTTTAAGTGTAAAATATTTTTAACAAACTAAACACACCAATAAAACATCAGGTCAAAGGAAACTAATTTAAAAGAAAAACAAACTCTTAAACTCGTAGCTCCTTCGAAAGCGTCCTATTGTTTTCTATCTCTAGTGTTTCGCTAAATCTAGCTTGCTCTCAGATTATACGCTAGGCTCAACAAAATGATCTCCTAGAGAACGAGATTTGAAAGAAATGCATGCTTATGCTAAGATGTCATTAACAAGACTAAAAATGATAGCTAAAATATGATATTACTAAATGCAATGATTGCAAAAATGATAAATTCTAGATGATATTAAAATAACATGTGCACATGAATGTAAGTATATGCAAGTGTCACCAATGCTTGGATTCACAGAGGTATTTATAGAGTTTTCGAAAGACTTTGATTGGTTGACATGATCAACGGTTTAAATCAAGCTTGCCGAGATGAATGGTGAGAGATTTTTGAAAGTTGAGAGAGAAATGGAATGTTTCCTTCTACACAAATTTTCTCTTTCAGATCTAAGGGAAAGTTGCCATTTGAGAAGTGAGTAGGAGATAAGTCTCATAATTAAATAAATAAATTTATTTAATTACATGTGATGGTGAATTTAGAAGTTTCCATAATTAAATATTTAATATCTAATTATGTGTGAGAAGATGATAGAAAAGCGTTTAATTAAATATATAAAATACTTAATTAAATATGGAGTGAAGAAAGTTTCTAATTAAATATTTTAGAATATTGAATTAAATGTGAAAAAAGGTATTTAGAGGAATACCATTTGAATTTAAAATTCAAACTTATGATAATTAATATAAATAAATTATAAAATCTCATTAATTAATTAAGAGGAATATGGAAGATGGTAATAATTAAATAAATTTATTTATTTAATTAAGGTAGAAGAATTATAAAAGTGAACAATATAAATAAATAATTAAATTTATTTATATGTAAATGACTTTAGAAGATTAATTAAATAATTTATATTTAATTATTTAACAAGCTTGATTAACCATGACTATTTTAGACGTATACATTTTGCCCCTCTTTGAAGTGATGTGCGAAACACATTGCTTCAAAGAAAATATTCCTACTCTTGAAATTTGCCCCTGATCGGAAAAATGTGACTGATATGCCCCTGATTTGAACCTGATATATTTTTGATGCTGATATTGATGATGCCCCCTTGGGAGGTAAAACACTGATGATGAAATTCAAATGATGAGAGGGATGTTGTGATTTAGCTCCCGATAATTGATGTATAAAGATGCCCCTGTTGAAATGATGCCCTTGTTGATGGAAATGATGAAAGGATGATGATTAATTGATAACTTTGCTTCCCGAAAATAGAAAAAAAAGAGTAGGTAGTTGTTAACTTTGTTTCTCTTTAATGAAAAACAAATAGTAGAATGATTGATGGATTGTTTGATAACTTTTTTTTTAGAAAACAAAGAGTAGATGCTTGATATGACTTCTGAAAAATTTCTTTTCTGTGATAGAAACCAAATAGTAGATAATGTGATTCAAACATATTTGTATTTGTGACTAAAGTACAAATAAGAAAATGATTTGATCATTCATAAATTTGCTTTCCTGAAAAAGAAAAAAAATAGTAAAATGATGATAGAGTAGCTAGATTTTATATTTAGATAGATCGATTTAGCATTGATTTCATTATATGAGTCACTTAGATAGAGCACTTGATATGGTTCACTTGATATGGGTCACTTGATATGGTTCACTGATATGGGTCACTGTTCTGGGTCACTGATATGGGTCGTTGATATGGGTCACTTGATAGATAGATATGGGTTGTGATTCCATGATGTGAGGCATTGATAGATAGAGAGATTGTGATTGACCTTTTCATAGTCGAGGTGTGTCGAGACCACACAGAGATCTTGGGGTAATAGGTGCAGGAGGAAGTGGACTTCCACCACAGAGGCCAACTCCATTAGGGGGCTCTAGTAGTTAGAGTTATGAGACTCATGTGATATTTTTGATGTAGCATTATTGATTCATTCACACATCTCAATGTATATTATTTTTGGAGCATGTACATTATTTTGGTCATATCTCATGTATCTCTCTTTGGAATTTTTAGCTTCATTGGACATTGGACATTTGTATTATTTTTTATGAGTGATGATATGCAGCAATGATGATTTTTGATGATGTGATGTGCATTTATGAGATGATTATGTGATATGCATTTATTTCTATATGTTATGGATTTTGATATGCATTTTAATGATTTGATGACTAACATGATATGCAAGATGATTTGATATAATGTGTTTATGATGATGATGAAAAATGATTGATGATGTGTACTAATGATGTCATGCAGGTGGATGACTTATGATGTGATTATGAAAATATGCCATGGGATATTTGATATGTTTTATGAAAAATGTTGTTTGGCAAATGATATGAAAATGTATGTATGGAATGTTTGTTTTTGGATTTTCAAATGCAAGTAAATAATGATAATAAGATGGAAAATGAATGTTGTGTTTATGATATGCATCATGAATTTATAATATGAATTGATATGAAAAATGATAGGATGATTAAAGATATGAAATAAATATAATGTGACAAATGATAAATGATATGAATAACGATATGAAGTGAAATGATTAATAATAATGAGATGTATGATAAGATGATAAGTGATATGTGATGAAATGTAATGATTTGTAATGATGATGAAATGAAATGAAATGAAATGATAGTGAAATGAACAATAATGAAATGATAAGTGATAAGTGAAATGAAATGAAATGAATGATAATGAAATGATAAATGAGAGGATAATGAAATGAACGATAATGAAATGAGAAATGATATGATAATGAAATGATAAGTGATAAGTGAAATGAAATGAAGTGATAAATGGGATGCAAATGTGCAAAATGAAAATGATAAATGAGATGTTAATAATATGAAGATGATAGATAATATGAAAATGAAGGTGATATGAAAATACATAATGGATAAATGAATGATATGAAATGATGAGGAATTCAAATGATATGAAATGATAATGATAAATGATATATGATAATGAAATGATAATATGAAAATGAAAGTGATATGAAATACCTAAGAGATGAATGATATGAAATGATAAAGGATCTAAATGATATGCAAATGAATGATAAATGATAAATGATAGGACCTAAATGAAATGATAATGATTAATGAAATCATGATGAAGATGAAAAGTGATGATGAAACAAATGTCTAAATATCATCCACAAATAGTCCTGTTACCAATTTTTCGCCAAAGCTCGATTGATGGAGTTGGATGAAAAATGTTATATCTTAAGGTGAATTTGCAGATTATGTTTCAGTGTTGTTTGCTTTTTATCATTATGCATTGAGTGACAGTTGTGCATTTAAAAGAGAGATCAAAATCTCAGAGTGTTATTCAATGTTCCAAGAATTAAATGAAGTACAAAATTGAGAAAATAACCAATAGAGCATTTCAGATGCTTTCATTTATTTCATTGAAGAAATTTATATTTGCATAGTTTCATTTGATTGCAAGAATCAGAATGATATTACAACATTTGCATTGGAATACATTTTCTTTTCAAATGAAAAGCAAAGAATTGAAATCAAAGATCCACACAAGTTGTGGATATAATGGTCACAATGTATCACTACTAACACACTACACTATTGAAGATGTGAAAGATAAATCACATAAGTAAACGACATAATCATCATTGCCTGTTTTGGCCGATGGTCGATGATGAATGGTGCACCTTTGTCTCCTTGACTTCTATCGAGTTGTAAGAGAAAAAGAGGGGGTGTCAGTGGCTCCGATTATGAAGAAACCTATATGAGTCACCAACAATAGTGCAGCCTACTATCAGTCATACATTGAAATAATCAAGGAAGTGCAGAGGAAATGAGCTGTAGGAGAAATATCATGATCATCATATTCTATTTTTTATGCTAACATTGTTGATTCCCTGTGCAGGTATAGGTAAATTCATGAAGCTGATCATTATTTGAAGACCAAGCATGTGGAGAAAAATGGGCTCCCACAAGGGTAGAGCTCGACATGCTGTCCTATTCATTATAGATGGGTTGATTTAAAGATTGCATCATCATATTCATCAAAAAAAGTGAGATACAACTGAAAAAGTAAACATAATTATTTAACAAGCTATTAAACCAACTGTGCATTCATAACGATCAGGTTAAGGTTTTCTGAAGGCTACAGGTGAACAGTGAGTTTAACTAGCTCAATTAATTTAGCTAAGTACCATTATGTCAAACATTACTACATAGTTCATGTTATGTGTTATTTGTTTCATCATGATCATATATGTCATGCAAGGTTCAGTTCATCAGTATTCTTTTCACATCCAAGGACAGTGAACAGGAATACATTATGCCTTAATGGAGAGTTTTGTTTTGATTTTCATCATGAAAGAGAGCAGATTTAAAGAACATTTTGTTAAGTGGAACATAAAAATGCATGAAGAGTACCATATTGAAGCTCAAGAGTATGAAAGACAGACAGTGTATTCAAGTGATAAATGAATAGCCAGTTCTAGTTGATTGATAAGTAAATACAGCTTTAAGAATCATAAGGTGAGAAATGATAACAGTTTCATTCCAGAATGATGAAGAAAGAGCAAGCATAACAAAGGTGTCTCAGAAGGTGTTAATTATGCACTAAGGAAAAATCAAGTGGCATGTAGCCCATGGTGTTGCAATGTTTCAATTTAAAATTTCTACATAAGTCCAAAAGCATAAAGTAAATGTTGTTGTATGGTAAGGTTAAGGAATCCAAAAGGTAACAGTTCTGAGTGCAAAGGAAAGTAGCATGAATTCAATATTTAAGAAATACAAATAGCATATACAATTCCAGCATTCGTGAACCTATGGTTCTTTTCCTCATAAAGAGACATGTGGCAGGAGTTTCAGTTTCTACTTGAATGACAAACATCAATACAGTATCTGAATATGATGTGTTAGTTAATGAATAGTTACAGGAGGGATAGCCAGTTCACTTTGGCTGAGATAATGTTTCAAATGGAATTATATATCAATATTTGGCAGAGGATAGCAATCAAAGTATGATGTCCATTCAAATTACCTTCAAGAAGTTACAAGCATCCAACAAGATATACATGAACAGATTTGGAAAAAATTCAGGTATACAAGATCCATTTCCAGATTAAACAAATTTACAAAAGAACATGAGAGTTCAAAACATGGCATGACAATGATGCCTGAAGTATAAAGGCATAGGAAGAACCTTTAGAACGCAGATATTTGCAAGTTTCAAGAAATTAAAAACCAAAGAAATAATAGAGTTTTCAATGCGATGCAAACAAGATGTGCACATACTCAGGAGAGGGTTTTGTTAAAGAAAAAGTTTATACGACATTTCTATGAAGAGGGTTGAGGAAAGTAGAATTTCATGAGAAGCGGGTTTAGATTTTTACACATACAGTTTTGTTGCTTCCCCATATACTCACAAGTATTTTTTAGATTTACATATGGAAATCACATTTTTCAGAAATATATGGACCTCTAAATAAATTCAGTATTTCCTCATTATTGTCTTGTTTACCCACCTTGGGTTTCAGTCAAGAATTCAATTTTCATTATTTTCAATCAACCCATATGAATATTCTTTCTCAGGATGATAGGTTAAATGTTTCATCATATGGGAGTTTTCAGAAAATGCTTATTTCTCTTCTAAATGTCAAGCATTTATATGGAGGAGATTAACAAACACAAAAATATCAACGAAAAACATTGTGGGTTGAGGTCATAGCTTTAAAAATTGAATATACAAAGTACCTGCATTCGAAGTTTGCATTTTAAATACAAAAAATACAGTTGCAGTGATAACCCATATGGGGTTTTTACATGAAGTAGCAAAGACATAAAAATGTGAATTCCCTGTGGTGAATCAGGCTTCAAAATGAACGAAATGCAGTTTTATTCAAATTCTCATGATACCCATGTGCGGTATGTCATCAAATATACATTAAGGTGAATTTCCTGTTTTGGGTCGGGCCAAAACTTCTAAAAAATGCTTTCTATAATACATATATGGTGGCTTGTACATGGCCATAGGATCTTAAGCAAAGGTGGTCGAGCTTTCTGAAGGAGAGAGCATATGATTTAAACATAACTCACCAGTCCATGTTTGTACGAGGATGTTATAGCCGCGGCCAGACCCATATTGAAGTCTCGAAACTCTAAGCAAGAATCCAACTCGAGCTCGCATGGGCGGCCAGTGAAGGCAAAGAACAAAGAGGAAAATACAGAGAGCTCAAGCTCAAGGTTTGAAGTCTTCCAAATGAACACAGAAATATACAAAAAATGCATCAGGGGTTGTGTTAGTTGCAGCCCTAAGGCCAGAATGAACAAAAATGTGAAGCCATAGAAGCTATGAACAAATAGCTTACCTTGTGTTCAAAAGCAAAACCATTAACCCTTAAGCAAGCTCTCTCATAAAGCTTTTAAATGAAACCCGAGCTCATAATAGGTTGGCCAAGCAAGGTGAAAGCACAAGAGTGTAGAGAAAATCAAAAAGCAAGTTCATACAGGCCACTGCCATAGTATTTTTATGCCTTTAAAATGAAGTAAAAGGACTTCAATACTACAAAATCAGACTTACCCATTGAAATTCTGACTGTCAGAAGTTAGAAGATGGAGATTATCAAGCATGTAGGAAATCAAACAAAGCCCAAGCATCATGGCAGTGCCCCTTTCAGCCAGAGTCCAAGTTCTTCAAAATGATGAGTGTGAAATGATCATTTTAGGGTTTGACCCTATTTTGTTCATGCCCTAATATAAGCTGACATTATAATTTCCTTTTGAATTTTCACCTTTCGATAAAAGCACATGGGAATTTTGAGTTAGGTTAATCCTTGTGATGTGATTTATTAAAATCTGGAGTTTAATATTTGAGGGTGGCCAAAATTAGGTGCCTAGGTTGACATATTAAGTCTTTAAGACTTATTTTGTGCCTTAGTGAAATATGGAAGCTTGGATACCTTATGTTATTGTTTTGTGAGAAAACAATAAGGGTGTAATGGTTAATAATTGATGACCTAGAATGCTTTTTTGATCAATTATTCATTTAGGTTTATTTGTTTTTTAATTGATTTTAGAGAAATCAATTGGAGTTTTGATGAGAGAATAATAATTATATTAATATTTTTATGATTTTTTGAGAAAAATCAGAGCATTGTAATGAAGAAATAAGGCGTTTTCTTTTTGCAAAAGATTTTATAATCTTTAAATTGCAAAAAAATAGACAAATTGAAAATTCTGCAATCCTGTAAAGCAGAATCATAAAGCAATCTCCTATAAATTGTTTTATGATTTCTTGCTATTTTTAGCAAATTTTTGTTGACTTTTCCTCTTGGTCGGATTTGAATCTTATCTTGGAGAGATAAGGTGTTTTTTGGGCTTTGAAAGAAGATCCAACCTTTTTTTAGAGGCTTGACAGTTTGATCATAAAAGAAATATGCTGTTTTTTCTTTTATTCAAATTTTTAAGATAGTTTGAAGCTTTTTTCCTTGAGCTTCTTTGTGAGCTCAAATTAGGGTTTCTTAAGAGTCATGTCTTCAAAAGACTTAGTCTTTTTAGCTCTTGGTGTCAGTTCAGATTTCAGCTCCTACTCATACACATTTTTGAGCTTGTGAACCCTTGTTGTACTCAGTTTTTCATATAGACACTCTTTCAGTTTCAATAATACAGCAAAATTCTTTCCATTTTCTTGTCTCAAGATTGGTAACAGCAGTTTGATGGTTTGTGATTTTAGATCTGAAGCCTTAATGTCCTGCTTTTATGAGTTCTTCTATAGAGGATTTCATGTTTTCAGGTTATATGATGTATTCGATGTCTCTGAATCTTCATATAAATTATTGATGAAATCATGTATCAATGAGATTGTGAGAACTATTGTAATAGAGAGATTGTTGTGAGTGGAAAAGTCTGTTTTTCTTCCAAAAATAAAAATTTAAACATCAATAGTCATAGGTTTTAGTTTTCAAACATCTTTTTATCCCTTTCCTTAGAAATTATTTAGAATAGGATTAATCATTCAGAGAACTAGCTTGCTCTGGAGATTCCTTCTTCACTCAGATCACCCACATCTGAAGGAGGTTTCCATGTTTCGGTAGATTGTTGAATATTGCTTTCAAAAGGGTACAAATCTATTGACAACAGTTTTTGGAACGCGTGGTGGGACATTCAGACCATTTTAATATCTTTTTAGTTTGTTGTTTGGTGTATGTAGTAGATTTTTCCAACCTTCTAGAGGCTATTACAATATACCTAGCAACTCCAGTTCTATTTTTGCATACTAGTGCAACCCGCGCATGAGAAAGATACAGACAAGATCAAGTTCTACACCCTTCAAGTATCAAGAGTTGTCCCCATCACGAAGAAAAGGAAGGATAGCAATGATGCTTTTCGAAGCACCCACAAGATCGAGGTTGACACCTCCTATTTTTAGTTCCTTGGTTTTATCACCAGGTGTACCAGTTTTGATCTCACAAGTACCGCCAATGGTAGCACTGAGGCAACACTCGTTCACACCCTTCAATGGTGGTACCCCATTAAATATACTTTAGCATGATGACATACTAGTTGCAGCCTTTAGAGGTCTGCCATACTTCACTGGGGAAGATTACACTACACCAATCGAGCACATCCGTGACGTAGCCACGTTATGCTCAGTACACAATATCACACAAGAGAACGTTGTGCTAAGGCTATTAGCTACGTCACTTAAGGGCAAAGCATTGCAGTGGTTTAGAGGCCTCATAACCAACTTAATCGCAACATGGGATGCGTTAGGTAATGGCTTATACCAACATTTTGCTGATAAATCTAATAACTTGTCCTTATTAGAACAACTGAGCACTATTCAGAGGGTGCCACACGAGCACTTGGTCAACTTCAACTATCGATTCTAGAGAACCTAGGGCAGAATTCCTACAACGGTAAAACCCTTACCGACACATGTTTTTCTGTTTTATTTAAAATCTTTGAATAGTAAGATTGTTGTTATGATTCAGTCTATGGGTGGACTAACACTTCCTAATGCTTACAATATAGCCATTAACACTGAAAATTGCCTCATTCAAGCTCGAGACAGCTCTTAGACCTCCTATGCCTTTGTTTCCAGAGATACAGCCACTTATTCCTGCTGCTATACCTCCTTTGGTTGTTTTCCTCCCTCTTCCAATGATAGGTTATCATAATACAGCCCAAGAGGTTGTTGCCCCAGCCCCAAATCCAGAGATTGCTTGAGCTTAAAAGCATATTAAAGACCTTCAGAAAAAATCTTGTGACTATTAAAAAGCATGTTGGCCAAGAAATTAAGCCTTATCAAGCCCCTTATCAGCAAAACTAGCAAAATAGGCTCGTTTTTCAAAATGATTATCAAGCCCAAAGAAGGAATTTTAACCCCAGGCCATTCCAGCCATACAATCCAAATGTAGCTAGTTCGTCAAAGGAACTTGTGCCATAGAATAATGTTATGTTGCCCAGGATTGCGATTGGTGTTATTCATGCAATCAGCCCCATAGCCAATCAGCGTGCACCAATGGAATGAGGAATCAAGCTTTAATGGTTCAAAATAGCTATGCTAGTTCAGAAAATGTTGCAGATCAGAACCAAGAATAGCAAGATAACGTGGAAGTCACCTTGTTGAGCTGGCAAAGTTCTAAATTATGTGGCGTGAATGGCCAAAGTCAGCAAAATTCTCTTATTTCGGCTAATACCAGGTCAAAAAAGAGAGCTATGGATCCAGGACAGCAAGCTGGTAATTCACAGTAGCATTCTGTAATTATTAAAAAGCCCATCTCATCAAAGGTTAATGTTGCAACACAGCCTAAAATGTAGATTCTGCAAAGAGGGCAGGAGATACCCAGCAAGGAACAACTAGGAATGCATTCTTATCCTCTACAGAGGTAAAACAATGTTGTTGTCACAAAAAACCAGTAGAAGGTAAGCTCTTCATCATTCAATATAGTTGAGAATCTCAAGAAAACAATTGTTAGCATGTCAATATTAGATGCTCTATAGCTTCTAGGGCAGAAAGGTTTACTGCAGAGTGCTTTGGATGAGTTGTCTATTTCTGACAATGCTAATCAAGGAGTTCTGAAGGTTGTGTTGGCTAATGACCTGGAGGATAAAAGTGGGCAGAAAACAAAAGAGGTAAAGCCCCCTCTATTCTATTTAAGCCTGATCATTGGTGATAAAATTGTTCATAATTGTATGGTTGATTCTGGCACCAGTACTTCAGTCATGCCTAAGAATTTAGCTGATAAGTTGGGTCTTGTTTACGAGCCTAATCCTCAAAAATGCATAGTGCAATTAGATGGGTTTGCTGTTAAGACTGCTAGTATTATCAAAAATTTAGCTCTTACTTTGCATGCATCCCCAATTTTTTCTATTCATCAGGATATTCATGTTATAGAGTTACTGCCGCTCTCTAGGGATTTTACAGCCAAGTTGGGTGGGTTTTTGTCTTTTGATTGGTCTCATTTTTTTAGAACAAGGTATGGTACGAAAGTGACCATAAAGTCCGAGCCTCTCACCAAAGACCATATCGAACCATACTCGCCAAATCCTATAAATGTTAACCTTTACACCACCTCTGCAATGGAGGATCAAACCATGACCTCAGACTGTAGCACCCATGTAGACAATATCAGTCTAGATGAATGGGCAGTCAAAGATCATGAGCTTGATCCATTCTAGCACATAGATGAGGTAGGATTAGGAGTCTATATGATTCGAGAGTCTGATTGTGACATGCCTAATCTTTTTAAAGAGGAGGAACTATCTACAGAAATAGGTAACGAACTTTGGAAGCTTTACTTTGATGGTTCGAGGAGCATTTTTGGTGCCAGGGGTGGAGCTATGTTGATATCGCTCGAAAGAGATAAGTATTTTTCAACTTGCAGATTTGCTTTCAACTATTCGAATAATACAGTTGAGTACGAAGCATTGGTGCATGGCCTTGAATGGGCCCGCAAATGAGGTATTAAATGCTTGCAGGTTTTTGGGGATTCATAATTAATTGTTAATCAGGTCAGAAATTTAAATGCTGCTAAGAATGATTTTCTTAAGAAATACAAGCATTGTGTGTGGGATTTATTGGAGGATTTTAATGCTTTTAATATCATGTTGATTCCTCAGAATCAAAATAAGCATACTAATAGGCTCGCTGCCATAGGAGCCCAGTTTGATTATCCCAAGGAGATTCGTAAGGTAGAAGCATGTCAATACGTGAAAATAGTGGTTAGACCTTCTATACCTGACAATAATGTGAGATGGCAGGTTTTTGAAAGCGATGAGCAAATCGTGAATTTTCTGATTGCTGAAGCTAAGTTTGTAGATGGAAATCAGCAAAAATGGCAGCAGTAATATGAGGATCAAATTGTACAATTAAAGACTAATAAGCTACCAAAAGGATTGGTGACATTAGAATCTATGTTTAACTCAGATGATCAAGTATGAAAAGAAAAATGTAGCTTGACAGTTAAAGAAGAACATTACATAGCCATTGAAATCTTCAAAGGCAAGCTTTTCAAGTTGGGAAAGGTATGTAGTAAAGACAAACAACAAGCCTTTATTTTGTTATGTTAGAAATTTAGTGTTGTTTTTGCTTGGGAGTACAAGGACTTGAGAGGTTTTAACCCCAAACTAGCCCAGCATACTATTGAACTTGAACCTGATGCAAAACCAGTAAGGTAGAAGTAGAGACCGCTTAATCCTAAATTAGAGCACCTTATGAAGGTTGAACTGAATAAGCTAGTTGAGAGTGGTATTGTTTTCCCTATCAAACACACCTCTTGGGTGTCGAATTTAGCACCAGTTAGGAAGAAAAGTAGAGAAATCAGATTATGTGTCAATTTCCAAGATCTGAATAGAGCTTCATTGAAAGACCATTATCCACTCCCTTCCATGGAGCAAATTTTACAAGTAGTTTCTGGTTCTTACAGATTTTCTTTGTTAGATGGTTACTCAGGTTATAACCAAATTCTGGTTAAGCAGGAAGATCAGTTCAAAACAACATTTACAACCAAATGGGGCACGATGGCCTACAAGAAGATTCCCTTCGGCTTATCCAATGTTGGAGTGACTTTTCAACGTGCTATGGATATGGCCTTTCATGGCCTCATGAACAAATTTGTTCTAGTATACTTAGATGATATTATTGTTTTTTCCAAAAGTACTAACGAACACTTGGATCACTTGGAGCAGATTTTGTAGAGGTGCAGAGAGTTCAGAGTGTCTCTCAATCTGAAGAAGTGTATATTTTTAGTGCATGAAGGCAAACTGCTTGGATACATTGTTTCAAAGCAAGGTATTTCAATTGATCTTAAAAGAGTTCTGCAATTCTTGAATTGCCACTACTAGCACACAAGAAAGGCTTGCAAAGCTTTCTTGGAAGGATAAATTGTGTGAGGAGGTTCATACCGAATATCGCAGCCTTGCTGTAGCCTCTCACTTTTGTGCTGAAGAAGAATATTCCATTCAGTTGGACCAAGGAAGGCAGGAGGAGCTTCAAGCAGATCAAGGAAGCACTCGCAGCTGCTCCTACTCTCATTAATCTAAACTTTGAAGGAATTTATTTTGTATGCTTTTGGAGGAGTAGATACTGTTTCAGCTATGTTATGCCAACAAAATGATGAAGGCTTGGAGTAGCCAATTGTGTTTTTCATCCAAGTTTTGAATGATTACGAGGTAAAATATTCTTTTGTTGAGAAGTATGTTTTTGCTGTTGTCAGAAGTTTAAAGAAATTCAGGCATTTGTTGTCGAACAGCAAGATTCATTTATTGATAGCTCATTCAACTATTAAATATTTTCTACTTAACAAAGATATTAATGATAAGCGTGCTAGTTGGACTACCAAAGTAATGGAGTTTGATGTCGATATAAAAGTAACCAAGCTCGTTAGAGGCAAAGGTTTGTGTGAAAAAATTGCTGGAAATGAAGACAACAACTTAAAAGAGGCTGCAAATACATAAACAGTGTTAAATAATGATGTTCCAAGTGTTGTTCCAACGTCTCCTGCTACGTGGTTGCAGCAGATGATGCATTATTTAAAAACTGGTGAGTGCCCCGAGGGCTTAGACAGAGCAAAATAGAGGCATTACATATTACAAGCCATTCCTTATGCAATCATTAGTGGCATTCTTTATAGGAGAGATTTCCAAGGTGTTTTACTGAGGTGTATTTAGCCTGATCAAGTTGACAAGTTGTTAGCAGAATTTCATGATGGACCTTCAGGAGGCCACTTTGTTGTGAGAACAACAACTCTAAAAATTATGTGAGCTAGTTATTACTTGCCAGATTTTTTTAAAGATGTTATTGCTTGGGTCGAAAAGTGTGAGAAATGTGTTTTATTTGCTAGTAAACAGAGGCTTGCACCGCTGCCCCTGCACCCAATTCAAGTAGAATAGCCCTTTGCCAAGTGGGGCTTAGATTTTATTGGCCTTATCAATCCACCTTCAAGCGCGGGTCACAAGTGGATTCTCACTGCCATAGATTATTTTACAAAGTGGACCGAAGCTGTTGATCTAAAAGAAGCGAACGAGACTTCAATTCTTAATTTCTATCAAGATCTCATATCAAGATTTGGTGTTCCAAATTCAATCATTTCTAACAATGGTTTGGCTTTTATTGGTTTGAGGATTTCTGACTGGTCAGTTAGAAATAACATCTATTTGAACACATCTTCCAATTATTATCCACAGGGAAATGTCAGGTGAAATCTACAAATAAAAATTTGATTCGGATAATCAAGAAGACTGTTGAAGATAACCAACAGACATGGCACGAAAAGTTGAAGCTAGCCCTTTGGGCTGAGAGGATAACTCCTAAAAGGGCCACTGGTTGTTCGCCTTTTGTTTTAACTTATGGTAAAGAGGTTGAGTTACCTGTTTCAATTGAGTTACCAACTTTAAATTATTTCAAGGAACAGGAATTGCTAAATGAATAGCCTCTTGAGGTGAGGTTTGCACAGCTGGTAGAGCTCAAAGAAACTAGAAAGGAAGCTCTCAGGCAGCTAGAGATACATCAAGCTCAAATGAAGAATTATTTTGATAAAAGGGCGAGACCACGTGATTTCATTGTTGGAGATCTAGTTTTCAAGTAGAATGAATTTAAAAGTAGACGTGGACGACATACCAAGTTCGATGCAAGGTGAGATGGGCCTTATGTGATCACGAAATGCAAGGAACACAACACATTCCAACTTACCAAGTTGACTGGTGAGGTGTTGTCTATCCCAGTTAATGGGATCCACCTCAAACACTGCCTCTAAGATATGCTATCTCATAGGTTAGTAGATTAGTTTTCAAATAAGTGTGTTTTGCACATTTAGTTTCAGTAGTCTTGCTTTCTATAAGCATTGTTGTGCATTGTTCTATTGGCCATAAGGGCCTGTTAGTTTGCAGTTTTGTTTTGTTTTTCTTTGTTGTTGTTTGGAGTGTTGTTGTTCAAATTTATGAGTTTCAAGAAGGGGTAGATTTAACTCCGCGCCCAATGGATTGTTTTAAGGCCACTGATCTATTCTTAGCAAGCAAGCATATAGCGGAAATCGCCAAAATGTTACCAATTTTTTGCCACAGCTCGATTGATGGAGCTAGATGAACAATGTTATATCTTAAGGTGAATTTGCAGATTATGTTTGAGTGTTGTTTTCTTTTTATCATTATGCATTGAGTGACAGTTGTGCATTTAAAAGAGAGATCAGAATCTCAGAGTGTTATTCAATGTTCCAAGAATTAAATGAAGTACAGAATTGAGCAAATAAGCAATAGAGCATTTCAGATGCTTTCATTTATTTTATGAAGAAATTCATATTTACAGAGTTTCATTTGATTGCAAGAATCAGAATGATATTACAACATTTGCATTGGAATGTATTTTCTTTTCAAATGAAAAGCAAAGAATTGAAATCAAAGATTCACACAAGTCGTGGATGTAACTGTCAAAATGTATCACTAATAACACACTTCACTATTAAATATGTGAAAGATAAATCACATAAGTAAACGACATAATCATCATTGCCTGTTTTGGCTGATGGTTGATGATGAATGGTGCACCTTTCTCTCCTCAAGGTCCATCGACCTGTAACAGAAAAAGAGGGGGTGTCAGTGGCTCTGATTATGAAGAAACCTATATGAGTCACCAACAATAGTGCAGCCTACTATTAGTCATACATTGAAACAATCAAGGAAGTGTAGAGGAAATAAGCTGAAGGAAAAAAATCATGATCATCATATTCTATTTTTTATGCTAACATTGTTGTTTCCTTGTGCAGGGTATAGGTAAAGTCACAAAGCTGATCATTATTCGAAGACCAAGCATGTGGAGAAAAATGGGCTCCCACAAGGGTAGAGCTCGACATGCTGCCCTATTCATTATAGATGGGTTGATTTAAAGATTCCATCATCATATTCATCAAAAAAAGTGAGATACAACTAAAAGAGTAAACAAAATTATTTATCAAGCTATTAAACCAACTGTGCATTCATAACGATCAAGTTAAGGTTTTCTAAAGGCTACAGGTGAACAGTGAGTTTAACTCTCTCAATTAATTCAGCTGAGTACCATTATTTCAAACATTGTTGCATAATCTGTGTTCTGTGTTATTTTTTCATCATGATCATATATGTCATGCAAGGTTTAGTTCATTAGTATTCTTTTCACATCCAAGGGCAATGAACAGGCATACATTATGCCTTAATGGAGAGTTTTGTTTTTATTTTCATCATGAAAGAGAGCGGATTTAAAGAATAGTTTGTTAAGTGGAACATAAAATGCATGAAGAGTACCATGTTGAAGCTCAAGAGTACAAAAGACAAACAGTGCATTCAAGTGATAAATGAATAGCCAGTTCCAGTTGACTGATAAGTAAATACAGCTTTAAGAAACACAAGGTGAGAAATGATTGTTTTAGAACTATAAAGAAATGATAACAGTTTCATTCTAGAATGATGAAGAAAGAGCAAGCATAACAAAGGTGTCTCAGAAGGTGTTAATTATGCACTAAGGAAAAATCAGGTGGCATGTAGTCCATGGTGTTGCAATGTTTCAATTTAAAATTTCTACATAAGTCCAAAAGCATAAAGTAAATGTTGTTGTATGGTAAGGTTAAGGAATTCAAAAGGTAACAATTCTGAGTGCAAAGGAAAGCAGCATGAATTCAATATTTAAGAAATACAAATAGCATATACAATTCCAGCATTCGTGAACCTATGGTTCTTTTCTTCATAAAGAGACATATGGCACGAGTTTCAGTTTCTACTTGAATGACAAACATCAATACAGTATCTGAATATGATGTGTTAGTTAATGAATAGTTATAGCAGGGATAGCTAGTTCACTTTGGCTGAGATAATGCTTCAAATGGAATTATGATCAATGTTTGGTGGAGGACAACAATCAAAGTATGATTTCCATTCAAATTACCTTCAAGAAGTTACAAGCATCCAAAAAGATATACATGAACATATTTGGAAAAAATTTAGGTATACAAGATCCATTTCCAGATTAAACAAATTTACAAAAGAACATGAGAGTTCAAAACATGGCATGACAATGATGCCTGAAGTATAAAGGCACAGGAAGAACCTTTAGAAAGTAGATAAGTGCAAGTTTCAAGCAATTAAAAACCTAAGAAATTATAGAGTTTTCAATGTGATGCAAACAAGATGTGTGCATACTCAAGAGAGGGTTTTGTTAAAGACAAAGTTTATACGACATTTCTATGAAGAGGGTTGAGGAAAGTAGAATGTCATGAGAAGTGGGTTTAGATTTTTACACGTAGTTTTGTTGCTTCCCCATATACTCACAAGTATTTTTAGATTTACATATGGAAATCACATTTTTCAGAAATATATGGACCTCTAAATAAATTTAGTATTTCCTCATTACTGTCCTGTTTACCCACCTTGGGTTTCAGTCAAGAATTCAATTTTCATTATTTTCAATCAACCCATATGAATATTCTTTCTCGGGATGACAGGTTAAATGTTTCATCATATGGAAGTTTTTAGAAAATGCTTAGTTCTCTTCTAAATGTCAAGCATTTATACAGAGGAGATTAAAAGACACAGGAATATCAATGAAAAGTATCGTGGGTTGAGCTCATAACTCTAAAAATTGAATATATAGAGTACTCGCATTCGGGGTTTGCATTTCAAATACAGAAAATATAGTTGCAGTGATAACCCATATGGGGTTTTTACATGAAGTAGCAAAGACATAAAAATGTGAATTCCCTATGGTGAATCGGGCTTCAAAATGAAGCAAATGAAATTTTATTCAAATTTTCATGATACCCATGTGCAGTATGTCATCAGATATACATTAAGGTGAATTTCCTGTTTTGGATTGGGCCAAAACTTCTAAAAAATGCTTTCTATAATACATATATGGCAGCCTGTACATGGCCATAATATCTTAAGCAAAGGTGGTCGAGCTTTCTGAAGGAGAGAGCATATGCTTTAAACATAACTCACTAGTTCATGTTTATATGAGGATGTTATAGCCGCGGCCAGACCCATATTGAAGTCTCAAAACTCCAAGCAAGAATCTAGCTCGAGCTTGCATGGGCGACCGCTGAAGGAAAAGAACACAGAGGTAAATACAGAGAGCTCAAGCTCGAGGTTCGAAGTCTTCCAAATGAGCATAGAAATATACAAAAAATGCATTAGGGGTTGTGTTAGCCGCGGACCTGAGGCCAGAATGAACAAAAATGTGAAGCCATAGAAGCTATGAACAAATAGCTTACGTTGTGTTCAGAAGCAAAAGAATTAACCCTTAAGCGAGCTCTCTCATAGAGCTTTCAAATGAAACCTAAGCTCATAATAGGTCGGCCAAGCAAGGCGAAAGCACGGGAGTGTAGAGAAAATCAGAAAGCAAGTTCATACAAGCCGTGGCCATAGTATTTTTTTGGCTTTAAAATGAAGTAAAAGAACTTCAATACTACAAAATCAGACTTACCCATTGAAGTTTCAACTATCAAAAGTCAGAAGATGGAGATGATTGAGCATGTAGGAAATTACACAAAGCCCAACCATCATGGCGGCACCCCTTTCAACGAGAGTCCAAGTTCTTCAAAATGATGAGTGTGAAATGATCATTCTAGGGTTTGACCCTATTTTGTTCATGCCCTAATGTAAGCCAAGATTATAATTGCCTTTTGAATTTTCACCTTTTGATAAAAGCACATGGGAATTTCAAGTTAGGTTAATCCTAGTGATGTGATTTATTAAAATCTGGAGTTTAATATTTGAGGGTGGCCAAAATTAGGTGCCTAGGTTGACATATTAAGTCTTTAAGACTTATTTTGTGCCTTAGTGAAATATGGAAGCTTGGATACCTTATGTTATTGTTTTGTGAGAAAACAATAAGGGTGTAATGGTGAATAATTGATGATCTAGAATGTTTTTTTGATCAATTATCCATTTAGGGTTCTTTGTTTTTTTAATTGATTTTAGAGAAATCAATTGGAGTTTTGATGAGAGAATAATAATTATATTAATATTTTTATGATTTTTTGAGAAAAATCAAAGCATTGTAATGGAGAAATAAGGCATTTTCTTTTTGCAAAAGATTTTATAATCTTTAAATTGCAAAAAAATGGACAAATTAAAAAATCCGCAATCCTGTAAAGCAGAATCGTAAAGCAATCTCCTATAAAATATTTTATGATTTCTTGCTATTTTTAGTAGATTTTTGTTGACTTTTCCTCTTGGTTGGATTTGAGTCTTATCTTGGAGATAAGGTGTTTTCTGGCTTTTAATGCAAATCCAGACTATTTTTAGAGGCTTGACAGTTTGATCATAAAAGCAATATGCTTTTTTCTGCTTTTATGCAGTTTTTCGAGATAGTTTGAAGCTTTTTTCATTGAGCTTCTTTGTGAGCTCAGATTAGGGTTTTTTAAGAGTCATGTCTTCAAAAGACTTAGTATTTTTAGCTCTCAATGTGAGTTCACATTTTAGTTCCTGCTCATACACATTTTTGAGCTTGTGAACCCCTTTTGTACTTAGTTTTTCAGATAGACACTCTTTCAGCTTCAATAATACAGTAGAGTTCTTTCCATTTTCTTGTCTCAAGACTGGTAACAATAGTTTGATGCTTTGTGTTTTCAGATTTGAAGCCTTAATGTCCTATTTTTATGAGTTTTTCTCCACAGGATTTCATGTTTTCAGGTTATATGATGTATTCGATGTCTCTGAATCTTCATATAAATTATTGATGAAATCATGTATTAATGAGATTGTGAGAACTATTGTAATAGAGAGATTGTTGGGAGTGGCAAAGTTTGTTTTTCTTTAAAAAATAACAAGTTAAACATCAATAGTCATAGGTTTTAGTTTTCAAGCATCTTTTATCCCTTTCCTTAGAAATTATTTAGAATAGGATCAATCATTCGAAGAACCAGCTTGCTCTGGAGATTCCTTCTTCCCTCATATCACCCACATGTGAAGGAGGTTTCCATGTTTTGGTAGATTGTTGAATATTGCTTTCAGCAGGATGCAAATCTATTGACAACAAGTCCAAAGAGACATGACAGTCATTGATGTTTTTGTTAGCCTTTCAAAACTCTAATGCAAATCCAATATGCAGATATGTACAATGAGCGAGATGAAATGCAACTAAATGAAACCAACCATTTGTTGAGCCTTTTGTTAGCTTTCTTGAATCATCATAGAGCATTTTAAAATGTTGGAAGTATTTACAAGCATCAGAGGGTAAATTACCACCAATGGTGACCTGAGTACAACTTTCATGATTTTTGATACAGCAAGCGAACACAAGCATCGAGGTATAATTGAACGGAGATGACCTGAGCATTTTTTGCATAAATAGACAAAGACTAACCACCTTTTGATGCAAATTTGGAATTGTCACGAATGATAAACTTTGGAAATCATGTCTCGTGACATATTTGCAACAAATGGATAGTTAACCTCAAGATAGCAGACAAAGAAAAATCATCCTCTTTCTTCACCACTCTAGTTCAGTACATCATCGAGTGTGCTCCAGAGAGATGATATCAAAAATTAAACAACCATTGTTCAAAATTTAGTACTGCTATGCCAAACATTATTCAGATTTTAGATCATCCAGATATGAGTCATGATATGGTACCTGCTGAAAACTGTTGTGATACGAATCAATGATTGGATAGTTGTTCATGTCATTTGATTGTTTGTTCACATGATTGGATTTTATGTCATTGTTCAGTTGTTTTTGTAAAACCTGAAAGTTGGTTGCCCCTAGTATGTTAGAGTTTTCCCCCAGTATTAACATAACTTGCTGAAATGAATATGTACAATAATCAAGCCATGGTAAGACATTATCACTCTAGGCAAATGATGGTAGCATGATGCTAGTACAACCCTAAGATGATGGAAAGATGTGTGAAAATGAAGGCTGAAAAGCTAAGTGCAGAACATGAACAAATAGATGGAGAGCTACAAATAGCATTTGTTTGCCAAATTTTCACTATTTATTTTTATTGCATTTTACTAATTTCTTTTGATTTTTTTTTGTATTTTTCTTGTCAGTAGACTGCTTGTTGCCAGGTTTTCACCCTATGTCAATTTTATTTTATTTTTTTGTATTTTTTGATGTCTTTTGTTTTTTTGGATTTTGATGTTTTCTAAAAAAAATTTGGATTTTGATTTTTTTTGATTTTTTTTAAATTTTTTTTTATGTTTTCTAATTTTTTTGGATTTTGATGTTTTCTGATTTATTTATTTTTGGTTTTTTCAAGGATATTTAAGATGGAATGGGATGACCAATTGTAGAAACAAGATGCCCCACAATATAAGAGAAGATGCATGACGAAGGATATGGTATGGAAGATTTGGATGAAGTGAATAGGATAAGATGCATGATTTTCAAGAAGATCCTTAACCTTGTCAAGATCAAAGGTGAAAATGACGATAATGACCATGAATGATAAGAGGAAACGGAAGATAGTATATTGATGATAGGGAGATGGATATGAAAGATAATATTTGCATGATAGGGGGATGGAGGAAGGGTTTAAGCATCAATTTTCATGACTAATATCCCTCGAATATGTGCTCTATTAGACCATGGGAATGGGAATTAGACTTATAAATTTTGGCATGATAGTAGAAGCTAAGGCCTTATTCAAAGCTTTGAATTAAAGGAGGAGAATGGGGATTGGATGCTAAATAATGGATAGGAGGTTGGAAGGCTCGGTGATGGATAGATGGAAAGGATGGAAAGATTAACATTGGCACACACCTTGAAGGGTGATGGAGTGATGGAGGAAAAGTGGATTTGGAAGGTGATATGTTTTTAGATGGGAGATGGGGAGAAGCTTTCGGATTGGAAAATTTGGATGCCAATTTTGATTTTATTGCTTCTATGAGACTTTTAGGAATCCACATAACTTTTTATTTTGATATTTTCTTTATGGGCCTTTGTGGCCTTTGAGATTTTTATCTTTGATTTATGGACCTTTGCAGTCTTTGAAATTTTTCTTTTGAATTGATGGCCTTTATGGCCTTTTTAATTTTTCTTTTGCTTTGATGGGCCTTTGTGGCCTTTTGAATTTTTCTTTTGATTTTTGGATCAAATTTTCTTTTATTTTTTCATGACTCTTCGAGGAGACATGTTGATCCTTTGATACATGTGGATTTTTATATTGAATCTTTTGACATTTGGCACCCAAATTGCTTCCAAAAGCAATGGGAGGAGTGTATTGAGATGACCGATATGGAGGTATGATGGATGAGTTCATTTAGGAAGAATTTTGAAAGTGGATCAAGGATGTGTGCCTTTGTTGTTCTTGAAGAATAGGAGATGGAGAAATGTGGGACCCTAATATGGATGGAAGGGTTGATGAGATAGGGTTGGGATGATAAGGACCAAGGATAGATGAAAGGTTTGATGAACTAGGATAAGGACCTAGGATAGATGGAGTGTTGGATGGACTAGGATAAAGACCTAGGATGGATGGAGAGTTTGATGGACTAGGATACCTAGGTTGAGCATGAGGTGTATAACCAAGGCCATGAGAATATGGATGTGATTGGACAAAAAGGGGTTCTAGAATACCTTGCTCATGAAGGCCTAAGCCTTTGTCTTTGTAATTCATAATTTTGCACATTTTTTTACCCATGGGATATGCATTGTTTTTGAAACAAGATGTGAGTCCATTTTGAGGAGGATATGATATGGATGAAAGGATAGGTGTTGGAAGTAAACTGGAGTGGATAAAGGTGGAGGATCCCAATTTATAGGTGTGGGGTTCACGGATAGCTTGAAGAGGTGTGAGAGGCTCTTGACATGAGGATGGTGGGATACTTTGATCTTAACTAGGAAAAGAATTGTTAGATGAAGGGGATGGAGTAGCTTGATCATTAGCTCGAAGGGAATCTTTGGATAGGATGGAAGAATTTTTTTTCTCCTGGGATGTGATGGAATCATAAGAGAGTATGGATTCATTAAATGGGGTGGATGGAGAAATTGGAAGAACATTTTGTTCTTGAGATGGAAGAGGATTATCATGGGTGAATAATGAAAGGATGGGATCATCATATGGTTCTTGACAGATCAGATCATGATCAAAGATAGGAAGGATTTCTAGAATGTTTTGATCGAGATGTGTAGATTGAAATGAATCATTGGATGTAGAGGATGTGATAGAAGAAGGTGATGGAATGGAATCATTATCTTGGGTGAAATAATCCTGAGGTTCATTTTGAATTATGGGGGATGAAGATAAATGCATTGCATGACAGGATTGGTCAATTTTATTTGATGGCTTAGATTTGGGCTTCTCATATAACCTTTCCAAAAATTCAAAAACATTGAATTTGGATGATTTTTTTTTTGGAGAAGAGGTTACATTCATATTTTTATCAAAGGACTTCTTAGTTGTGCCCCCTTGTATTTCCTTGATTTTCCTTTGGAGTGCTCTTATTTGTTGGGTAAGAGTACTAAGATCATTTAATGGATTTTCAGTCTTTTTCAGGATCTTCCTTAATTTTCTCCATATTATAGTAAGAGGGAAATTTGGCACCTTGGTTTTCCAATAAAAGAAAGTAGCCTTCTTTATTTCACTCTAAGATCTTGCCCAAAATTATTTGAAACTATGGATCCTGTTCAACTTCTTGAATCATTTCATCAATTATTTCATCATTTGAACTATTCCCATTATGAAACCTATGAAAATGATTTTCTTCTCTATCACCCATGTTGTAAAGTGGATCTCTTCTTTTGTCTTCTTCTTTGTGTTTTTGGGACCTTGTGACAACAGGCATATGCTTTTCAAATGTTCTTCTAAACTTAGATCACAAGTTTGAGAAGTGCACAAAATGATGATGTCTTGATCTAATAAGATGAAAATCTTATGATATGATCAAGGACGTTCCTAACTCTTGATTGTGGCTTCCAATGATGAAGGATATCA
The DNA here is from genome assembly GCA_007258455.2 of Sequoia sempervirens. Lineage (NCBI taxonomy): Eukaryota > Viridiplantae > Streptophyta > Pinopsida > Cupressales > Cupressaceae > Sequoia > Sequoia sempervirens. Next base: position 84,384,743 of record VDFB02000002.1, on the reverse strand, counting down.
GAATCCTATTGGGGAAATTGAATCAAGAAATTAGAAATGTGTTTGAAAGGTGCACTTTTAAGATTTCATCCTTTTTTTGAAGAATAATGAGTAAATCACTGAAGGATTTGACTAGGATGTGTTGGATATTCAATAGAAGGTTGTGGTAGATAATCAATATCAAGAGGTTGATTGTGATTGTGTCATTGAGATAAAGCTCTTCTCTAAAAATAGGCTCGTGAATATAAAGGCTCTACAGTGTACTCGCCAGTGAATCCCCTAGCAAAATCTTGGTACCTATGAAGAAACTCATGATAATGGAGCAAAACGTTTCAAATTTTATACAAAAACTTTCTACGTTGCAAAGTTTTCTTGTAACCTAAATGTTTCTTGGGTTTCTTGATCCTATTGGCAATCGATTTCTTGAAAATTTTGGTTGATTTCCACTCTCTAAGCGTGAGAGAAATGTCAAGATGCTACCGGATCAAGGATGTTATAAACTCAGATCTATCAAAAGTGAAAATTTTGCAAAATGACAAATGTGCTACTCTGTGTCCTATATGTGTTGCAGCAACAGTCATATGCACTAGAGAAATAGTCAAATGCACTAAAACATAGCTCAAATGCACTAATTTGTGTCCTATATGTGTTAAAATAGCTTTTTGATGTAGTTTTCCTAATAGTTTTGAACAGTTTCAGCTGAATTTTTGCATGTTCATTTTTGGATGATCTTTTATCTAAATTAATGTGATTAAAGGCACAACAAACACTCTGAAAACAATTGTTTTTAAGCCCTCTACTAAACATCAAGTGTTTGCTCAAAAATGTTTTTCAAAAAGTGTTTTCACAGGTTTTACACATATTAGACACTTCAAGCAAACTCACTCTCAGTACTCAAGTAGGTCATCCTAATAATCAACAGCCCACATTTTAGAACTGCATCGACTCACACAACCGTGTCACCCCCGAAGGGGTGCCTGTGTTTTTATCTTTTCTAGGTGCATAATCAGAGTGATGAAAGTGGATACCAGATCCCCTAAGCAAACGGTCCTTGGCAGTTATATGGTGAGTGTCTTAGGGGAAGATTCTTCCCTCCCCTTGCACTGTGATTATTACGATGTTTAGAAACTGACTTCAACTGGTTACTACACTAGGTTCTTAGTAAGGGTTTCCATTTGGTGTGGCAATAATAAAATCCCTCGAGATACCTCCAAACCTTTAGAACAAAGGCTTTGGGGATGGTTATCTTGCACACTACCAGAAAAAAGAGGGTTTCCCCAGATTTGCTTTAAATTTTATAGTGGGGCGGAATAGCCTGGCTTTGGCTTGAACCCACTTGAGTCGTTCCTCTTGGGTGAGTACTTTTTCCCACAAGAGCGGACCCCCTAAAGGATGTAATAAAGCAATAAATTTGCATGAAATTGAAAAGGAAATTTTGGTGTTCTGATCACTAGTTAAGGGGAGAGCATAGACCTATTGCCACAGACAAAGCAAACAAATGTTATTTTTAAAACCCAAATGACAATGATTTAATCTATGTGAAGATGTTGCTTCAAAACAAGCATCGGATTCATTTTAACTACAAAAATCATTGTGTGGTGACTATCCTAGATTGTTTCATTTTAATCCATGTCTATCCTAGGGTTGCTTCATTTTAAACCAGATGTGACTATCCTAGGGTTGCTTCTTTTTAACCAGAGAAATTTCTGTCTACGGAAGGCGTCAGACTTATAACTCTGTTTAATTACAACTTGTAAGCACTAAAATATTCTGCATATGCGCTAAAATAAATAGTAAATGTGCCAAAATAGATACGAAAAGTGCTACAGAAAATTCTATATGTGCTAAAATAACTCCTATATGCGCTAATCTAGGAAGGAATTTTTTTTTTACAATGTTTTTAATTAAATGAACTAAATGGATGTGTTATTTTGTTTCCTAGATGCGCTGAAACAGTCCCTGGAAGCACCGAAACAATTCCTGGATGTGCCGAAAAACTTGCAAAAATGCTGTTAGAAATCTTGCATGCACTAAAGAAAGCAGAAGTGCTAAAATGGGAATTTTCGACAGAAATCCGAATTCCAGAATGCAAAAAACTGTCAAAAAACCTACAATTAAATGTTAAAAATGGGGCATAGGCCCCACAGTGGGTGCCAAAAATGTGTGATCAATTTTAAGTGTAAAATATTTTTAACAAACTAAACACACCAATAAAACATTAGATCAAAGGAAACTAATTTAAAAGAAAAACAAACTCTTAAACTCGTAGCTCCTTCAAAAGCGTCCTATTGTCCTCTATCTCTAGTGTTTCACTGAATCTAGCTTGCTCTCAAATTATACGCTAGGCTCAACAAAATGATCTCCTAGAGAACAAGATTTGAATGAAATGCATGCTTATGCTAAGATGCCATTAACAAGACTAAAATGATAGCTAAAATATGAAATTAATAAATGTAATGATTGCAAAAATTGATAAATGCTAGATGATATTAAAATAGCATGTGCATGTGTATGTAAGTATATGCAAGTGTTACCAATGCTTGGATTCACAGAGGTATTTATAGAGTTTTTGAAAGACTTTGATTGGCTGACGTGATCAACGGTTTAAATCAAGCTTGTCGAGATGAACGGTGAGAGATTTTTGAAAGTCGAGAGAGAAATGGAATGTTTCCTTCTAAACAAATTTTCTCTTTCAAATCTAAGGGAAAGTTGTCATTTGAGAAGTGAGTAGGATATAAGTCTCATAATTAAATAAATAAATTTATTTAATTACATGTGATGGTGAATTTAAAAGTTTCCATAATTAAATATTTAATATCTAATTATGTGTGAGAAGATGATAGAAAAGTGTTTAATTAAATATATAAAATACTTAATTAAATATGAAGTGAAGAAAGTTTCTAATTAAATATTTTAGAATATTTAATTATGTGAAGAGTGAGGAAATTTACTAATTAAATATTTTAGAATATTTAATTATGTGAAGAGTGAGGAAAGTTTATAATTAAATATTTTAGAATATTTAATTATGTGAAGAGTGAGGAAAGTTTCTAATTAAATATTTTAGAATATTTAATTAAATGTAGAGTGAAGAATTAGAAAGTGTTTAATTAAATATTTAGAATATTTAATTAAATGTGAAAAAGGTATTTAGAGAAATATCATTTGAATTTAAAATTCAAACTTATGATAATTAATATAAATAAATTATAAAATCTATTTAATTAATTAAGAGGAATATGAAAGATGGTAATAATTAAATAAATTTATTTATTTAATTAAGGTAGAAGAATTATAAAAGTGAACAATATAAATAAATAATTAAATTTATTTATATGTAGATGACTTTAGAAGATTAATTAAATAATTTATATTTAAATAACTAACAAGCTTGCTTAACCATGACCATTTTTAGACGTATACAGTTTTCATTGCTGCAATATCCATATAGATTCTTCATTTCTTCCCTTCTCTAAGGAATTATTTCATATATTTTGTGTGCCTTGTATGTGGTTCCACATTTGCATACATGTCTATTAGGGTAGTTACAACTATAAAATTTTGCATACATGTCTACTAGGGTAGTTGCAACTATAACATTCTAATACCTAAAGTTCAAAAAATCATTTTGATCATATTATAAAATCATGATATTCCATGAGACCAAATTTATTTGAGCAATTATATGTCAAATAGTTCATGTGCCTTGTCTATGCTTCCACATCTTGCATACATCTCTACCAAAACATTTTAAACTATAATATTTGAAAAAATCCCTATTTGATTGTGCTTTTATGGATGTCCATACCTTATTCCAAAGCTCCCATTTTAGCATAGGTAGAAAGCATGCTAGCAAATATTATCAAAAAATTAATTTTGTGCATATCTTGCAATCCATGCATTCCATAAAATGACATATGTTTGAGGTATCATTTCAAACAATTCATATTCCTTGTATATGATTCCACATTTTGCATACATGTCTAATAGGGAATTTGCAACTATAACATTTAACAAGAATCCCCCTTCCATTATGCTTTGAGGGATTCCCATACCTTGTTTGAAATGTCCCATTTTGGAAAATGTAGGGGGATTCTATCAAAGGTTGTCAATTTTGGCTTTACACTTTCCAATTGCATTAGCTTGAAAGATTCTAAAAAAATTTTAACAAATCCATTTTGTGCATATTCTACAATTATTATGCTACATGAGACCATATCTCTTTGAGGCATTTTCCAAAAACTTCACCTATCTTGTCTATGCTTCCATATTTGTTTACACATCTACTAGGGTAAGCTATAACTATAAATTTTAAATATGCCTCTATCCTTAATGCTTTGATAGATGCCCATATCCTATTCCAAATATCCTTTCTTGGCATGGGTAGGGAGGATCTTGACAAAGGTTGTAGAATTTGGCTTGACACCCACTGATTGCATTTGCTGGGAAGTTTCCAAAACGTTTTCAACAAATCCCTTTTTTCCATATCCCACAATCATTGAAACTCATGACATATCTCTTTGATGCATTTTTTCAAACAATCCACATGCCTTTTCCATGCTTCTACATTTCTCATACATTGCTGCCAAGGGAGTTGCAATTATAACATTTGAAAAAAATCCTCCTTTCTTTCAATGATTTGATTGATGCCCATACCTTGTTCCAAAGGTAGGATGTTGACAAAAGTTGTAGAATTTGGATTTATACTCAAGCCAATTTTATTTTATTTAAAGTTTGTAATGTATTTAAAAAAATTCATTTTGTGATTATCTTGCAATCATGGTATTCCATGAGACCACATTTCTTTAAGGCATTCCATCAAAAAAATTATGTGCTTTGTCTATGCTACCATATTTTGCATACATTTCTATTTGTGGACATTATATTGGAAGGTCATACGTTATAAAATGGCTAGAGAAAATTCACATGATAAATTCTTGCAAGGTAGAAATACTTCAAAAAAAATTGCTTTCCATTTTCCTTGTATTCTTAGTGCACTTGTTTATTTATCGTGGTTGAGTGAAATTTACTTTTGTACATGATGATTGTATGTATTTTGTATGAAGGGTTTAATGACATATATTTCATTTATTTGTACGGATTCATTTTTTAGGAACTAATATTTGTCTCTTTATCATGCTACAAATAAAATTATTTGTCGTGCCAAGGAAACAATCAAGGATTAAACCAACACAAGAAGAGCAAGAAGCTAAGAATGCAAAGAAAGCAACAAATATGAGGGAACTTCGTGAGAAGAGGAAATTAGACACGATTTTTGAAGACATGCCAATTGAAGAGGAACCTCAACCATCAATAAGATATATGGTATTTGTTAGGGTTAGAAAGGCAGATATCTAACAATTAAATGTAGATTTAATTAATAAATAGATAAACTAAAACACACACAGAATAAATCATAACACAAAGAATTTAACGTTGTTCACCCAATCTGGGCTACATCCACCAAACTGTAGCCATCCAATACTTTTATTATCCAATGCAAAACTTATTACAATCTTGCGAATAATTGCGTTTTTCATCATACCGTAACACCCATCCGAACCCCTTTTTATCAAGCTTAGAAGCTTCCATATTTTGAGTTCTACAAAATCAGATTTTTCTTTTTTTGTTGATTTTTCCCTTTTTTGGTGATGACGCGAAAAAGTAGGAGGAAATTTTTTCTCGGGGGTTGTCACCCCCGAACCCCTGCTTGAGGCCTGGCTCGGCCCTGGACCTCAACGAGGATACAAACCGGGGTGTACAGTATAGCATGATCAGTCACCACATACCAACAATCTCCCACTTAGAGATTGATCCTGGACGACACTGCTGCAATTACAGCTCCCACTGGAAATAAGTACCTTGGACCCTATTGCTTTGTTATACTTGAATTCAACCTTGAAGGCCAACTGAAGTTGAAGAGGAGCTCAGCTTCTCCCTTGTCACCACCTTAGTAAACATATCTGTTAGATTGACATCTATATGTATCTTGTCTAGCTTGACCTGTCCATCCTCCAACATTGACTGAATGAAATGATATCTCAACTATATGTGTTTTGTTTTAGAATGCAAGGAAAAATTCTTTGCAAGATGTATAGCACTATGGTTGTCTATAAATAAGTAAATTCCATCCTGTTGTTTTCCCAACTCATCCATGAAAAGTTGTAGCCATATCATCTCCTTTGTTGCCTTTGTTGCAGCAACATACTCTGCCTCTGTGGTTGATAAAGCAACCACCTTTTGCAATTGAGAAATCCAACTCACTAATGTCCCACCAACTGTAAAAACATAACCTGTGGTACTCTGCTTGGTATCTATATCCCCTACCAAATCTGAGTCAACATAGCCTTTTAAATCAGTATTAGAGCCCCCAAAACATAAACATTTATTAGATGTACCTCTCAAGTACCTGAGAATCCATTTTACTACATTCCAATGCTAAACTCCGGGATGACTCAAATACCTGCTAACAACTCCTACGGCATATGCAATATCCAATCTTGTGCATACCATGGTGTACATTAAACTGCCTACAGCTGAAGCATATGGTACCTTGGACATTTTTTCTTCCTCCTCTTGTGTCTTTGGACACATATCCTTAGTCGATTTAACATGACTAGGCAAAGGTGTGATGATAACTTTTGCATTCTCCATATGAAATCTCTGCAACACCTTTTCAACATAATTAGCCTGAGATAAAAACAATTTTCTGTTTTTCCTATCTCTACAAATTTTCATACCAAGGATTTGCTTTGTTTCCCCCAAATCCTTTATAGAAAAATATTTTTCCAATTGTTGTTTTAGCTCACTTATGTGATCCATGTTAGACCCTGCTACAAGCATATCATCAACATATAAACATAAAATAATGTAGTTGTCATTATCCAACCTATTAAAATAAACACAATGGTTAGAATTACACCGGTTGTAGCCTTGCTCAGCCATAAACTATCAAATTTCAAGTACCATTGCCAAGGTGCTTGCTTCAAGCCATATAAACTTTTCTTCAATCTGCACACTAGTTTCTCCTTACCTTTGACCTTAAATCCTTGTGGCTGGTCCATCTATATTTCCTCTTCCAAATCACCATGGAGAAAGGTTGTTTTAACATCAATTTGTTCTAAATGAAAATCTTCAATAGCCACAATACTCAAAACAATACGAATATAAGTCATTTTAACAATTGGAGAAAAAATCTCATCAAAATCAATACCCTTTTTCTGTGCAAATCCATTTACAACTAATTTGACTTTAAATCTTTTCTTACCTCCATCCTCCTCTTTCAGCCTATAAACCCATTTGTTTTGTAAATCATTTTTACCGATAGGCAACTTGTATAATTCCCAAGTCTGATTTTTCAGCAAGGAGTCCATTTCTTCTTCCATTCCATGCTCCCACTGAACCTTGGTATCCACCTGCATAGCTTCATCATAATATTTTGGTTCACCAGCATCAATTAACAAAATAGTATACAAAGAGGGAGAGAATCTTTCTGGTGATCTACTTATCCTTGAATATTTTCTAACATGAGTTTGTGGTATTTGTTGTTGTTGTTGTTGCCCAGCATGAGGAACCACTAAAACATCATTGTTTGCAATATCATCCAACACTGCATAATCATTTTCTTTCTTCTCATGTTATAGCAACAGATCTTTGTACATCACTTTCTCATTGAATATGACATCCCTTCTCACAATTTTCTGATTTTCAAAATCCCAAAGCCTATAACCAAATTCATCAATGCCATATCCAACAAATATACATTTCTTTGATTTTGTATCAAGCTTGGTTCTATTTTTAGAATCTACATGTGCAAATGCTTCACAACCGAAGGTTGTGAGAAAAAAGTAATTCACCTTCTTACCTTTCCATGCTTCCTTTGGAATACCACAACCCAAAGGATTAAAGGGACCTCTATTAATTAAATAAACAGCAATGTTTACAGTCTCTACCCACATTTTTGAAAGCAACCCAGCATGCAATCTCATAGTTTGTGCACGCTCCATTATTTTTCTATTCATGCGCTCAGTCACTCCATTTTCTTGTGGAGTCCTTGGAACTATTTTCTTCCTATGAATACCATTAGAGGAAATATAATCTTCAAAATATTTGCTGCAATACTTACCACCATTATCAGATCTGAGACATTTTATTTTTTCACCCGTCTCATTCTCAACCAAGCTTCTCCATTTTTTAAAAGTTTCAAATACATCATATTTCTACCTAAGGAAATAAATCCATACCTTCCTAGTTGCATCATCAATGAATGTAACATAATACAGAGAGCTACTGAGAGAAGATACTTGAGCTGGTCCCCATACATCTATATGCACAAGCTCCAATTTCTCATCTTTCTTTTGCTTTCCATCCTTGAGAAAACTTACTCTCTTTTGTTTTCCATACACACAACTTTCACAAAAATCTATATTAACACATTTTAGAACTAGTAAAACATTATTTGAATGAAGTAATTTCATACCTTTTGCACTCATATGCCCAAGTCTATTATGCCACAGTGTTGATTCAGAGTCCACAACAACTGTATGATCTTCTACCTGTTGAACTGCAGCAACTATTCCTAAACATTGACCTTTTTCTATAACAATTAAAGTAGAAGGAATAGTATGACCTGTACAAAGATATAAGGTGCCTACTTTCACATCTTTTTCTACCACTAAGGAACCCTTTGTGACCTTCCAATTTTTATCACTAGATGTAACAACACAACCTTCATCATCTAGTTGCCCTGCTGAAATTAAATTTATGCTTAACTTTAGAACATGCCTTACCTCATGTAGTAGCCAATGATTCTCATTCTGCAACTTAATCTTGATTCTTCCCTTTCCAACAATCTAACAGGGTTCGTTATCTCCTAAATAAACCAACCCAAAATCCCCTTGGACATAATCAAGAAAATAACTTCTATTGGGGGTAGCATGAAATGAAGCCCTTGAATCTAACACCCAAGAATCATCAGCATTATCAAGGGAAAGAATCAAAGCATCCTCATCAGATTTATTACTTACCACATTTGCCTCTTTACTTCCTTTTTGTCTCCTTCTTTATTTTTCTGAGACCAACAATCTTTCTTTAAATGACCTAGCTTACCACAGTACCAGCAGTCCCTCTTGTCTCTAGATTGGGACCTTTTGTCCTTTGATTTTCCTCGTGACTTCCCACGATTTCCAAAATTGTTTCCTCTCTCCTTTGTTATGCCATTGCTTTCTACATTCAAAACACTGCCTGATGTGGATGTTCCACCTGAGCTTTTCCTACAAATTTCCTCGCTCAAAATAACAACAACATCATCAAATTTCAATGTATTTGAACCAGAAACAAAATTGCTAACAGCCATTACCAAGCTATTCCAGCTTTCAAGAAAAGAACACAGAATCAAAAGAGCCCTAACTTCTCATCAAAGTTTACTTTTACAAAATTTAATTGACTAGTGACCGTATTAAACTCATTTAAAGGGTCAGTAACTAACCCACCTTCTACCATTTTCATATTAAATAAACGCTTGATAAGAAATACCTTATTTGAAGCAGAAGGATTTTCATATAACTTCACCAAGGTTTCCATCAACTCTTTAGTTGTCTTTACTTTTTTAATATTGAATGCCATCGATTGTGCCAGGCATAAACAAATACTTCCAATAGCATTTCTATCCAAAATCTCTCAGTCGTCATCAGACATTGTTTGGGGTTTCTTGGTTTTCCCTTCCAATGGCCGCCATAAATCCTTCTGATAGAGATAGTTCTCCATCTGCATCTTCCATAATTGATAGTTCTTCCCATTGAACTTCTCAACCTTCTTACCCTCATCTGTCATTACTCCCACTCAACCGTGAGACCTTCCTACAGACGATAATTGAAACACAACCCACTCTAATACCACTTGTTAGGGTTAGAAAGGAAGATATCTAACAATTAAATGCAGATTTAATTAATAAACAGAGAAACTAAAACACACATAGAATAAATCATAACACAAAGAATTTAATGTGTTTCACCCAATCCGGGCTACATCCACCAAACTGCAGCCATCCAATACTTTTATTATCCAGTGCAAAACTTATTACAATCTTGCGAATAATCACGTTTTTCATCATATTGTAACACCCATCTGAACCCCTTTTATCAAACTTAGAAGCTTCCAGATTTTGACTTCTAAAAAATTAGTTTTTTCCTTTTTCGTTGATTTTTCACTTTTTCGGTGATGACGCGAAAAAGCAGGAGAAATTTTTTCTCGAGGGCTGTCGCCCCTGAACCCCTACCTGAAGCCTGGCCCGACCTCGGACCCTAGACCTCGGCAAGGATACATGTCGAGGTGTATAGTATACCATGGGCTATATATTATAGCATGATCAATCGCCACATACCAACAGTATTCACAGCACAAAGGGAATGAATGCAAAAACTTATGCTATGAGATATTTGAATACCGTAGTTGGAGACACATCCTCTACTACAAGTCAAGATGGAGGGACACCATCTACCACATCTCAAGTTGAGAGTACATCATCACTCACATGTGAGGAAGCAGGTATGACATCATTCCCATCTCAACCTCAAGGTACATCATCTATTCCATCTCTAATCGAAGGTATGCCATCTAGCCCATCTCATTTAAATATTGATGCAATTCCTAATGTTGAGATGAATTTACCTTTGAGAACACCACCTAGAATTTTGCATAGAAAGCCAAAGTATTTAATTGATATTGATGAGAATATTTTGTATCCAATGGAAGGTAAGATTCTAAACACACTTGTAGAAGATATGCTCATAAGATTTGAAGAGTGCTCTTTGAAAATTTAAATGAGACCACAAGATGTCAACTATTTGTTTAAATGATGTGAAGTATAAAGTATAGGTCCATCATGAAGATTCTTGGGTTGAGAACATCGGAGGCTTCAAGTGAAAAATATATTGTGAAGAATCTAATGAGTGCATATGAGAGTGTGGGTAACACCTCACACACAAAAGATAGTAATGTCATATGACATATCATTACATCAACAATAGTAAGTAATCAAATGAGGAAATCTCTTCTCATTAGAAATACAAGTCAAGCATTGAGAATTAATAGAAAATTTTTATCAAGAGTCATTGGAAGGTGCCAAATAATCAAGGACATCGATGCCAATGAATTATGGGAATTCTTGGGGAGACTACCATGAAAATATAAACCAATTGTTAAAGCATTGAAATCACTAATTGAAGAATTTTGGAAGAATTAAACAAGGGTATCTCTAAATCAAAGGGATATGGTAAGAAGGGGAATCAATAGTCAAAATCATAAGCTACATCCCAAAGCATTTTTGGATACGACTCAAACATAGTTTTTTGGTAAATTTCTAGAGATGTATCCTCAAATTAAAAATTTTCAAAGATATTTTGAAATGCTAAAACCTTTCTATGTCAAAATAAATCACACTCGCACTATTTTTTGTTATAGATTACATATTGAATTTTCTAACCATTTTGATGTTTATCGGTCTATATGTTTAGATTTGTATACTAACAATGTTTTGCACGATTGTGGCATACATGCCCCACCAACTTCTTCAAGAGACTTCATATAAAATAAAATATGTGAAAGAGAGGAAGGTAAAATATTCTACAAGAAATTATGCTTGGATGGCATATGTCAGCATTGTGGTGGCTTGTAATGTTTGCCAATATGTGAACATATGGAAAGCACACATGCGGTTGGAAACAAACTAGTAGATTTTGACAAGTATAAAACAATGACCTACAATACAAAAGATGGTAAAGAAGCAAAAAGGTGTGATTTGGTTATTCAAAACATTTCAGTGTATTAGTTTATGTCTACATTTTGTGACAGTATAGTGTATGAATATACAAGGTATAACCATAGAGCTCGATGGTTGTACTTGCAATTGAATTTATGCAAGGACACATTTCTAATTGGTAGCATTGTTTCAGTCATTGAATTTGTAGAGAACTACAGTCTACAGCCACAACGTGAGGTGTAATCAAAATATTACAACTCCACATAGGTTTTTATATTTGTGCACATCACATTCATTCATGCAAATGATAGTATAGAGGATGATAGAAATATCATAAGAGAGTATCAATTTTATATTGGTGATGATCGCACACATTCTACAAAGTTCGTGCAAGGTTGCTTTTAGGTGTTCTACAATGATTTGGCTAGAAGGGGCATATCATTCAATCAGCATATCATATGGTCAAGGATAACTATACATCACAATTCAATAACTCGTGGATGTTCTATTGGTTGAGGAGGATGCATAATGTTATAGTTGTTCAACATATGTGGAACTTTTGTGAGGTTGGGCATGGAAAGGGGGAGCATAATGGTGCAGGAGGATGTATCAAAAGAGCCATAGCATGAGAAGAGTTAAAGTATAAATAAAATACAAATTTGACAAATGCAAAATCAATCATTGAGTAGTGTAATGCTTTGATGGGTCTAGGTAATGAAGGTAATTCTTCATTTCATAGATTTTTTGTTGATAGATGATACTAATATTGCACCATATGAGGATTTTTGCACACTGGTAAGATCAAGTGAGCTACACTCTTTCAAAATCTCAAATGCAATTTCATGGAGTATCTATACACATAAGATGAAATACTTTTGTTATTCATGTATAATTCAAGCCTAGAATGAGTGTGATTCAAAGGAGTGGTTTGATGAATGGTGTTTAAATTATCTTAGGCCACTTGACATGTATCAACCCCCGACAGCACTGGAACTAACATAGATAGAATTATCAATTGACTTTGACCACATATCATATCTAGTTCAATTAGGTAATACATCTACTTGCATAGTTTTTGAAATTCCTAATGTTATCTTACTTTGTAGTGTTTTTATAATGTTGACTAATTTCATCTAATTTGTTGCACATATCAATGTAGGGAATGTTTATGCAGTTATTGTAGATGAAGAAAATGAAGAGGGAATGGATTAGTACTTGTGTTGTTGTATTGATTCCAAAAATAAATTGGAGGCCCCAATTACAAATGGAGAAAACATCAAATACCCTACAAGATCGGTGGTTGTTACTAGAACATGGCTTAGAAGGTACCCACCTAAGAGTGTTAATGTTTGTTTGTTTTAGGACTTTGACACGCATCAAAAAATTCTTCATTACTCAAACCTTGTCATGGCATCCAATGTTTATTTGATACAATATTGGGGTAGAACTTAGAACAAGACCTTGTGAAAGGTGTGTGAGTCAAACCATGAGGCAACACTTGACACAATAAAGAGTAGATCAGACCCAGATGGTTTGTTGGATTAATTTGTAAGTATGCACATTGATTTTGTAAAGTCATGTTATTGATATTAATGTATTGTATTTGATAGTTAGATCTTTCATTTCTATATTTCAAGTTTACATATGTTTTGGTTCCAAGTTTACATATGTTTGTCTTTTTTTTGCTGCTACATTTTTACACATATACAATGAATATTCAGCAGATTATATGCATATTTATGGTTTCTCCATTTGACCATCTAAGACCTCAATTTTCAAACTTGACCTTTGTAGCCCTAGATTAGACTTGGGAGACCCTTCCTCAACCATCATTTCACCTAAAACATCAAACATTTCTAGCATATCCATCCAAAATATATCATCTTTCCCTCATCTTAGAATTTTCATCCATTATCATAAGCTAGTCATCACAACCATCATCCATAGACCTTGGACCTTTCAGCCATTACCCTACCCTTATCATCTTATCATTGTCATCACCATTTCTTTCATCATTGATCATCATTATCTTCCTATCCAATCTCTATCCTATCATATCATATCCAATCTTTATCATATTTTATCCTATCTCATCACCCAATCATAATCCATATCACATCTTATCAAAAACAATATTTTCAAGATTCTATCTAGATCTTAGTCCTTGTTATCAAAATATCCATTTCTCCATCTTATCAATATAAACACATATCATCCTCACAACCATATCCAAATATCAATAACCACCCTTCATATCTAAGCAATGGGCAAATGAATATGCATAACTTGAGCAACAAATAGTAGAATTCATGAAATGAAAAAAAGAAACTACTCTTGAGAAGTTGAGGAAGATGCATGTGCAGTATGTGCAATGGGAAAATGACAATGAAAAACTTGAGGTAGCAAGTACTAGAATGTATGAAATTAAAAAGGAATCTTAGCTAAAAACACTTGAAAAGAAGCAAACCAAAGTGAATGAGATAGATAATGTATTGAATGAAGAGATTTTTCCCTCTCTCAAGAAGTTTCAAGGAAGATTCCTGTGCAGTATGTGGAACGGGCAAATGGCAATGGAGAAGTGGAAAAAATCAAGACGTTTTGTATCTGGTAAGAATTTGTGCATGGAAAGAAAGTGAGAGATGATGCTATAGGTGGATTTGAGCAAATGAATTCAAATATTCTTGAACTTAAGACTTCAATGGAGCAAATACATCTGGAAATAGATGATAAGGAAGAAGCAATATCAAATGTAAGTGCAAAAATAGAGAATCAGTGCGATGGACACATGAAAGTATTCAAGACATTGAAAACTCTATCAAACAAATGCATGTTGTTTTCCTAAGCATTGATGACAAAGTAGATAATCTAAAGCTCAAAGTAAAAGATATGAAAAAGAAGTTAGAAGATCATGAAAAGGAATACCAGGGGGTGTTAACAGGTAATATCAATAGAGATGAGGAAAAATGTGTGGATGTTCAAGTTGCAAATGAAAAAGCAATAGTTGGTAGTGTTGAAATTGAAGCAAAACAATTGAAAACTAAAATTAACCAATTAGAAAAGGAATTGAAAGACAAGAATATTTCATCATCAATGAAAAGGAGGTTAGTCTACTCCAAAAACATTTAAAAAAGAAGCAAACCAAAATGAATGAGATAGATAATGTATTCAATGAAGAGATTCTTCCTGCTCTCAAAAATTTGAGGAAGGTGTGTGTGTAGATTCTTATTTGTTCGTCATACAAAAAAATCAAGAGTTCCAATGCATCTGGATGGGTAGGTTTATGCTAGGAAAGGTCTAGTTTCACACCCAAACATGCCAAAACATTCTAAGCTACATTATACCGATGAAGTCTCTTAAGAGAACAAAGTGAAAAAATGTAGAAATCTTTGAGGAGCTATTACTTAGGAATTGTGTCACTTAGAAACATTCTATCTAAGGCTACGAGATCATGTAGGGACCCTCTACAATAACCTCTCTCATTTTTTGATATCTCTAACGTTTTTTTTCCCATGGTGTCGAGTTTTTAGTTGATGAAAAAAGTGTTAGATGCATGTAGTGTAGAGTTGCAAGGTGGAGTAACTTTTTTTTTGTTCATCGTGTGACCAAACCGATAGTTCCAATGTGTCTGGATGGGTAGGTTTAAACTAGGAAAGGTCTTTTTTTGCACCAAAACATGACAAAATAGTTCGAGCTACATTGTACCGGTGAAGTCTCTTAAGAGACCAAAGTGCAAAAAGGTAGCAATCTTTGAGGAGTTATTACTCAGAAATCGTGGTACTTAGGAACATTTCTTCTGAGGCTATGAGATCATGTAGGGCCCCTCTACAATAACCTCTCTTTGCTTTTGATATCTCTGAGGAATTTTCCTATGGTGTCGAGTTTTCAGTTGATGGAAAAAGGTGTCAAATGCATGCAGTGTAAAGTTGCAAGGTGGTGTAAATTTTGTTTTGTTCGTCATGTGACTAAACCAACAATTCCAACATGTCTGAATGGGTGGGTTTATGCTAGGAAAGATCCTATTTCGCACCCAAACATGTCGAAACAGTTTGACCTACATTGTACCAACGAAGTCTCTTAAGAGACCAAACTACAAAAATTTAGCAATCTTTGATGAGCTATTACTTAGAAACCATGTCACTTAAAAAAAAATTGTTTGAGGCCAACAGGATCACGTAGGGCCCCTCTACAATAACCTCTCATTTTTTGATATCTTTGAGGCATTTGCTTGTGGAATTGAGTTTTTAGTTAATGGAAAATGGGTCAAATGCATGCACTGTAAAGTGCAAGGTGGTTTAACATTTTTTTATTTTTTTGTGTGCCAAAACTGACAATTCCAATGCGTTCAGATGGGTAGTTTTACACTAGGAAAGGTCATTTTCACACCTAGACATGCTGAAATAGTTCGAGCTATATTAAGACCAAAGTGCAAAAAGGCAGCAATCTTTGAGGAGCAATTACTAAAAAACCATGTCACTTAGAAACATTTCATCTAAGGCTACAAGATCACATAGGGCCCCTCTACAATAACCTCACTCAGTATTTTATATCTCTTAGGTGTTTTCCCATGGTGTCAAGTTTTCAGTTGATGTAAAAAGTGTTAGATGCATGTAATGTAAAGTTGTAAGGTGGTGTAACTTTTGTTTTGTTCATTGTGCGACCAAACCGACAATTCCAAAACATCTGGATTAGTGGGTTTATGCTAAGAAAGGTCTTATGGCAAAACAGTCTAAGCTGCATTGTACTGGTGAAGTCTCTTAAGAGACCAAAGTGCAAAAAGACACTAATATTTGAGGAGCTATTACTCGAAAACCATGTCACTTAGAACCATTCCATCTAAAGCTACGAGATCACATAGGGCCCCTCTACAATAAACTCTCTCTATTTTTAATATCTTTGAGGCATTTTCCCGAGGTGAAATTTTTTTTTATGCTCCAAAAACTATTAGATGCATGTAGTGTAAAGTTGCAAGGTAGTCTACTTTTTTTTTTGTTCTTTGTGGATCCAAACCATTAGTTCCAAAATGTCTAGTTGGGAACATCTACACTAGACATGGTCGCCTCCCTTCATTATAAAAGGGTCATAGTATTTCCCATTCGAAGGGTCACAACTTTTTGCCTTTGAAATGTCACAACCTAAATCATATCATCACTATTCGTGAGAACCTAAATTAATTTATTTGCAATGTTGCCTAAGGTTGTATTCTTAATTGAATTCTTCAAGGATGTTATGGATGTCTTTCTCAATGATAAATTGGTCTCCCTTTTATGTTAGTGCTTATCAACCTAGAAAGCATTTCGACAAACAACATTTTTAATACACATGGATTAATCTTATTGAAGATACATCCGGTCATGAAGCAAACAAATAGATATACATAATACACAAAGTATGAGGCATACATGTAATACATGAAGTTACATAGGAATCATGAAGCATACATGTGGAATGGTAGCATGAAGCATACACATGGAATGGTAGATGTCTTCCAAGAATTATGTGAAAAACTTCTAGAGGAATGAGGTCACATGTAATAATGTCTTGCTCATTTTTAGTTTTATACTTCAAAGTGCATTGTATCATTACATGAATTTCTTTACCATGCTACAATAATCCTAGAGAGTGTGGGCTTAGATGTGTAGTGGTAGAGAGACCTAGGTGTTAAATTGCATCATGTATTATTATATTCATATGATTGATTTAATGTTTAATAATATTAGAGGAGAATAATTTTCAAACATTATATATTTACAATTATATAAAGGAAGAGTGCATGTATTATCCATTGAAGCGTGCATGTAATATCTTCAAGATCAATGATTGGTTTAATGTTCAATAATCTTAGAGTGTATGTAATATCTTAAATATTTGAAGTAAACCATCTACAAATATCCATTGAAACATTGATTTAAAATACAAATATGGACACCATCAACAAAAAAGATGTGTATTAGCCAAATAGCCATATAAGCATCCATCAATATATGTCGATATAAGTATAACTTATATTCAAAATATCCATATAGGATTACAAGAATTCCATATAAGCATACAAGAATGCCATATCGGCATACAATGTTAACTATATGCAATACAAAATATATGTCCACAAATTCCATATAGGCATACAACAAAGAAACCCAACAAAAATTCATTCCTCTCTAGGTGAAGAAAATAGATCATGGGCGGCCTTTGATATTTGAGGGGATGGAGACACATATGAGAGTAATCTACTTTGAATCCAAGGGTTGATCCTCCTATTTAGTTCATCATGGAGCCTTAGTTGTTACAATAAAAATTATAGAATTTAATATATAGAAATTGCATTATAAAAAATGAAATATTTAACAAAATAATCACTTACCACCTCCAAATGACCTCTCTCCTCATTTTCCACAGTAGCAAGATCAGGTTGTGGCATTCTCATGTCCTATAGAAACCATCCAAATAGAAATTAAAATACCAATCAATAATCAATCAATTGTTCAATAATAAAACTATAACAATGAATGTAATTTGAAATTTACTAATATGCCTCATACTATTGTCAAAGGCATGGAGCTATCAATTGTGGAAGACATACCATGCTCCATTGCCATATGAACATCAAGAGGTGTCTCTACCTACATCATCTAAAAATAAAACAACATTATTCAATTACGAAAAACCAGAATAGTGATGGAGGTCATGGCTTATAATGTATGAGATAGTCAACAAAATTTTGAGTACTTTGGTAGACCTATATGAAAAATGTGGTAGCATAGACAAGGAAGTGAACTATTTGAAAAAAAAATTAGTGTACTTTGATAAAATGCGTTGGTAGACATGTATGGAAAATGTGCTAGCATAGACAAGGTAGTGAGCTTTTTGAAAAAATGACTCAAAGAAATGTGATCTCATGGTGATGTCCACCACCATGAGACCACATTTCTTTGAGGCATTTTTTCAAACAACTCATTTCCTTGTCTATGCTATTGCTTACTATTATGCTTTGATAGATTTTTTCCAAGCATCTATAGTTTGTTTGAAAGCACTTGCTTTAGGCTTTTAGCCATAATAGCAAGGAAGTGAACTATTTGATAAAATACTTTCATAGAAATGTATGGAAAGTGTGCTAGCATAGATAAGGCAGTGAGCTGTTTGAAAAAATTCCTCAAAGAAATGTGGTCTCATGGTGATGTCCATCACCATGAGACCACATTTCTTTGAGGCATTTTTTCAAATAGCTCATTGCCTTCTCTATTTTATTTCTTACTATTATGCTTTGATATATTTTTTCCAAGCATCCATAGTTTGTTTGAAAGCACCTATTTTAGGATTTTAACCATAGCAACAAGGAAGTGAAATGTTTGATAAAATTCTTTTGTAGACATGTATAGAAAATGTGGTAGCATAGACAAGGCAATGAGTTGTTTGAAAAAATGCCTCAAAGAAATGTGGTCTCATGGTGACGGACATCAAGTCATGAGACCACATTTCTTTGAGGCATTTTTTCAAATATCTCTCATTGCCTTGTCTATGCTATTGCTTACTTTTATGAATTGATATATTTTTTCCAAGCCTCCATAGTTTGTTTGAAAGCACTTGTTTTATGATTTTATCCATAGCAGCAAGGAAGTGAACTGTTTGATAAAAAAACTTTGGTAGAAATGTATGGAAAATGTGGTAGCATAGACAAGGAAGTGAGCTATTTGAAAAAATGCCTCAACGAAATGTGGTCTCATGGTGATAGACATCAAGTCATGAGACCACATTTCTTTGAGGCATTTTTTCAAATAGCTCTCATTGCCTTGTCTGTGTTATTGCTTACTATTATGATTTGATGGTTTTTCCAAGCTTCCATAGTTTGTTCGAAAACACCTATTTTAGGCTTTAGCCATAGCAGCAAGGAAGTGAATTTATTGATAAAAAATTTTGGTAGACATGTATGCAAATTGTGGTAGCATAGACAAGGCAGTGAGTTGTTTGGAAAAATGCCTCAAAGAAATGTTCTTTGAGGAACTTTTTCAAATAACTCATTGCCTTGTCTTACTATTGCTTACTATTATGCTTTGATAGATTTTTTCCAGGCATCCATAGTTTGTTTGAAAGCACCTATTTTAGGATTTTAGCCATAGCAGCAAGGAAGTGAACTATTTGATAAAATGCTTTGGTAGACATGTATGCAAAATCTGGTAGCATAGACAAGGTAGTGAGCTATTTGAAAAAATGCCTCAAAGAAATGTGGTCTCATGGTGATGGACATCAAGTCATGAGACCACATTTTCTTTGAGGAATTTTTTCAAACAAATCATTTACTTATCTATGTTATTGCTTACTATTATGCTTTGATAGATTTTTTCCAAGTATCCATAGTTTGTTTGAAAGCACCTATTTTAGGCTTTTAGCCATAGCAACAATGAAGTGAACTGTTTGATAAAATTCTTTGGTAGACATGTATGGAAAATGTGGTAGCATAGACAAGATAGTGAGTTGTTTGATAAAATGCCTCAAAGAAATGTGGTCTCATGGTGATGGACATCACCATGAGACCACATTTATTTGAGGTATTTTTTCAAATAGCTCATTGCCTTGCTTTATTCTATTACTTACTATTATGCTTTGATAGATTTTTTCCAAGCATCCATATTTTGTTTGAAAGCACCTGTTTTAGGATTTTAGCCATAGCAACAAGGAAGTGAACTGTTTGATAAAATTCTTTGGTAGACATGTATGGAAAATGTGGTAGCATAGAAAAGGCAGTGATTTTTTTGAAAAAATGCCTCAAAGAAATGTAGTCTCATGGTGATGGACATCAACATGAGACCACATTTCTTTGAGGAATTTTTTCAAATAGCTCGTTGCCTTGTCTATGCTATTGCTTACTATTATGCTTTGATAGATTTTTTCCAAGCATCCATAGTTTGTTCGAAAGCACTTGTTTTAGGCTTTTAGCCATAGCAGCAAGGAAGTGAATTGTTTGAGAAAATGCTTTGGTAGACATGTATGGAAAATGTGGTAACATAGACAAGGAAGTGAGTTGTTTGAAAAAATGCCTCAAAAAAATGTGGTATCATGGTGATCCCCTATGTAATGGACTGTTGAGTGATCCTTAGTGTTAGCCTATTCCTCATTGTTCTTGATGGTGACATCAATAGTGGTATTGGTTATCAAAGACAATTTTTCTCTTACCCCATTATTTTATGTATAACTTGTTCCAACATGTGGATATTGAGTACACCATGTTGTGATGATTTCCATATTTACTCATATTCAAAAATGGTGCCCATGGATATGATGCCATATTGCATTGATGTTTCGACATAGTGCAGGTGATGATGACATCATTTGATGGGCGAGGACACAACTCCACATATATGTACATGAAGGCGTATTTTATATTATGTTATACTTACTTGGTGTTGAGTGGTGTGGGGATGCTTGCACACTTGTAGAGAAGGCATCATATTTTCTATGACAAGTTATGTTCAGTAAGCATATGAGTGTGACTTTCCATGTATACTTATGGCTTCATTAAGTGGTTTATGCATGTCTACTCCACGAGGCACGTTACCATGTGAGATGTGGCCTACATGTATATTCTCCATTAGGTACATTGTCATGTGATATACGGCCTTGTGTGTGTTGTCCACTTGGTGTATGTCCATGTCATGTAGGGATTTGTGGTGCACATGCCATAATTGCACGTGTGAGGTGGATGTGACCTAGATGTTCCTTTTTCACTAAGAACATTACTATGCCATATGGGGATTTTTGTGTTCATGTCGCAAACACACATGAAGGACTATGTTGATAGTTAGGATGTGTAGACATGTAAAATGTACTGATTGACATTGGACATCTGATCCTGACCACTAATATCGTTTCATCCTGAATCATCCTTCGGCCCAACCATTTAATCGAATACGTTTATTTGATTAAATTCATCAATATTCCTCTCTTAATTAAATAAATTAGTTATCTAATTAAGTCGCCTTTTCTTGATAGTTAAATTAACCATTCTGATCTAATTATCCTATTTAATTAAATAATTAATTTTATTTGATTAAATCTCTAAAGTCTATCTATTAAATTAAATTAATAAAAACCTTATTTAGTTTAATCTAACATCATCTCTTTTAATTAAATAAATCAAAAGTCCTTATTTAATTAATCCTTTTATCACATTCTTCTCATATTTGATTTAAATAAATCTACAAATTTAAGTCAAATAGGTCACATCATTTAACCTCTTCATTAAATTAATTAACCTTGATTAATTTAATCTCTTCTCATGTCCCATCCTCCATCTTTTTCCACTTGCACATGAAAATAGAGTTATTTGATTTATTAAATTTCTATTTTCTTCAACAAGGCATCTTTTAAGGAATATTCTTCAAGTTTGAATTAAAAATCCAAGTGGACTTTTTCCTTCCAACAAGACATTTACTCCACCTACAAATTCCTTTTTCCTTGAGCCAAGTGGCATTCAATACACCTTCTTTCCCTCTTGCATGTCATTTCAACAATTTCAAAATTCAAATATATGCATTTATTGGCACAATCTTCAAAACTTGCACGTCCTCCATCCATTCACCCATTGACAAGTGGCACTTTTCCATTGGCTAATTCTTAGTTCCACATTGCTCTATTTTGGACATTCTTTCATCTTCTCATTCTATAAATAAGAGGCTAATCTCCTCATTCTATCATCCACAATTTGGGTAAACTTACTAAGCTCAAATATTTAGCAATCTTCATCCATACTTTCGAATTTGTAGCTAGGTTATGCAGGTTTTCATCTTGGAACATTCATCACTCTTCATCAAAGTGGATCAACTTTCATCATCAAATCACCATTGCATCATTGGAGTTGGGAAAGGGCCAATTTTCACATCAAATTGGCACCAATTCCCTCAAGAGATTAGGAGTTTGTTTGCTTTAGAATAGGATTTGATATGTCTTCAAGTTTCATTGTGTTCTTCATTTCATTTTCTATCTCTTTTGCTATTCAAATGAATTTCTTGAGGAATCTAGGTTCTAACTTGCATTTAATCTAATTTTTTGATTGGTTTCTTGTGCTATTGCAAGTTTTGGATTTGGGTTCGACAAGATGTGACTTTCCTCTTTCCTTATTTAGTGGCTAGTTTCTAGTCACATAGTGATATTGTGAAGTTAATTTTCATGTAGCTTTTGTAGTTATGCTTGGTTTAGTGTTGCAATTGTGCATGTTTATTTATCTTATTATTGAATTGGAAATCCTTTCTTTGGTATTCATGATTTTATGGTGGCTAAACTAGGATCTCTTTTGTTTTCAAGTGCTAGCCTTGTGTTGTGATGTGATTCCTCATTGGGGTCTAGGGAGAATGACCTTAGTTGAGTGTATATAAGGAAGTAGATGTAGGGAAACTTGAGGATGGGGGTATGTGTGGACTGTATTGACATCCATGAGCCACTACCTTCCTAGTGTGTGTTATTATCTCTTGGAGGTTAAATCCCTTACACAAACAATAGGTAGGTCACTTGTGGACATGTATGGAAGGCCTTGCCAAGTGCATGTATCCCTAACACCATCATGCCACATGATTTTTGTTGGCACAAATTCTTGGTTGTTTCTAATATTGTTGCGTCCCCATGACAACCATGTACACTATGTATGATTACCTTGTGATTTGGATGCTAGAATGTATGTATAAATGGATGTTTTGCTTTGGATATAGTTGCATATGCATTATTGGAAATGATAATCATGATTTGAAAAAAATTATATCCATGTGGAAGGAAATATTGATTATGCTATCTTGTTTCATGTGGAGATCTTAGCAGTAAGTGTGTTTTGGAAAATGATAATATTGCTAAGGAAATGGAATGTTTCATTTTTTTCTTCTATTCTATTTAGTGGTGGATGATGTGTAATATTTCTTATCTCTTGGTCGATGTGTGATTCCTTTGATTTTGGTAAAGGAAATTTCAATGTATGGTGTGTGATGATCTTGACCTTCATGACTTCTAGGAGTAAGTCAATTTCTAGTGGGGGGATGTAGTGCCTACCTATTCCTAGCATGTGATGTTAGTGGGAGCATTGTATTTCATATATGTTGAGATGTTAGATGATTGTGTTTTGGTATTTTTGCTCTATGTCTTGAGTCATTGTTTCCTCTATGATTATTTTATTGTTATGCTTCATGTAAATGACATTGAAGTGTGTGTATGATATGATGCCTAGTCCCTTGAAAAGGGATGGATGTATTTTATTTGGAGGTGTTCTTGGGATACGTGCATGATGCAAACTTTCCTAAGTATATCATTCAAATGCAATTAAATTATGGATATGATGTTTTACACTATTGGGTATTATGTGATGCTTTAGCTATTTATATATATGGATTAAGTACGCTTGACATGTGGGTTGAGTGGTTTCAAGTACTAGGTATTTCTCCACCTAGCTCCATAGGTTTGAGTATACCCTAATGATGGTTATAAGGAGATGCCACATTGGCCATTTATATTTTTTCCTTACCTATCGTACTCAATCTGAGTGTGAGTCTCTAGTTATTTTACTCATGTTGACCCAAATACCTCCATTGGTATTGTTGCCTATATTTCACCTACAGTTAAATCAGGCAAGATAATCATATGTTAGATCTTCAAGAGGCCAATGTAACATTCACACAAGGGAAAAGACTCCACATCTGTTGCTAGGTCACGAGGAACTCAGTGGGAGAAACTGCCCAAGGGAGGTTCAGCATGAAAATCATCCAAGGGGAAAGTTGGCAGGACATTTCAGAGGTCTCGCCAACTAGCAAGGTTTCCATTAAGTCTAAGTGCTTCAAAATAGGGATCATGTTAGCATGAGTTTTCTTTCAAAAGATAGTCTCAGCGACCATTGAGGTCTCCCCAACAACGACAAGGTTGAGGCACTGTCAGCATAAGGAGCAATCATTGGAGAAGGGTCTCCCCGACTCATAATGTCTTGTCGAGATCAGAGCTCTGTAAGAGGTGAAGGGCTCAACAAAAGGTCTCGGCGAACAGAGACGATCTTGTTGAAGGGAGGCCTCACCAAATGAAAAGGGATCACCAACAGCTGAAGATATCGCCCTGAGGTTTCACCGAAGTGAAGATGTCTCCCTGACCAAAGGAGAAATAAACGCATCACCGTGCAGGATGGAAGTTATCGCCAAAAGGCCTTACCAAGGACAAAAGGTCTCCCAGATAATCATTAGTGAGGTGGCATCAATAGAAAGAAGCAAGTTTTGGGACAGGTCTGGCCGACAAAAAAAGTCTCCCTAGCACAAAGGAAAGAGGGCCCTCGGTATGACTAAGGGATCTCGCTGATATGTCTTGGCGATTACAAAAGGTCTCCCTAAAATGAAATGAAGCTCGGTGGAGGGTCTCACCAATACACCAATGTCTCATCGAAAGCAAGCTTAGCTCGCCAAGAGTTGGAAACTTCACCCAGAAGTCTCACCGATGCATAATGTCTCCCTAACATAATGACATCAATAGAGCTCCTAGCTGTCGTGGTAATGTCTTGTCGACATAGTGTAGTCTCAGTGAAAGGAGGAACATCAGCAAGATGACCAGCTTCATCGTGATGTCTTGCTGATAGGCCAATGTCTCACCGAAGGAAATCTGGAACTCGACGGAGTAAAATTATTTCGAGGTGACATCAATAAGCTCTTGCCAAAGCTATGAGGGGGTTCTCGGGGTAACATTTTGCCTTCAGTAAATCATCTCACCAACAAACGGCTGTCTTGGCAACCATGGAGGTGACATTGGTATGATCTATTGGGCTTGATAGGACTCTCAGCAACAGCTCCATGTTATGCCGACGGTTGTGGGAAGATTCAATCGCATCGGGGAGACACGATTAGTGTCTCACCGATATGCGATTCAACAAGAGAAGTTTTGACTACCCAAGAGTTTGTGTGTCGTGTGCCCAGCCAATCAAGGAGAGCTACAGGTGAATCATTGGCAGTTTGAATGGAATGAACGAAATCAACAGAACATGAATGCAACAGATATTTGTTCTAAACTCAGGGCATTCAAAGCATTCAGCCGAGGTGGTTCAAACAGGACATGATGTCAGGATCAGAATGAATGCAGTAGTTGTGGAATATCTGAAGAAGGCTTCCTTGGGGATGACTCTTCACCGTCATGGAAATGTAGGGGTTCTGCATTAATTCCAATCAAAATATCTAAGGAAATATCTATCCTGAGGATTGATATTTTGTAAGCCCCAAGGGGCCGACATAGTTTGATATATAAGGCATTTTTTGCCTTTTTGTAAATAGTTCGGAATAATACACTCTCAAGAGTTAGTGATTTCTGTGAATCCTTTCTCAACAAATGTATATTTTTGTAAATCAATTGAAATTTGGAATGTAAAGCAGAGTTCACCTTGGAAACAAGTACTAACTCTCTTACCACTCTCATCTTTGTATGTTAGCTTATGTATGTATTTCTTTACAGTATTTTCTAAATTTGTATTCATACCACAAAGCTGTGAAGTTTGTTTCTTCCTCCTTGAGATATATATGTAGATCACACTTGTCAAGAGTGATGAAAAAGTCTAATGAGGTTATGTTGAGTAAGTAAAATAGCTTCAGTCTAGTTTCCTCAGCGTGATTGCATCTTGTTTTCATTTCCTGATTTCTTATCAACTCGGTGTATCACCATAGGAATAGTTCATTATAGTTTTCATTTTGTATGCATTCTTCTCCCTTTACCTCGCAAAGACCAATAGTTTAGGTGATACCCAAAGGAATCTGGCCTTCTTCAGAGGTTCACTCCAATCTCAAGTGACCCATAGTCTTGGAGTGATCCAATGTTTCACTAAAAAGCTTAGTTTTACAACTTTGTTCAGGGTGCATTTCTAGGTGGCAACAGTTTCTGGCACGCCTGGTGGGACAGAATTTAGATTGAATTGTTGGTTTAGTATGCAAGCAGTGAATTCCAGACTTTATAGAAATCCTTTGGCATACTTGGCAGCTCCACAAAGAGGAAGAACTCCAGAGATCAATGCTTTATCCAGTTTATGAGAAAAGTTCATACAAGAGGAAGCTCAGGCCCCTTCAAATATTTGCAGCTATCACCACCGAGAAGAAAAGGTAGAGCAATAGAAAAAAGAGGAACAATAATTATCTATTCTAGAAGAACTCAGTCTACTCTTCCATCAGTGGGATCTCATTTTTCTATACAAGTAAATCCAATTTAGCTACCTCCAATGGTTGCTCCAAGGAATCAACCTTTTGTTGCTTTCAATAGAGGAAGCCCCTTGAATCTAGCACAACACAATGATATGCCAATGGCAGCCTTGAAGAGTTTTCCAATTTTTACAGGGGAAGACCAGACTACTCCCATTGAACATATGAGAGATGTGGCTTCATTATGTAGATTCCATCACATAACCTAAGAGGATGTTGCAGTGAGACTACTAGCTATTTCACTAAAAGGAAGAGTTGTGCAGTGGTATAGGAGCCTACCAGTCAATTCAATTGCAACATAGGATGAATTTGGAGACAAGTTGCATAAGCAATTTCAAGATAGGTCTGACAATTTATCTCTATTGGAACAATTGACTACAATTAAGAGGGCTCCACAAAACAGATGAATGATTTCAACTTTAGATTTCAGAGAACTTGGGATAGAATCCTTGCAACGGTGAGGCCACCTCCAGAATACGCATTTTTATATTTTTTGAGGGCTCTTAATAGTGATATAGTTGTTATGATATAGTCAATGGGAGGGGTGTCTTTGCTAGATGCCTTTGAAACAGCTATCAGAGCTGAAAACAACTTAATACAAGCTGGTAAGCTTGCTCCCAAGCCACTAATGCCAATATTTCCAAAAATTCATGCAAACATTCCTTTGCAAATACCTCCTTTCACACCTCTACCAGCTGTACCAACGCTGCCAGCTGTCGTTCTAGTCGTTGATAGATAAGAGAATGTTGCTTCAGGCTCATCACAAGAGCTACAAGAGATCAAAAGTCTTTTGCAGACTTTTGGTAACAAGTTGGTGAACTTGGAGAAACAACAGACCTACTCTAGGCCTTATCAACAGCAGAATCAGGCCTTAAGTCAGCCTTTTCAAGGTCAATAGCAGCAATTCTAGGGGAATAGACAATAGTACCAAGGCAATTATCAAGGCAAAAGATAGAACGTGAACACAAGGCCTTTTCAAGCCTATAATCCAACTCCAATTAGTGATGTCAAAGAGCTTGTTCCTGTTCAAAACAATTTGGCTGCTGATTATGAATGGTTTTATCCATGTAATCAGCCACATAATCAAGCTACATGCTCTAATGGTGTCATCAATCAAGCTCTTATGGTGCAAAATGTCATAGGTGCGCAAGATTTTCCTGAGGGGTATCCACAACAGTAGGATCAACCTAGAGATGATTCAACTCTCCTGAATTGGCAAAGAGAAGAATTATGTGGAGTGAACCAGAATGACACATTTGTTGCTACTAATACTAGATCCAAGAAGAGGGCTTTCGAGGTTGAACAAGCAGCAAATAAAGATAAAGGAGCTACTAATCCATCAAATCAGCAAGTACCACGCACTTTGCAGCGAGGTCACGACACTAGTAAGGAGCAATCTTTGCATGCTACATCCTCAAGTCAAGTACAACCTGACCATGTTGTTGCAAGGATGTAGCCAAAGGTAAATATATCTACACCTTTCAACATTGTTGAAAGTATGAAGAAAATGAATGTTTCAATTTTGATGTGGGATTCTTTTGCAATCCCTGGTCAAATCAATTTGTTACAGTCAGCCTTATCAAATCCAGTCAGTTTGAATCCACCAAATAAAGTCTTTTTAGGCCAAACAAATTCAGTCTTAACCAATGCACCCTTGGATAGTACCACACAGCCAAGTAATGGTGTCAAGCCCCCTCCTTTCTATGTCTCCTTCATAGTGGGAAATAAATTAGTGCACAATTGCATGGTTGATAGCGGGGCTAGCAATTTTGTAATGCCCAAAAAGATTGCAGACCAGCTAGGTTTATAGTACCAACCATTGGAAAAATGAGTACTTCAATTGGATGGGATAGCAGTAAACACTATAGGTGTTATTAAAAATCTAAATCTCACACTACATGCTTGTCCCAATTTTTCAATCCCGCAAGATGTGCTTGTTATAGATTTGCCTCCATTTTTTGCTTTATGCCTATCTAGAGACTTCACAGCTAAAATCAAAGGGTATTGTTTTCAGATTGGTCCCATATGCTTTTTAGGACCAGGTATGGTACTAAGGTAACCATAACTTCTGAGTCCCTTGCTAAGGATCACATCGAACCTTATGTGCCATCTACTATAAATGTTAACTCTATTGTTTTAGAGGATACTAAACTTGTTGCATCACAAGAGTTACAAGTTGAGAGTGTACCTGAGGTGCTCTTGAATGAATGGGTAGTTGAGAATGTGGTTGATAATCCAAATGAGCTTATTCAGGATGTTGGTCTAGGAAATTATGTATTGCATGAAGCTGGGACAGAAATGCCAAATCTTGAGAGAAGTGCAGAAAGTTGGTTTGAGCAGCAGAATGAATTATGGGAGATGTACTTCAATGGTTCAAGAAGCAAAAATGGCACTGGGGGAGATGCAATGCTTGTATCTCCACAAGGGGATAAATATTATGCTGCTTTCCATTTTGCTTTTGCATGCTCCAACAACACTGCTGAATATGAGGGCCTGGTTCAAGGTCTCGAGTGGGAAAGGAAGAGAGGAATAACCAGCTTGAAAGTCTATGGGGACAGCGAATTAATTGTTAATCAAGTAAGGGGCCTAAATGTTGCTAAAAATGACACATTAAAGTCTTATAGAAACAGAGTGTGGAACATGCTTGAGGAGTTTGATGCCTTTAACTTAGTGTCTATTCTAAGAAATCAAAACAAGCATGCTGATAGGCTTGTAGCCATTGGAGCACAGTTTGATATTCTAGGAGATGTTAGAAAAGAGAAAGTGCATCAGTATGTGAAGGTTGTTGTCAGACCATCAATTCCTGATAACAACATTCACTAGCAAGTTTTTGACAGTGATGAATAGATTCTCTCCTTTTTGCTTGAAGAAGATCAGTTCTCCATGGTGAATCAAACAAAAGTCAAGCAGCAGTATGGTGATCGAGTCATACAACTAAAGCCAAATAAATTACCCAAGGGCCTTGTTACCTTAGACTCAATTTTCAGTACTGATGATCAGCTTAAAAAGGGTAAAGCTAGTTTGCAAATCAAAGAAGAACATTATGAAGAGTTGGAGATTTTCAAATGTAAACTTCTTAAAATAGGCAAAATTTGTTCACATGAAGATAAACAAGCTTTTGTTGCTTTATGCCAAGAATTTCATGATGTCTTTGCTTGGGAATATTCGGATTTGAAAAGATTTGATCCCCACATTGCTCAGCACACAATTGAGTTAGAGTCTAATGCTAAGCCAGTAAGACAAAAACAAAGGCCCTTGAATCCTAAACTTGAGCCCCTAATGATTAAAGAGTTGACTAAACTAGTTGAGGGGGGTATTGTCTTTCCTATCAAACACACTTCATGGGTTTCTAACCTTGTATCGGTTAGGAAGAAAATCATGAAATAAGACTTTATGTAGACTTTAGGGATCTTAATCGAGCATCTTTGAAAGACCACTACCCACTGCCCTCCATGGAACAAATTCTATAGGAAGTTGTTGGTTCTGAAAGATTTTCCTTATTGGATGGTTTTTTGGGCTACAATCAAGTACTAGTTAAAGAGGAAGATCAGTTCAAAATTGCTTTCACAACTAAGTGGGGCACCATGGCATACAAAAGGATGCCTTTTGGTTTGTCCAATGCTGGTGCCACGTTTCAGAGGGCCATGGACATAGCATTTCAAAGTTTGATCAACAAGATTATACTGATTTACCTAGATGATATTACAGTATATTCTAAGAATGCTAATGAACATGTGTCACATCTTAGGCAAGTTTTTGAAAAATACAGAGAGTTTGGGATCTCTCTCAATCCAAAAAAGAGTATCTTTGTTGTTCATGAAGGGAAATTATTAGGATACATAGTGTCAAAGCAAGGAATTACTATTGATCCTGAGAGAGTCAAAGCCATACTTGAGTTGCCGCTACCTAATCACAAGAAGGGTCTACAGAGCTTTTTGGGTCAGATCAACTTTCAAAGAAGATTCATCCCTGATGTTGCAAACCTGTTACAACCTTTAACAGCTATGTTGAAGAAAAATGTAGTCTTCAGTTGGACGAAAGATGCCAAGAATAGTTTTGAAAAGGTCAAAGAGGCCTTAGCAGCAGCTCCTACGCTGGTAAATCCCAATTTTTCTAAAGAATTTTATCTGTATGCTTATGGTAGCAAAAGTAACATTTTTTCAATATTGGTTCAAAAAAATGAAGAGAATTTAGAACAACCAATAGCCTTTTTCAGTCTAGGTTTGGTTGATTATGAACAGAAATACTCATTTGTAGAAAGGCATGTTCTTGTTGTGATTAGAAGCCTGAAGAAATTCAAGCCTTTGATTTCTCATGATAAAATTCATGTTTTGGTGGTGCACTCAAGTGTGAAGGAGTTTCTGCTGAATAAAGACCTGAATGAAAAGAGAGCAAGATGGGTCACCAAGGTCATGGAGTATGATGTGGATATTAAGATCACCAAACTGGTTAGAGGTAAAGTTCTTTGTGAGCAGCTTGCTACAGGGTCAAGTAGTAAAACTAAATTAGAAAAGGATGTTATCCTTGCTAATACAAATGAGTTTCAGGATGCTCGAGACAATGTGCCTGTGGGGATAACTAATTGGGTTCAAGATATGACCCATTTTTTACAAACTGGAAAGTGTCCACCAGGTTTGAATAGAGCCAAAAGGAGATACTTCAGACTGCAGTCCATACCATATATACTGGTCAATAATGTTCTTTTCAAAAAAGATCTAAACAGTGTCCTATTAAGATGCATTCACAGCGATCAAATTGAAAAAGTGCTTCATGAGTTTCATGATGGAGCTGCAGGAGGTCACTTTGCTCCCAGAACTACTACTTGGAAAATCATGAGAGCTTGTTACTACTGGCCTAGCTTGTTCAAAGATGCATATTTTTGGTCAAGAAAGTGTATCAAATGTGCTCTATTTTCAGGAAAGGAAAGACTGCCTGCTATGCCTCTACATCCAATTCAAGTGGAGTAGCCCTTCATGAGATGGGGCATTGATTTCATTGGACCAATAAATCCACCTTCTAGTACTGGTCACAAGTGGGTGCTCACAGCTACAGACTATTTCACAAGGTGGACAGAAGCAATAGCTTTGAAAGAAGCAAAAGAGTCTTCAGTTTTGAGCTTCTATGAGGATATAGTCACCAGATTTGGAGTTCCTGACTCCATCATATCTGATAATGCTCTTGCATTCACGAGTCTAAGAGTAATTGATTGGACCGTTAAACAGGTTATTCATTTGAGTAAATCCTCAAATTATTATCCTCAGGGTAAAGGTTTGGCTAAAAGCACAAATAAGAACCTCATCAGAATTATTAAAAGAACCATAGAGCATAATCAAAGGACCTGGCATGTCAATTTAAAGAATGCACTTTGGGTAAACAGAGTGACCCCTAAGAGGTCCATTGGAAATTCACCATATATGTTGGTCTATGGAAAAGAGGCAAGATTACCCCTATCTATGGAGCTTCCAGCTCTTGACATTGTTCACTAGTTGGAGATGGTTGAGGAACAGGACCCAATGTCTATAAGGTATGCGAAGCTCATGGAGCTCAAAGAATCAAGGGACAGATCAATGAAAACTTTGGAGTGTCATCAGCTCCAAAAAAAGAAAACATTTGACAGGAGGGCTACAGAAAAAAAATTTAGGTTGGGAGACCTTGTGCTCAAATGGGACGTTCTGAAAAGCAGGCCAGGCCATCACACCAAGTTCAACAATATGTGGACTGGTCCATTTATTATCACAGGTTGTAAGGAGCACAATGTGTATCGACTGGCCACAATAGAAGGTGAAGTGCTTCCTATCCTAGTTAATGGGATACACCTCAAGCCCTGTTTCTAATTTTGACAGGTCCATCTATTATACATATTAGTTTAGGCTTTATGTTTTCCATAAGTGTTGTTTTAGCACAGTAAATATTTTCTTTTTAGTTTCCCCTGTCTTGCCATTTTTGGCTACCTATTATGACCCATGGATCTCAAGGAGTTGAGGCCATGTGCAAGACTGATATTTTGTTTGTTTTCTGAGCCTTCTAATGACTCCATTCCCAATGGATAAGCCTACTCACTGGTTCTCATGTTTAGCAGGCAAACATCCCGCAAAGGTTGCCATAATTGTTGCCTATATTTCACCTACAGTTAAATCAGGCAAGATAATCATATGTTAGATCTTTGAGGGGCCAATGGAACATTCACATGAGGGAGAAGACTCCACATTTGTCGCTAGGTCACGGGGAACTCAGTGGGAGAAACTGCCCAAGGGAGGTTCGGCATGAAAATCATCTAAGGGGAAAGTCGGCAGGACATTTCAGAGGTCTCACTGACTAGCAGGGTTTCCATTAAGTCTGAGTGCTTCAAACTAGGGATCCTATCGGCGTGAGTTGTCTTTCGGAAGATAGTCTCGGTGACCATTGAGGTCTCCCCGACAACGACAAGGTTGAGGCACTATCGGCATAAGGAGCAAGCATCGGAGAAGGGTCTCCCCGACTCGTAATGTCTTATCGAGATTAGAGCTTGGCAAGAGGCGAAGGGCTCGACAAAAGGTCTTAGCGAATGGAGATGATCTTGCCGATCAAAGGGAGGGCTCACCAAATGAAAAGGGCTCGCCAACAATTGAAGATATCACCCTGAGGTTTCCCCAAAGTGAAGATGTCTCCTCGACCGAAGGAGAAATAAATGCATTGCCAGGCAGGATGGAAGTTATCACCAAAAGGTCTTACCGAGGACAAAAGGTCTCCCCGATAATCATTAGTGAGGGGGTGTTGGAATAAAGAAGCAATTTTTGGGACAGGTCTGGCCTACAGAAAAAGTATCCCTAGCACAAAGGAAAGAGGGCCCTCGGTATGACTAAGGGATCTTGCTAAGCTGTCTTGGTGATTACAAAAGGTCTCCCCAAAATGAAATGAAACTCAGTGGAAGGTCTCACCGATACACCAATGTCTCATCGAAAGCAAGCTTAGCTCGCCAAGAGTTGGAAACTTCACCCAGAAGTCTCACTGATGCAGAATGTCTCCCCAACATAATGACATCAGCAGAGCTCCTAGCCGTCGCGGTAAGGTCTTGTCGACACAATGTAGTCTTAGCGAAAGGAGGAGCATCAACAAGATGACGAGCTTCGCTGTGATGTCCAGCCGACAAGCCAATGTCTCACCGAAGGAAATCTGGAACCCAGTGGAGTAAAATGCTTTCGAGGTGACATCAATAAGCTCTTGCCGAAGCAATGAGGGGGTTCTCAGGGTAACGTTTTGCCTTCAGTAAATCATCTCATCGACAAACGGCTGTCTTGGTGATCATGAAGGCGACATCAATATGATCTATTGGGCTCGATAGGACTCTCAGCGACAGCTCCATGTTATGCTGACGGTTGCGGGAAGATTCAATCGCATCGGGGAGACACAATTAGTGTCTCACTGATATGCGATTCAACGAGAGAAGTTTTGACCGCCTGGGATTCTACGTGTCGTGTGCCCAGCCAATCAAGGAGAGCTACAAGTGAATCGTTGGTAGTCTGACCAAGATGAACGACGTCAACAGAACATGAATGCAATGTGTATTTGTTCTAAACTCAGGGCATTCAAGGCGTTCAGCCAAGGTGGTTCAAACAAAACACGATGCCAGGATCGGAATGAATGCAGTAGCTGTGGAATATCTGAAGAAGGCTTCCTTGGGGATGACTCTTCACCATCATGGACACGCAGGGGTTCTGCATTAATTCCAATCAAAAGATCTAAGGAAAGATCTATCCTGAGGATTGATATTTTGTAAGTCCCAAGGGGCCGACACAGTTTGATATATAAGGCATTTTTTTGCCTTTTTGTAAATAGTTCGGAATAATACACTCTGAAGAGTTAGTGATTTCTGTGAATCCTTTCTCAACAAATGTATATTTTTGTAACTCAACTAAAATTTGGAATGTAAAGCAGAGTTCACCTTGGAAACAAGTACTAATGCTCTTACTCTTACCACTCTCATCTTTGTATGTTAGCTTATGTATGTATTTCTTTACAGTGTTTTCTAAATCTGTATTCATACCACAAAGCTGTGAAGTTTGTTTCTTCCTCCTTGAGATATGTATGTAGATCAAACCTGTCAAGAGTGATGCATAAGTCTAATGAGGTTATGTTGAGTAAGTAAAATAACTTCGGTCTAGTTTCCTCAGTGTGATTGCATCTTGTTTTCATTTCCTGATTTCTTATCAACTCGGTGTATCACCATAGGAATAGTTCATTATAGTTTTCATTTTGTATGCATTCTTCTCCCTTTACCTCTCAAAGACCAATAGTTTAGGTGATACCCAAAGGAAGCCGGCCTTTTTCGGAGGTTCACTCCAATCTCAGGTGACCCACAACCTTGGAGTGATCCAATGTTTCACTAGAAAGCTCAGTTTTGCAACTTTGCTCAGGGTGCATTTCTAGGTGACAATAGGTATGATTTTGGATACTATAACCCTCTTTGTGGATGTCCTGTGAATGTGTGGTTGATGTTTTGTCAAATTTCCTATTTTTGCAAATTAATTCAATTAAATTCTTATATGGATTTAATACTGAAAGTATATGCTAAATGATAATAGGGGAATGAATTTAATCATGTATCGAGATTTGGGGTTATTTGTGGGAGTATCAAGTTGAAGAATGGAAATATAATTTATAATTTTAAATTGATTTGAATTTTTATTTTTGCAAGTAATGTGAAAATAGGCTTATATAGAATTAAATCGTGATTCAAGGATGAAATAACAAATTGGATTATATCTAAATGTTTTATTTTGGATTGGGTGAAATTAGGGATTAAATTTGATTAATTGGAAAAGTAAATATATTATTTTATTTGAAAAGGAAAAAGGGTTAAAAGGAAAAAGGCATTTCATTTTTCATTATGTTATATTTTTGTGAGGAATTTGGAGAGGAAAACCCCTCTTTTCCTCAAATTCTTGTTTTTGTGATTGTGGGAGCAATTGGAGGGAAAATTGGATGGGGTTTGAAGCATCTAGATAGGAATTGGTAGGAGATCATGCTCGTGTATGGATTCAATCATTCATGAGGTGTATTTAAAGTTCTCCTCATTTCAAATTTTGCTAAATTGAGATGTAAGTTTTGTATATCTCCTCGTATGATCATTGATTTTTATTTTGAATGTTTGAATAGGATTGAGGAAGTGCCAATAGCTTCCAATGTGTTTTACATTTCAAATTTTGAGTGTAATTTAATTGTTGTGAAAAATTTTGTGAAAATTTCCAATGTATGTCGTTATTATGTCCAATTTTTTTAGAATTATGCAAAATGATTGTTTTATGGATTAAAAGGGGTGTTGGAAACTTTTTCTGCCAAAGGGTATTTTTAGATTTTTTATTTTTGAAACTTCAATTTTTTGTGAAATTCCAATGGAGTTTTTGGAAATTTTCTAGTTTTTCGTTTGTAAAAATATTCATAAAATTTGAATTTTTTCATGAAAATAAATGTTTTTGAATGTTTAGAAGAAAGTGTACTTTGTCAAATGTGAAAATATGTGTTGAAGAAACATGTCAGGAAAATTGGGTAATTCAGAAATTATACATTATTTTTCGTGCCTTGTTCAATGTGGAATTGTATTAAGTTTTAAACTGGACATTAAGTGACCTTGTGTATTGGTGGTAGCTTACCTCATATCATGTGAGAGGAAAATTGTGGTATTTTGTAGGGTGGATTCTTGAGACCATTGATATGGCTCTTGCTACCTTCTTCTTTGGAGTTCGTTGTTGTGTGTTATAGTGTTATCCTACCTAAAGTTCATATTGTGGAAGAGTTTTCTTATTGCATTCTTGAATGCCATATATACTTTATATATTGCGTGAGTGTTATCCTATCTCCCAAGTGTCTTGTGTGAGTGTTTTTGGGCCAAGTGACCATCTTCTAGCATGGTGGGAGTGAACATTATTAGTTTCATGTGGTAGGGTGGCATGAAAACCACCATTGGGGTTCAGAGGTTCGAGGAGAAAAAGTAG
Organism: Sequoia sempervirens; assembly: GCA_007258455.2. Taxonomy (NCBI): domain Eukaryota; kingdom Viridiplantae; phylum Streptophyta; class Pinopsida; order Cupressales; family Cupressaceae; genus Sequoia; species Sequoia sempervirens. The sequence continues at coordinate 84,347,853 of VDFB02000002.1, read as the reverse complement.
CATTGGTATCTTCTTCCTTCTTTGCTATTTCACTTTGTAGATAGTTTGAAATTCAATGTCAATTGAGGTTAAAATGACATTTGAGTCTTTTCCCTTTGCAATTGTAATATAATTTGTAAAAGAACCTCTCTCTGAGATAGATTGTAATTCATTTGTAAATGTCAGCAGATTAGCCTATTATGTGTTTTGGTGTTGGTGTCAAACACGATCGTAAATGTATGGTGTATTTTTACCTTGGGAAGTTAAAATGAACTTGGAAGAATTATTTTAGGTTTAAAATGAACTTTAGTGTCTTCTAGTGAGTTTGGGTGGCCTAGTGTTACATTTGGGCTATCTAATTTACTCAGGAGTCTCCAAACGCACTTGGAATGTTCCTAACTATGTTTGGGTAGCCTTGTTAGCAGTGGGGTAGCTTAGTTGTGAGGGATGATAAGCTCAAAAAATCCTATCATTGTTTGGGCGACTTGGTCTTGTATTTGGGCAGCTTTGTTTCCATACAAACAAATAGAATGTTAACCCTCTTAATGGTTAGCTATGGGTTTTTCTAAGCCTAATACCACTATTAGATAATTTTATCTCTTGTATCTTGTCTGCAACAATCATTTTTGTCAAATAGACATTCAAAAACCTAGTCAAGTTATCTCTCTTAGAACTTGGTTGTTTCTCTAAGTTTCAGGACCTTGTATGGGTAAACCATGTAAATGAAAGTTGTTCATCATGGTCCCTATGGTCTAGTGGTGTTTGAAGCTTGTCCTTAAGTGTCTTCATTGAGGACTTGTGGTTTCTCTTGCACTGTTTTGTGTGCACTCTTTCAAGGTTTCTCAATTGAAAACCCTAGGATTAGGGAGATTGTGTACCTTATCTTGTGAAGTCTGGAGAAGGTTGTAAATCTTCATGGTTGGTCTTGTTGGCGTTCTCCGCATTCCTCATAGTTCTTGAGGTGTTGTGTTATGAGAGAACATGTTCATGGATTGTAACCGATCATTGTGTAGGAGTTATTCTCTCTCTCCCTCTCTCGTAGGTTCGTCATGGTGGATTTATCCCACAAGTAATTAGTATTTGGGTGTTGGCACCTTGCTTATGCAATGGTGAGGTAATCTTATTGTTGTTTTCATTGTGTCTTTGTGTTCATGCAACACTTGTGTGTATATCATTGTATGAGTGTGACATGTTGATGTTGTATCTTCAGTGTTGTGGATGTTGTGTTTCGAAAAAAGAAATTGTTCAGTCAAGTTTTACCTTGTTCTTCAAGCGAGGAATTACACAACCTCCTTGGGGATTGACACAGGTTCATGAACTCAAGGACTTGTCGATGACACAATAACTTAACTATTAATAAACAAAAAAATAGACTTGAAAACTTGGTTTAGGAATTTTGATGTCAAAAACAAAACTCTAGGTAACATGAGGTAAGGAAAAGAAGGTTTACATGGTGAAGCATCAAAGAGTACTTAGTTAGATGGAAGACCCTACCTATAGAAGATGCAACATGGGATGGCCCATAGATACTAGAACACCCACACTTACAATTTCTTGAGGGTAAGAAAATTCAAGTGGGACAAACTTGTCATGTTCCATTTTTCTATAATTTATGTGGTGAGCCAAAATGCCCATTTCGTAACTCCAACATCTCACTTGATCCAATCCTAGGTATGTATTCTTCAACTTCATCGCCCATGCATCTACCTAAAATCTCCAAAAATTATAATTATGAAGGCATGACCAATTTTCTAAGTTTGTGTAATCCACTGGAGTTGCAAAGTCTCCCTTCTTGCCATGACTTTCCTTCCAAGTCCATTTCCTCTTTTACCTCTATTACAATATCATACTTCCCCATCTAGCCATACCCTCTAGTTGTTCCCTACCTTCATTCCCTCTTCCACTAAGACTTAATAGTTTCCCATACCATCACACCTCTCCACAAAACCTTGATTCTTCACAAAACCTCATCAAAGAGTTGCACACCTCCCTTCCAAACCTCAAATCTTAACTTATGGCATGAGTCATGGGTATCCCTAACACCCAAAATTTGACACTCCTACCTCTTTTCACTATTTATCTCCACCTACCTCCCTAAGTGACTAAACAATCATTAATACACAAGCCAAAGATATACCATCTAGGAGGGCTCTTGTAGGCACAAAAGTATCATTTAATAATGGGGACATAGTTTCATGTGTACACTCAACTATGTAAAGAAAGAAGACAACATTGACTATCATTAATGAGGTAGTTAGGGTTTCAAACCCCAAGGGACCCCTCGCCATTATTGTTGAGGAAAATTGTAGCTCACAAGGGATGTTCCTACATGCCTTCTAAGGCCATTTCCACACACAAGCACAATTCTAGGCATGATTCAAGGGGGAAGGACACTTGATGGGTATGTGTAGTTCGTACCACATACTAGTCTCATGAATTGGATTATAAATTGGAGTATGTGTAATCTTATAGATAAAAGAATAATTCATTTAAGGAAACTCCTCACCATTAGTTCAACCATTAGGTAATCTATAGTCTAAAAAATTATCAAAATAGGTTTCAATATACATACCCCTCACTATTTAAATCACTTTTGCACATTTTTAAACAAAAGACATAATCAATGTCTCTACCCAAACTTCTTACCCCATACTTCAAAAGAAAAACTAAACTTTAAATTTTATGAGACTTAACTTAACTTCTTACTCCCATGCTTCAAAAGAGAAGCTAAACTTTAAATTCTATATTACTTACCCATGGAAAGTAGGCAAAGTTAACTCCTCATTCCTCTCCAACCCCTCTTAGATCTCCAATCCAAAAGATAGATGCTTGCATATAAGATGCTTGGTTGAAAATGTGTAAGTATAATTCTCTTATGTAGGCCCAAAAGAATGAATCATGTTGCATTGTGGGGGGTTATTTGTCTTGTTATGCCATGTGACCCTATAAGTTGCTGCCGTGTGTGGTCGCATTAACTTTATATACATATATAGCAATAGTACATGCAGTACCAAGAATCATTTGCAGAAGCATAAAGCCTGCCATATTTTCTTACAGGGTGCTTGGCTTGTGATGATGCACGTGACTCTAGATTCGTATCTAGGCGAGATAAAGAAAGGTTTGGGTAAAGCAGCATAAGCAAAGGTAGGTAGAAGAAAGCAAGCATTCGTCCAGTTGAATACATCTTCTCTACAATCTCGGGTGGGAGGGGAGAGAACTTTAGTTGTGGCGTGGGAGTGAAATGGATGGTGCGTATCTTCTCTAAAAACTCTCGTCCTGAATATGATGTCTGCTCAACCCCTACCCCATAGGGGCCCACACCCTCCCGTCTGTTTAATTAACTAGTAGTGCTCTCATCTGCAACCACAATAGTCATGAGGGTTGCTGGTGATAGCTAGAGATGATTGGGAAGGTGGGGCTATCACCATCTATCACTCGTGGTTGGTATAGTGGCCCGTAGCTTTCACTGCTTTGTAACGTGGCTCCGCTCATTCATTGGTAGACAGCTTCCCTCATCCAACCAATCCATCTCGAGTCGGTGGAAGCGTTCCAGTTTGTTTGAAAACAAAACTTTAATCCCGCCTTGGGACTGCCCTTTCAACGGATGCTTCACCTGCTTTGACTCGACCCAAGGAGCAACTGTTCGTCGTTTTTTGTCCCGATTCTCACTGGCTATGTAGCTAGTAGGGGCTCGGCCCTATCTATCCGTCACGTCTCTTGAGTAAATAAATCATTTATGATAATGGCTATTAGGATTCAATTGAATAGTTTTCCAAGTCAAATTCACTGACCCATGTTTCATGAGTAATGGTTCACAAGAACCCATTTTTCATGATAGGCTAATGAATGATCCACTTAGCGTTTATTACATCTAGGTGATGCTAACAGAGATGAAGTATTGGTCTTTCTCGAGAGGTCACCCATCCCAGTACTACTCCAACTCAAGTGCACTTAACCATAGAATTTTCTCGGAGATTATTTCCACTTAGCTTACAACCTGATTAAATAGTGAATTGAATTCTGACAGCAATATCATAATTTGACATACTGTAGAAAATACCTCATACTTGTCAATTAAATAAACGAAATCATTTTAACCACCATTAAAGAAATAGAATAGGGAAAAATTTTAACGTTCACAAAGATAGCCTATCCTCTATTTACTAGCTCCATATTGAGAGAAGAAGAAGGTACATGCAACAAGAGTTCAATGAATCCATGTGGTCCCTTTGCATTGGACTCGATCACTCACTACAACATGAAGCGTATAAAACTTTATAAAAAAAATAAAATATGATTTCACCCATTGATTCCATTCCTAGTGACTTGGTCATTTAGCTCTAGTGGCATCCAAAAGTACCTTGCACCCCTTTTATAAAATTGTTCTTTGTTTCTAGCGCCACTAACTTTTCAATCTAGTGACTAAACAAGATGGGGTCCACTTTTTCGCATGTTAAGAATGGCGTGGCATATAAAGTAGGCAATTAAACTCTTCTTTCCAAATGGCCAATTCTTTTATTGTGCCATTTGATCCCTCAATTTCAAGTAACATGGATTTCATAATATTTTAAAATTATGGCACTTTCTCTTCCGCATAAGCCTTTAACTTCCTACGAAAGAAGTTTCATATAGTGCTCCAAACAAATAAGTGGCTAATATTTTTTAATTGGTGCCCCTACATTCTTATGGATTTGGAATAACTTATTATAAACGCTTAGGATTCATATATTCTTAATTCCAATTAGTTTGGATTTTTTTGGATGGTCACATTTATATTATAAAAAAGTATCTATATCATCTTTCAATTAATTAAGTTTTTTGTTTTACCATTGAAAGTGTCTTTAATCCTTCTTGTATTTTATAATTCTACTCAAGACTTTTTTTCCCTAAGATTATCTAAGTCTCTTACTTCTCTATGATATATTAGCTTCTTAGGGAAAGACATTATATCTTTATGCCCTATAGCTTGGACTTGCTCTTAGTAGTTTGTCAATCAAATAACAAGCCTACTTCAAAACATCCTTTAAGTCCATGTCCTCCTATTTCTCATTGAAATTTGTTTCTCTTATTAGTTGATACTTTATTAAATTAGATTACATGGACTGTAAATTTAGTTGTCTATGGTATAGACACATCACCAGCTCTTTTCACTATGAGTTTGCTTACTAGCACCCCTAAAGATTTATTCAACTTTAGGCTTGTCATACTTTGGGGCTATGGCCCATATTGCCAAAGTTTATAAGTCTAGGTTGTAGGCTTAAAAAAAATTGATTTGTCCACATTTTTTAGCATGTCCCTTTCTTCATTCCTTCTCTTAAGGGTATCAAAATTCAATATTGAAGTGATATCCCAACTTGACAACAATAAGCACCCACTCTTTGTAACTAGCCGCATTCCCTAATTTGGTCATTTTCTCACTATGTACTTCAAAGATCGAGGGTGTACTTTTGATAGTATATGCTTCCTCTCCCATAAACTAGGTGTGATCCTTTCTTTCCTACTCATTCCTTTTGGCTCTAAACCTCACATTTATTCCAAATGTTTTAAATTCATCAATTTTAGTAAAATCACATCAACCTAGATCTCATCTTAAGCTTTCAACCTAACATCTCTTATATCTTTTACACTCTCAAATAAGTTTAACATTATTGAGGCATTAGGGGAAACTCTTTTAAGGTTTTTTTGGAGTGGATAAGCATTATCCATAAGGATTGGATCACCTAGGGCACAAAATATTCAATAGCCTCAGTATCATCATTATTTACAGAAAGTTGCCCCTAATTTTGGGCTTGGGCTCCTTCCATGAGAGATTTTACTAATGGCATTTGTGAGGATAGAGATGTTTCTACTAGTGATGAAGCCCTTCCTATTCTTTCCTATTCAATATGCATACAAAGTGTGTGGACTAAGGCTAAATATGGAGCCCATGCATAGGTATCTATTCTAAAATTTCTAATGGAGCCTTTTTCTCTACATGTACCTCCATTTTTGGCACTTCTACCATAGTCTCCACATTATTAATAAAAATTACATCTTTTCAATATTAGATCATATATCTCAAAGAAAGATCTAAGATAATCTAGGTCATTTAGTCTCCTTACCATCTTAATGTAAGTTAGATCCTCAACTATCTCTTCTAATTTTCTTATCCACATCATCACTACAATTCGTGATTAAGTCCCCAAGCTCATTATATCCATGATAAAAACTTTACCAACCTTAATCCTTCTCATATTATGAAATAAACTATCAAGGTCATAGGCCCTAATTGCATTCTTGTTCATTCCCAACTTTTTGACAATATCATTTAACTTCTCAAAACCTTCCTTCCCCCATATTATGAATTTAAGAAGTTTAACTTGGGTGGGTGGAATCCCTTCTTTAATTAGCTCTTGAAACTATGGTTATTGAAATTATGCATTTACCACATAGTTTCTAAGAAAGAAATTTTATCTAGCATAATGTGTGGAAATTTGTGTGAAACAACCATTAATCCATATATTCTTATCATTATGTAGTTCTCATGAAAAAATCAATCATCATAGTTATTTCTAATTTTTCCTTCTAGCTTAAAAGCAAGTGGCCTCATAAATAATGTAACATCTTATAATATAATAGACTTGAAATATCCTAACTTCTCCAAAACGGGGTTGAAAAAATTAGTCACATATATTATAGAGGATTTCCCTATCATATCTATTCATGTAGATTGACCACATTCTAAGGTGATGTATTTTCAATACCAAGTGTATCATACCATTCACCTACAAACACATATAGAAAGATGTGAAAAATCATATAATACCTCCTAAAAAAATTGTCTCTTATTTATTGAGGTTGGCAAGGTTACTATGCATGTGTTGTGCTATGTGTTCTCCATAATTAACCTATTCATAAAGGGTATTGGATGTCTAATGCAAAAACCATGACTCCTAGGGACATTTTTTGTTGTGCATCAACCTCATAACCTAACACATTACTTAAAATGTATCTTGGGAGTAGCCATCAAATTTTTCCATATCAAGTGGCTTTGTATCTTCCTTTGGAATCGTATCTAATTTATGAGGTACACTCTTGATCCTATGGTATGGCAATCACATCATTTTATAATTGTACCTATCTTTCTTGTATTCTATAACCAATAGCTTCAAATTTTTAGACTTTAACATTTGGGTTTAGATTGAGAATAGTTTGAAATATTTTTTAATTCAAAGAAAAAAATTGTTTACCCTCAACATTTTTTATAATCATATTTATTTAATAAGTCTTTAACAAGTTCGTTGAACAATTTATAAGGAAGTGAAATAATTGGGGACAATCTATTTGGACAAGGGTCCAAGTATTACTCTATAGCTTAGGATTGAAGGCCTTCTTATATATAATTTAAAATAGGTCCAAGTGAGAATTTAAGGTTACTACATCCCTAATCATATCCTTGGAATCCTCCAATTGGTTAGTTAAGACACCTTATCAATGGAATTCTTTAATTTCTTTGTAGCCTAGGGAAGTTACTTGGTAAGGTCTTGAGTAGGGCCTCTTTTTAAAGAAATTTTGACAAGCTAGGTTTAATTTCTAGGTGATTTAGGATTTTGGATGAATTAACCACCAAGGTTTATGATAATTTCCTATAGACACACAATTTATAAGGAATACAAACACAAAATACCCAATGGATTCATATTTATAAATGGTTGAACATAAACCCTAATCCTTTTAACATTTAAAACATATGTTTGAAGAAACACAAAGATTAAAATAAAGAATAATAAGGATTGGCATGTTACATACATAGGATAAGGATGATTATAGTGCTCAAATGATTTTCATTTGGTTGATGGAATTGATTCAAATTATAGGGCACACACAAATCTATAGTTGTTTAAAGTTTTTTATTTCTAAAAGAGATGGGGGTTGAAGAAGTAATAGTTTATTCATGCCATTTATGATAAGTATAAATGGAAATCCAAGGAATTCACATCAATTAAATTTTGAAACTTGGATCAATATTATTTTTTGATCTTATGAGGTACCCACGATTAATGAATTAGTAGTTTGTGATAAGGTAGAACCTACTGATGAATAAAATTTGTTCAAGTGGGGAATCCTTTCCATACCAAATAAAAACATGTCACTGGACATTAGGACACTTAAGTCATAATATTAGTTATGATATTTTTAAATTATAATGTCATTAGATGCCACAAGCTCCACTTAATACATAATAGACTAATGAACACACACCAAACAATGAATAAATTATAATAAAACCTTCCACTTTTGACACCAAACTTAGTCAAATAAATTCTTTAAAATATAAAAAGATATAAATATAAGGCATTTACAACTTCATAGTAAGACAACTTTTAATAACATTCATAACTACATCCCACAGAGAGTGGTATGCTAACTAACCTAGCCAACTCTTTGTAAGGCATGAATCTCTCTAGATATTTGTTACTATTAGATTTGTAAAGGAGTAATTATAACTTAAATCATGGTTACCATTGGTAACTAGTTAACATGAAAATAAACCAAAAGTAGAAAGTAAATTATTTACAAAGTATTTAGCAAGCATTTGTGGGGTACAAAGAGTTAATAGTTTACCAGACAAGTCAACTATATGTAAGGCACATGAGTATTTTTGAATATTTAGTTGCCAATTAGAACACAATGAGGGTGCATACACTTACATATTTTTTTACTTATAATAATAAGTTACCATCAAATTAGACAAGGTACAAGGTGGTTAGAAAAATGATTTATACTTAAGCTTAGACTTTTTTTTCAAGGTTTAAGATGTAAAAAAAATAGGCTTGCATTATACGTAAAGAGTCCCAACATGAAAATGTTTTTTTTTGGAACAATCTTGTAGGATGTCAACACAATGTACAAATAATGTGGGATAAATTAACACAAGGTAATATTGACTAAATAACTCTATTATGAATTCTATAATTCTTGAAATGTCTAGGATGTGACGGTCCTAACACACCCTTCTCCTTTGAAAATAATTTTCCTCAAGTATTGAATTAGGGAAATTATTTCTTAAGTTGGTAGAGAGGTTCCCAAGTGGTTTCTTTTGATTGCAATCCAAACCACTAAACCAAAACTTTTGTAATGGCGTGGTTATAGAGTGAGCATGATCTTTGGTCCAAAATAGACTCTAGATCAAAGATGATATATCCTTAATCATTTAATTCAATAACTATGTATGGAACACATGAACATGTTTTTCAAGGACCTTGGTTACACATGAGTCACGAAAAATGTAACTTACAAGATGAAGGAAGATTAAACTTGTAGGAAACTTTATTGACCCATTGGAGTACTCAAAAGGGTACATAGACTTTGGGTGCTAACTTATCTCTATCACAAACATTAAGAGATGTTTTATTATATAATTAATAGTGTATAAAACCATGTCCCAATACTAAATTTGCACATGGAAAGATGTTGATAAGTTTGTTATTGCATATAGGTACAATTCATGACCAAGTTATCCTTGAGAGTTCAAAGAAGAGACTCATAATTTTTGAGATTATATGACCTAAAAATGACACACACAACTATGTATGACTAAAAAATGAATCTCACATGATAGTTCACATTTATTGGATAGGTGACATTATTCTTGCTCATGCAGAAAAAGAGGTCCTTAAAGGAAAATAGATGAGGTGGTATACCCTCATTGTGGGGAAGGATTAATTGATGTATGTTATGGATATTTGGTTGGCATGTGACTAATGTGAAAAGAATATTGGATGTGCTCGCCATCAAGTTTGCACGTGTTTCAAGTTCAAGTAAAAAAACACCTAGGTAATGTTAAGCTCTCTCTTAGCTATTTAACAATGTCAAATTTTTCACATTTTGAGTATGTTAAGGCTTTCATCTTTAATTTCTCTTATTGGTGTATTTGTTTTTTGTCAAAAACTAATGTTTGGTATTTTTTACTTTATTTTTTAACCATTCATTAAAATTTCAAATAAATTACATTTTTAGAAACTAGACTCCATTCTACACATATTCCAAAAAAAAAAAAATTATTAGTTTTCAAAAAAATAGGTGGGACCACACTCAAATTTCTATTTTCACTTGATGTGTCCACTTTGAAAATTAGCAAAAAATCATATATTCATTAAAGAATTAGCAGAAAAAATGGGGATAAACTACATGGTGTTAGCTAATTTCTTACTAAAGCGATTTTAAAATACTAAAAAAAAGTTAACATTTAAGGGGGGCCACACCAGACACTATGCTATGTTTTTTGAAAAAAAATAGGACCAATTTGTGTGGCCCCCCTTTTTGAACCCCTTAATCTCTACCATTTTTTTTTTGTTAAATAGTAGTTTACAAAGTAGATTCGGAGCACTATGACTCTTGTTTTTGTTGCATCTTAAAATTTTGAGTGTAACTATCTTCAATTTCTCATCCAAGGTCAGTCTTTTCCGATTTCGAAAAAAATATGGCCACTTAAGACCCCTTTTTGACCCCCCATCTTTGTGCACTTACCCTACACTATGTGGGTTTATTTTAGTCCATTGTCAAATTTATATATATTCTTACCACCTAGGTTACCCTTTAGTTTGGTTTATATTCTTGGAGTTCTCTAAATCCTTACCATGCCTAGTGGTGCATGCATCCCCAACCAACACCAATGTTGGCATGGTTTTTTCCCCATTAAAAACTCTAAGGAGTATCCTATTTAGGTGTATTTTTATAAGGTTGATTTGCTTGAATTTGCATTTCACCATGTTGTTACTTCTGCCTATTTTTACTTTTGGTCTAGTTCCCCTAGTTTAGCATTGTATTTGAAATTGGCATTCCCTTGCTTCATTTCTAGACCTTGGATTGAACTTTCAAATATATAGTTATGTTAGTTCTTTGTGGATTAGTATTATGCCTCATATGTTTTGTAATAAATTTTGCACCAAATTGTTGTGTCCCAAAGTGTCATAAATAATTGTCATGCATGTCTACATCTAAGGGGCTTCATTATGTTGCTCAATTGGTGTGATTGTGCTAGGTAGTGTCCTTAAATTTTTTCACTCCCTATTATTAGACGTTGCATTTACATAGCCTTGAAGATTTTGGTAGGCTCATATTTATAAACTATCTCATCAAGTTTCTAATATTTTGATGTTTATTTTCTAGTATTTGCTTTACCAAGGCAATCCCAATCCAAATTATGCGACTTTGTGTTTGAGAGGTTTGAGAGGTTCGAAAGGTGTTGTAGATGCTCATGAGTAATAAACCTTAGTTTGATCATATCTTTGGATCTAATTTTGCTTCATACATGGATGGCATTATTTTTTTCCTTAATTAACTCCAAATGGAAATAGATGCAAAAATGTTATAAATTCTAGTTTTGTCTAGTAGTTTGCATCCAAGAGTTTGGTATAATTTTGTAGAGGTTTACTTTTTAATGTTGTATCATTTTTGCATCCAGTTTCTATAAGAAGATGCAAAATTTATCTAAGGCATGTAGTAACCTAAAGGTCGTGTGAGATTCTACCATGTGGTGTCATCTCACACCTTGGCATTTATCATAGTGTAAATGTGAGAAAAAGGTATTGAAGGGGTCCATAATAATATTTGGATCCAAAATTTATTTGAATCCAACTTGTTGTGAGTTTAGGTCTAAGATTTGCTTCTTTGAAGCTTGAAGGTTCCCTCTTGGATATGTGGACCTAAATTGGATTTAATCCTAGTATAATATGTTTTTGGCTTTGAATTTGATTCACACAAAATTTCTTGAACTTTGTAACTTATTTATGATCCAAAAGAAAGGTGGAGCCAAAATGATTTGGTAATCTAGTTTTCATAAATTATGATACTCATATCAAGGTTCTACTATGTAGTTTATAAGTCAATCTCATTGACCCAAAAATTACATAGTTGAACCCTGATACATGTATCATAATTTGACGCATTGCGATGAATACCTCCTACTCGATTTTGAGTAAGTTTATGTCTAGATTTTATAATTATTTTATCCAACAAAAAATTTGATGATAATTTAAAAAAAAAATGTTTTAACTTGATATATGACATCACACTATGTATACCTTTTCGAATCCCAATTGCTTCCAGCCCCTGAAAATGCACCTTTAACTTCTTCCTATAAGATAGGGCTCTTGAATTTACTGACATGAGGATCATCGTCCAGATATCTTTCATTGTTTTTTGTGATGGTGGAAGCTCCAAGCGGCAAGTGGTAGTTAAATTCATTAATATTTTGTATTAAATTGTTGACTGACAAAATGTTTGTCGGATATCATGTCAATTTCAGCGCTTGGATGTTTCTCTGTTGAAGCAGAATTATACTAATCCTTACCCAACACGTATCCCTGTCAGCTAGTTGTTTGCAGTAGTTAAAAACCCTTGAAGAAGCAGATTGGATAGCAAGGTTTCGTTTGCTTTCAGATCCAGCATTGTCATTTAAATGATGAAACAAATTTTTGTGCTCCTAAATAAGGATTTAAAAAGGATATGTTTTTTCTCAAAATTTGTTCGAATTATTCATGGCTGCCACCCTGTATAGTCTACCGCACCCTCACAGTCACACAAATTCATCTTGTTCAGATGATTTACAGCAAAAGGCACCAGGAATTGGGGGGTTATTGAGCCTTTTTGCAAGCACAAAGATCCCATGGTGCTTAACGGAGCCTCTAGGGTTCGAAACTGGCTGCCATTCTGCACACATGGATATCGACTGATTCTTCACTCAAGCTCAGAAAGCAGAGCCTTCAGTCCCCTGTGCCGTGCAGCATCACCACTTCCTCGCCTGGATCGCACAGATTTAAGCCAGTTTCTTTTAATTATCACAATCAAAATTGTGCATTTGAAGTGTATGTGCAGCAAGATTCAAGCAAATTGGAGGGCTTTAGTATCAACAAGGACGCTAAATTTTTTGTCTGTAGGGCTTTAATGATCTTATTTGTCATCTGCTATGCATGAAGAAGATATTATAAGAAGCTTTTAATGATAGTAATCAGGAGAACTGAGTTCAGGTGTGCTATTTTAGAATCTTTGGAAGAAGTGTATGATGTAAACATATTACACACATTTCAAATTATAGATTTGAAGGTTAATTTAAATTCACTTCTAAAAAACTAAAAATTAAAATGAACTTTCTTTGTGAGTGAATTGAAGTGAGTTTGTTACTCTTTTATGTAACCAATGTCTCTCTTCCTTCTTGTTCTAGTCATGTAGACTTGTTTCACACTAACCAAACTTCTTGTTAGTTTCTCTATTTAGAAGGAAAAATGGTTTTTGTGAGGTCTTAGTAATTTTAATTTTTTAAGACTTGAATAATTATTGATTTTTTTTAAATATATTTTTGATGGATTCATTAGACTAGTTGTTGGCTTTACCACTTATTTATTGTCATGTTTAAATTATGTTATAAAAGGTGGAATGGTGTGAGAGCTATATAGGCAATAGCCATCACATGTCATCTAAATAATTTGACTTGATAGTAGGCACATGGAATTAGGGGTTCACAATTCCTCTCTCTTCATTTAGTCAATTGGAGAGGGAAGAAGGTGAGTTGGTTCTCTCCCTCTCTTTGTTTGTTCATTCAAGGGTTGGGTATCCTCCCCTTATTTGGCCCTCCTTGTCAGTAGATTGGATTTTATTGGTGATTCAAGACTAAACTTGAATTAAGCATGTTTAATCAAGTGAATTCAATTAGTGGCTTGACTCATTTGATCAAGTGAACATGTTCCCTCGTGTGTTAGTAAGTGGAGAGAAGTGATGTTCCCTCCATTACCTCTATAGCTATTGTGAGAGGTGGAACCAAATAGAATAAAAAGGAGAATAAAATAATAGGAATCAAATTCCAAATGAAATCACAAACTCTCACCTTCAATTGAGATCAATAACAATTTGCATCAAAACAAAATACATGAAATTATAAATGCCAATCAAACAAAATAAAAAGCAGAATCAAACTCCAAATGAAATTACAAAATCTCACCTTTTGATTGAGCTCAATAATGATTTACATCAAAATAAAATGAATAAAATTACAAATGCTAAACCAATACAAATTATCATTGTGGATGGAGTGGATGTGCTCAAACTATTTAAGATGCTTGTTGCTCAATATTGTAGCACCTACTTGCTCAATTTGGGATGATGAAAATTGAGGATTAAGCTCCAATTTATATATTTTTTAAAGAAAATTGAATGGTGGATATTTCAATCTTGGATTATGAGTTGATTCATGAACGGTGGATATAATAGGGAGAGTTGGTAATCAATTTATCAATTGGGTAGAGGTTACTATGTAGCCAACTCATTTAATTGGTGAGTTGATAATTATTTGATTTATTAATTAATTTGTGATCTTGAGTTAGCCAAATTGATTGGATTGTCAATGAATTTGATTAGTGAGTTAACTAAATTATTTATTTAGTTAATGTTAAACCATAAGGTGTAATTTAGGATTTAGATTGATTTAATTAAGGATAATTTAGATTTAAATTTGAATATTTAAACATTTGATGCAAAATTATTCATTTAGCATTAACTAAATAGTAAATATTTAAATATTTGATGGGAAATGATTCATTTAAGATTAATTAACTAATAAATATTATTTAATGGATTTAATTGTGGTAAAGCAATGGACGTAGGTTAAGATTAATAATTTTAATGGATTAAGAGGTGGTAAGTGTGAAATGTTAACATGAGATGGTATTACAAAAAATAGCGTATACATGATTTGAGTGTCTACATTTTGCCTCTCTTTGAAATGGTATTGTGACTAGAAGCAACAATGTCATTTCAAATAAAGTAAATATGGGCACGGGGTGTGTCAACATTAACAAGTGATAATGTCCCAAGCATCAATGGTTAAGGGATAATTGGTTGGATTGATTAGATTGATCAGACTGGTTAATGGATTGGATGATTGGATTTGAAATATTCTTTGATTATTGGATAGATTTTAGATTCAAAATGTTAAATTATTTTTTGGGATTGAATCAGATGATGAGATGATGATGCCCCCTCAAGAAGACAATCAAGTTAGAAGAAAATGGGTGTGCTCTTGAAATAGATGGAATAATATTAGCAAAGATGGGAGGGATGAATGGAGGTTAATAGATATTATAGGAATATTATAGTAAAGATTGAGTAGTATGGGGAAATACATATTTTTGATATTAATAATAGTTTAGACATCATGTTACAACATGGTTACAGTTGGGAGGAACATCTAAACCATATGAGGTTAGCTACACTTAGTGGAAGGCTTGCACCTGTACAGGTAGATAATCTTTACAAAGGTTGATAAAATTAGCATATAAATTACCTCAGTCCTCAGTAAAATTTGTTACACACTCAACACAATTGTATAGAAAAGGTACATGATATATATGTTATAAAAATTGGACTACCGAATACATGAATTGTTGGTATTTAAAGGCTTTTAGACTCCCTCTTAGCACTAACTTCCTTCCCATTGAGTTCTTTTTGTAAGACTTCCAGGGCCCTCATGAAGATCACCATGTTGGGTTGCTCTTGTTTCCAGGTGTGCTCAGATTTAACCTCATTCTGATTTGACAAAAATGCTCCATCCTTGAGCAGCTTTAGGAACTTCTTTTCAAAAACCTTCATTGTGGTAGTCACCTGCAATGCAACATTAAAAAGAGTGAGTCTTTTAGAAGACTCAGTAAGTATTCTCTGGTTCCCATTAAACCCGTCCTCATTCCTTGCCCTCCAAATAAACCAAATAATTTCAGTAGATAAGAGATTCCAGAACAAATGTAATTCTTTACTTAGTTTGATCTCGTGCCCCAATAAAATTAATTTCTAGTTAACCTTGCCATTCATCCCTAAGATATTCTGACTGTTACAAAACAAGTTCCAGATTTCATTTGCATAGAGGAAATAAAAAAAATATGGAAGATAGTTTCAGGCGGTCTACAAATATTATGAATATCAATGTCAGCATGATTCACCTTGAAAGGAACTTTATGCAACATTAACAGCCATCTAAAACAGGACTTTTTAGCATCCACAGTATTATGCCACAAGTACACAAAACATTTTTGCCAAGAGTTGTTATCCATATTAGTGTGCCAGACCTAGTTTAAATATTCGGTGGGGGGTTTAGAGTTAATTATCTCTTTATAAATGATTTATGTCTTAACATCACACAAAGGGGTGACACCTTGCCAATTAAACTCCATTTGGTTAGAGGCTATTTCTTTGATCTTAGGATTTAAGAGCAGTTCCTTACAAGCATCTTTCAGTACATAATAAGTCCTAAAATTAGACTGAGGAAGGTTGAAGTCTTCAATTTTAGTTGAACCCAATCCACCAACACACCATCCCTCAGGATACTACTAAAGGTCTTAATGCCAACTTGGGCCCACTTTTTAGCAGAGCACCCTTGTAAGAGGGCTAATGGCTTCCCATTATGTTCCAAATTCCACCAAATAGATCTGTTGGGGTGGATGAAGTTGGCGTTGTGTTCAAGGAAAAGAGGACATTTGAAATTACCTTTGATGAGCTCCCAAGATCTCCAGATACTCTTGAAGACCACTAACCCTGCGGGCACAATTTGGTGTTTGGCAATAAGAAGGTCACTAAAAGGTAATGCTTTCCAAGATTTTTCTAGTTTGGGCACAACTTGCACAATGTTTTTCCTTATTATCACTTTCCATGGTTCTTTTCCATCAAGGGCCTTTAAGATCCATTTCACAGCCAGAGTTATGCCATGCTTTCTGAGGTTTTTAAGACCTATCCCTCCATGAGATTTATCCAAACAACACCATTCCCACTTGACCGAATGCCTTTTATTTTTCCCTTTACCATTAGACCATAGGAACTGCCTGATTCTTTTCTGCACTTCGTTCACTTGATAGCTGTTGAAAACCAGACTGAAGCAAAGTAAACAATATAGGGGGACATGATTTTTTGACACACCTGGAGTCTTCCAGCCAAGGAGAGGTACTTCCTATTCCAACTGTCAAGTTTCATTTCAATTTTACCTTTAATCCATAGCCACATTTCTTTAAGGTTAGGGCAGACTGAGAATTGAATCCCAAGGTACCTTATTTGTTTATGGGGACCGCCCCACTAAAAGTACAACTTTTTTAACTAGTTAGGAGGGGCCTCAGCCCACCCAAGCAATGTGGACTTCACCTTGGAGACCCTCACACCTGAGGCTAGGTAGAAGAGGTTGAGCTTGTTCAATAGATTATCCAAGTTTCCTTCTTCCAGGTCAATAAACAGTGCAGTGTCATCTACAAATTGGATATTAAGGAGCTCACTTTGATCTAGTAGGGATAGACCCTTGACCCTGGGGGAGAAAGTAGAGTCCCTTAGGAGGTAGTGCAAGGCATCAAAAGCAATGACAAATACTGCGGGGGCCAAGGGGCACCCTTGTCTAATTGACCTTTCTAGGGAGAAGACTTCAGTCTAGTTGTCATTCACCTCAATTTGTGTAGTAGCATCCTTCAAGAGGGTGCCAACCATGTCACAAAAGGCTTGGGGAAACCCAAAGGCTTCAAGGGTCATTTTTATGTATGACCATTCCACTTTGTCGTATGCTTTTTCAAAGTTAAAAAGAACCATGGTAGGGTTTCGATTGCTATGTTTGGCCCATTCCATTGCCTCCCAGTTGGTTATTAGATTCTCCAGTATGTACCTTCCTTTGATGAAGCCAGTTTGGGTGGTGCTTATGAAATTAGGGAGTATATTAGTAATCCTCATTGCTTGTAGTTTTGCCAAAATTTTATGACATGTTCAAAAGAGTGATTGGTCTCCAGTTTTTTATCAAAGTTTTGTCACCTTCCTTGGGCAGTAGTTTGATCAACCCTTTATTAATGCTTTTTCCAAGGGAACCTTTGTTAAGGGCCTCCATATAGACTTGTTGCAAGTCCTCACAAACCCAATCAATAAATGCCTTGTAAAATTCCACTGAGAGCCCATCTGACCTAGGAGACTTGTCATTGTTCATGGTTGTAATGGCCTTCTTGATTTCATCACTTGATATTGGTTTGGAGAGGACATCAACATCCTCTTCAAAAATATTTTTGGGAATTAATTTGTTTATTGTTTCCCTGGCAGCGATACACTCTTTTTTATTCCCTTCAGACTGAAAGAGCTCTTTGTAGAAGGTGAAGAAGTGCTCAATGATTTCATCCTGATTGGTCACTCTAGTCCCATTGTGGCAAATTTGGTTGATTTTCTCTTTTCTCCCATTTTCCTTAATATACCTAAAGAAGAACTTTGAGCCTTTGTCCTCACAACTCAGCCAATTAAGCTTAGATATGACCTTAAGGCCCTGGACTTTGTTTGTTTGTAGCCTTCTTAATGAACTTTTGGCTTCGTTGAGCTTTTCATAGAGTGCTTCATTATGTGGATCATCTTGGATTTTGGCCTCAGCCTCAAAAAGCTCCTCTTGAAGGAGGTTATCCTTCCTTCTTGTGTCCATTTCCCTTTTTTTTCCAATGGTTTGAAACAACACCTTCCAGCCACTTACATTCTAGTTCCATCTCTCAATCGAGTTAAGCCCCCTAAGCATCTATTTGTTGATTACCCTTAGAGTAGCAATGGAAGCCCTGCAGTCCTCATCTTCCAAAAATTTGACATTTAGGATGAAATTATCCTTGCTCTTGGGGATTCACCTTCCTGTAGAGTTGAAGGTTATGTTGGCCTTAATTGGGTGATGATCTAAAGAGAGTGTAGTGGTGGACCCTAACTTTACTGCCATCATGAAAGGGTTCAAAAGTGAAGAAGTCTTTATTAACATAAAACCTATCAAGCCTGCAATATATTTGTTTGCCCCCTTTCTATGCATTGCACTAGGTGTACCAAGTTGAACTACTCTCTGTTTTCATCCCCTCCAAGGGGTCAAAGAGGTTGAGCTTATTTCTCAGCCTCCTCTAGAAATGTTTCTTTGGACCTTTCCATTCCATGTTAAGGCCATATTTCTTATCCTCATGGTTTTCAACCATGTTAAAATCACCTCCAACAATCCAAGGTATATTAGGGAGGTTAAGCATCCATCTCCACAACCCAATCATCTCCTTGTAGTCATTGGGTGCATACACAGAGCAGATCCCAAACTTTGTATCACCCTTCTCAAACGCAGCCCACACAACCCTGTTACATGGGGAGGCCCCATAACCAATTAGGTGTTGAGTCCAATTGGCAGTACCCCCCTTCCTCTCTTGTGCTTGGAGGTAACATGGGTTGAATTGCCCCAAATAAAGTTTAAGTTGGTCTTGAGGGTGAAACCTACAACCTTGACTCCCTAGAGGAAAATGAAGTCCTTGTTTTTTTCCAAGTTAAGGAATCTTCTTATAACATACTTCCTATCTATGGACTCTATCCTCCTCATATTCCAGGAGGTATAGTTAAGCATCATCATTCGCAGCCTTGTCATAAGACTCTTTGGCATTCTTGAATATGTCAAAAACAATTGAACCTGAATCTTCATTCTCCAACCTCTTAGAGGAAGGGATTGGAAAGACAGTGCTTATTTTCTTCCTTTTACCTTTGCTTATACTAATGCTACCTTTGTTGAGTGAGATTGACTTATTTTTCCTTCCCCTTTTCTTAGGCTCACTGGGAGGTTGTGGAGTAGTTTCCTGCTCATTTTCAGCTGTAGTCATTTGGATGCTAGGAGACATATCTGAGCCTTTAATATCATTTTTGTTAGGAGCTATGTCACTAGCCTCTTGGGAATCCATTAGCCCTTCAGTGGGAATCTTATCGCCAAGCTTCCCACATGGGTTAGCAGGGTCAGTGGGGGGATTAAATATCTTATTGAGCCATTTAGAGTTCTCAATCTTGTCAACAGACCAATTTTTGATCATTTTGGTTAGGGACTCCATGCTCTCTTTTAAAGGTTGAGGGAGCACTTCACCACATTCAGAGGAGGTTTCAGCTACCTCTAGTGGGGAAAGGTCCTCTAAACCCCTAACGTCTTTGGGGCCAACCTTACAACTGTTGTTAACATTTTTAAGAGAGGGAGAGCCTTTATTCTTGGGGGTTTTACTAGTTGTGCAGGAAGACACATTTGAGAGAACATGCAACATAGTCCCATCCATTTGGGTGGGATTGTGGTTCTCCACTTCTTCAATCCCTTGCTCTCAGCCAAGAGAAGAATCCAAATGGGTGGCATTATCATGTAGATTCATAGGAGTTTGAATCTTGTCTTCAAAATTAGAAATGATACCTTTGACAATAGAATCAGTTGTGTTGATAGTCTCATTATGCTTAACATTTCCAGAGAGGTTCTTATAAAACATGCCATTATTCTTAACCTCATCATAATAAGCTTCTATTTCAGAATTTTTTCCCATCTTGTCTTTATTCTTATTAGATTCTATATTTTTTATGATCTTGTTCATCACAATTTGTTGAGCGTTAAGCTTGCCCGAGTGTAATGGGGAATTAACAACAACATCCGAAGTAACCGGAGCATAGGGAGTAACATCAAAGATGGGAGCAAAAGGGGAGGCAAGGGATCCAATAGGAAGAGAGTAAGCTTCAGCCTAGAGAGGAGCAAAAGAGTTGGCAGAGCAGAAGGAAGGAAGGAAAAAAGTGGGCGTCGTGGGGTCAAGAGAAGCAGAGGGGGGAAGCAGAGGGGAGAAATTTGGCAGTAGGAGAGGCGGGAGGGGGAATTGACAAAAGAGAGGAAAGAGAGGGGCAAGCAGCAGAAGAAACCCCAGAGGCAACGACGGGGGTGACTAAGTCAGAGCCAGCATTAGGGGCTGATCTAGAAGACACAACCTCTGCCTAGGAAGGAGAAGCCTGACTAGCAGTCCCTTCACCATGAGCAGCATGGTTCTACTTTGAATTGATTTTTATGATAGTGCATTTTTTGCGAATATGACCTTCTTTTCTGTAAAGGTAGAAAGAATTTAAACCACCTAGGGTTTTGAATGGGCATAATTACAATGAGCCATCTATTAAGATGTCCAACTTGGTCAAAAATTCTACACCTAGGTTTAGCGCAATAAGGACCCAAGCATTCATATCAGGCAGCATAACTTTCGGCCTATCAATTCTCATAACATTCCTAAAGGGAGCAAGCATTTGTGGGATGAAGAACCAAATATCCCGAGGAATATCTTTCACAAGCAGCCATCTAGGGCAGGACAATGCAAGGATTTCATCCCCGTTAGCCCCATGGGACCAAGGAATGGCCCTAAAGATGCATTTCCTTATGCTCTAGTAAGATTTTCTTAGAACTTTTTCTTGCATTTCGTGGTTTTTGAAAAAAACTAGAAACAAGCCACGTTGAATCATTCTACATAGGGAAATTTGCATATTCATCTTTTTAACCCAAATATTATTAAACCAATTATCCAGAAACTTCCTAGCTGGCACATTACCAGTATCAATAGTAGCCATAAAAATAGTAGAGCCAGAGAGTTTATTTCTTTCCCTATAAATTGTATTCTTCGTATCCTCATTTTGGGAAATGATTGTAGAGTCTGGGTATCTAGGAGAATACTTACCTTCCTTACTCCCATCAGTCATGCTCACCTCCTCGCATTCATTTGGAATGATGAAAAACTTGGCATTTATAGGGAAAGGATATGCTTCTTTGACCATGACATCTCTGAAGGACTTAGAGGTGGTGGCACCTTCATTCATTTTATCTGGGTTAATCCCAAATGGCTGGGGGGGTCTATACCCCCCTCCATTGAAACAAGCATGTGCAAGAGGGTGTTTCAGGCCAAGAACATAGGAAACCAAAACACATGCAGAACCTAGAATAAAGAAAACACAAAGAAACGGTTTACTTGGAGGGAAAGAACAAGGAGCACATTTAATAGGTGTATGGAGAGAAAACCTACGTGGGGGAGCCCAAGCCTCCCCCACCACTGCTTTGAAGGAAGCCCTACAGCTGCCAAGCTTGAGGCAACACCCTTTTGATAGAGTCATCCCTAATCGCCTTGAAAAAATGAATTATTCAATGGGGAAATATATTATGAAGGTTAGAAGAAAATTAAGAGTAGAATGATGTAGAGATGGAGTCTAGTAGGAGAATCTTAAGGATGATGAAAATAAATTAGGATGGTAGATATGAGAGACATGGTAATAAATTATGATGGTAGATAATAAATGATGTAGGATGGTTGGATTGGAGCTTGTTAGGAAAAGGTGTGTTGTCCACCTTGCATAATGTTTTAATGTAATTATTTAAATTTATTATATGGTGCACCTAGGGGATCTAGGGATACATGCATCACATGGGTCTAGCATTCTTGGGGTCACTTTATGTGTTTTTTATATATTAAGTTTCATTGACAGGGTGCAATACCCTTTACACTTCGATCCCAAAGGGCTGAAAAAAGATAAAGTCCAAAACATTAAAATAGTAACCACCAAAAGAAAAGATACAAAAACAAAAAACTGATAGCCAACATAATACGACCCAAACAAAACAAAACACAAAAGCAATAGACTAACTTTCTATACCCTCCCATGAGAATAAATATTTAATGTGGGGTTGCACATGAGAATAATATTTAATATTGAAAAAACTCACTGCCAATATTAAATGAGGGGTTAATGTTTTTGTAAGCTCATGGTATTAGTCACATGGTTTTATGTAATACCACTTGGTGGTTTTGCGGGAGCTTGTTTCTAGGGACCACTTTATGTGTTGTATGTAACATTAGAATAAATGTTTAATGTGGGGTTGCACATGAGAATAATATTTAATATTGAAAAAACTTACTACCGATGTTAAATGAGGGGTTAATGGTTTTGTAAGCTCATGGTATTAGTGACATGGTTTTATGTTATACCACTTGGTGGTTTTGTGGGAGCTTGTTTCTATAAAAGAAAACACATGGGTAGTTGTCTAACGTTGGATAGTTTGGTAGGTTAGCTATTGTTAGCATTTGTGAGGGTTGAAGCATGGCATGGGATGTGTGATTACATGCTTCTTCACATGGATTGCTTGGAGAGGGCTTGATGTTTCAAAGGTGTTCATGGAGAACTTTGAAGATGTATTGTAATGTTTATCGTTGAATAATACATAAGTGATGGATGCTTTTGGAGGTTGGGTTTTTCCCTCTTAAGGTTTTTCCCAAGGTATATCTTGTGTCATCTTTGATGGTATGTTTTCTATTCTTTTGCATATGGATTCTGAATACTTGTTTGCATAGATTTCTTTATTTGGGTTATGTGGAAATTATCTTGGGTGAATACATATTTCATTTCAGAGCTTAGGAAGATACAGATGGATATGAATGATTATGATATCTTCCTATTAAAGTATTCAAGATTAGGAATATGTTGAGAATCCGCAAGGAGATTCTTATGTGTTTGAGTAATATTTATTTATTTTGTATAGGTGTTAAGCATCATACTACAAGGGATCATGATAATGAAGTGCTATATACATAAAGTGCTAACTCAAAACAATAAAGCAAAGATAAAACAATTAAAGCAATAGTAAAACAAAGATAAAACTCAAGACCAAAATTTCTTAGCAAGCATAACCTCAAGAGATAGTCATAGTATAATTAATTATGATGTCCTTGTAGAAGTATATTGTCATGGAAACCAAACTAAGCATGATAAAATAAAAATAGCTAAGTTTTCTCTCATCCTCAAGTTTCCACATGATATTGATAGCGATAGTTGGGTCATCCAAACCAAAGCAATATAGTGGGACCAATGTGTGAGAGTTGTTCTTCAATTTGATGTTAGGAGTGTGACATGTTAAGGCTCATTGTTGAAAAAAATTCAATGGTATATTTGTAAGTTTAAAAGGTATATAACATAATACCATGACAAATTAGGTGTTTTTCTAGAGAAATTTCTAAAGCACTAATCAATGTATGGTATTGTATGTTGCATAATGGTCCATGGATAAGGATGTGCTAGTGGATAGATAGATAAAATCAATGCCCCTAAGTGTGTAGAGTACTCATGGATAAGAGGGATATGGACTATAATACATGAGTCCTATAAATAAACTTTCATCACGATGCTTGCCCAAGGTGCCATAAAAATCGTTATCGAAGATGACAAGTTTTTCTCTCTTTTTTTTGTATTTTTTGTTATTTGATTTTTTGTAGATTTTTAGCTATTTGATTGTGTGTATATTTTTTGTTTGATTTTTTTCTATTCATTTTTTTCTATCTATTCAAAAAGGTGACAATCTTAGTGTGAGCTCCATAAATACTATATTGGACTTCCACAAGTGTTAAATTAGTTTCAACTAATGCATCACAATTGTGTCACATCATAACCCCTAAAATAGAGGGTACCACCAAGAAAGATGAAATGGGTAGCACATTGGATGAATGTGCATTTTTACATTAGGTGGGAGAGTTTGGGTACTAAGGTGAGTATAGATATCATGATACCAAGGGGAGTGGGAACAACCACATCACATTACCATATCTACATTAAACACTTCATATGTAGGTATCAACAAGTGCTCAATTGAAAAAATTCATTCTTGTGCACTAGGAGGCATGTCAAGTAAAGAATCGATAGTAGCCATGACATCATATGCTTCTAGGGGAGCAACTTCACATCCTTGGAAAGATAATGATCCATGATTTTTTTAAGGATTAACTATGAACCCTTGAAGACTAAAATCTGTTTGATGTTTCATTGAATAACTAATCTCGAACTTGACAATAAGGCCTCATATTCTACTATGTTGTTGGTGTATAGAAAAATGTTTTTCAAAGATCAAGGGATAAGATTCCCTGAGGTGTTGTCAACATGATCCTTGTCCATTATCCATGATTGTTGCAAGATCCATTGAAATATAATTCCCATACCTATGGTTTAGTAATATGGAGAAGGAACTCATTTAGAAATTTTGTGAGTAATTTTTTGTATCCTCTAGAGGTGTTGTTGCTAATTGATTGATAGTTTCTTACCCTTTGACTATGATTTCAAATTTTCTAAGGAGCATCATCCATTTTTCCATGTGACCTATTAATGTCATTTTAGAGAGAATTTATTTTATAAGACCAATCTTTTTCACTTAGTGGTATGTGAGAGCATATATTGTCTTAAGTTTTTGTGAAGCAAATGCCACAATTAGGCAAGCCCTTTCAATGGGTGTGTGTTGAAATTTATGGCTAACCAAGTTTAACTAATATAATATATATGACTTGTTTCTTACCCTATGCATCATGCTATGCAAAAAGTGCCCCCAAGGTATGTTCAGTGGCAAAGATATTCAAGAGTGGCAGTTGATTGGCTCTAGGTAGCATAAGCACTAGGAGTTGGCAAGATATACTTATTTTTTAATGCTATCTAAAACTTGTTTAAACAAATATTCTCAAATGAATTCTATATGTTTCTTGAGTAGATGATTGAATGGCTGATAGATGTCTACAAGTTGAGAAATGAACCATTTGATATATTGTGTTTTTCCTTAAAGGCTATGGAGTTGTGTGAGGTGTCATGGTGAAGTCATCTCCATTATAGCTTTGAATTTATTAGAACCATCATAATTCTTGCATTTAGAAATGATGTAACCCAAAATATTTCCCTTACTGATGTCAAATACTCACTTTCTCAAAATCAAGCAAACTTTTTATTCTCTAATTTGTTTTAGGATGTGATGCAAATTGTTTTAGGATGTGAGGGAAAGGATTTTCATCCCCCATTTAGGTATTCATACTCAAGCTCAACCATGTCCCTAGATTTTTCTACACTCAATTTCTTAATACCTTCCTATTGTAAAGTGAATTTTTTCATTGTCATGTTGACCTTGAGGGGCCTTGAACCCTAACTCATTCTCATATAATTTTTTTGCATATTCAAACCATTGAGTGGTTGTTGTGTTATTCTTTTTTTTCTCTTTCTTTGATTGAAGTTCCCTAAAAAATAGTTTTGGATTTTTATTCTATAGATATATCTCTCTTCTCTCTTTGTGTTCATTAAGACCCCCTTCTTTTAGTTTTACAATATTCTTGTATAACCTTCATTCTATTTACCTAGCTCCTTAATAGTTCTCCTTGCAACTTTACAATCCTCATCAAACCATGCATTTTTCATATGATTTATTTTATTCTTGGTGTTCTTTGTCATTTTACAACTCTCAAGTGCCTCTCAAAGTATGCTTGTTATCTCATGACTTTTTAGACCTTGTGACATTCTTGTAACATATATTGATTTCTTCCCACCAAGACAAAAAATTCCTTACTAAGTTATGGTATGATTTTAAATATTCAAGGGGATGTTCAATCACAACCTTTATTTTCTTATCAATCAATCTATTTGAAAAAATAACAATATTTGCTCCATTGTAGGTCTTGCATGGGTAAAAGCACAAAGCTATGTCACACTTTTTAAAGGAAACAACCAACACTGATCCAAGTTTTAAACTTGAATCACTAAAAAGTGACATATATGTTTTGAATTTTGAAATGATGTAAAGTAATGAAATATTTAATTTTTACTATATTTTATTATTGTATTTAATATATATATATATATTTTTTAATATAGTTTTTTTATAAATTGACACTATGATTTAGTTGCTGAATTTTTTTTGAAAAATGAAGTCACATGAGACGTCAACCTTTATATAGTAATTTTTATTTTTATCCTTCAAATTTTTTTGTGTGTATTTATAACTTGAAACTTTAGTGCATGGAATTTTTTTTTTAATTTTGATCAATATATATTTTTAAATAAATATTAGAATGTGTGCATATTAAAACATAGTTATTTCCATTGGATGTCAACTTTCATATTATCTATTTATCTAAAATGGAAAAAAAATTATACCCTCTTGATATAGATTCTTTTATCTAGTGCATCGTATTTTTTTCAAAAAATTTTAATAAGTTTTACTATTTTTCCTTGTCATGGTAATCAACCTAATATTTTGTGCTGCTAACCTACTTTTAGTAAAAATTAAAAGAAAAATGTAAATAATTATTTAATTATTAAAATATATATTTTTTGAAAACTAGAATTATGGATCTACAAAAGGGTATTTTTATATTTTTAAAAAAATGTTATTTACATGAGTAGAAATTGTTAAAACATCATTTTTTTCAAATAAATCTATTTTTTTGGTAAATTGGCCTCAAAGTGGTGCTACATATGCATTTAACCAATAATTGTAGTTGGAAAAGTTATGAATATACCTAATTTAGCTAGAATGAATCTTACAAGATCATATGTTTGACCCAAATATATTTTTAGTTAGAAATACTTAAATTCACTTGTGTTGATATGTTGGTTGAAAGTGGGATAGAGCTTTGTACTTTTATCTGCATGTCTAATTTCTAGAGCTCTTCTATCTACCCGTTCCATTGTAAATAATCAAATAAAAAATGTCACATAGAGCAAGTAATTCTTAAACCAAAATGGTTAATATCCCCATTATTTGTTGAATACCTTGATCATTGTATAGGTGAATATAATTTTCTTTTGCTCAAAGTAAATTGGTGAAAATTATTTTAAAATGAGTTTAATTGATTATATAGATTAATTGTATCAATTATAATACAATAACATTTTCTTTTAGGTGGAGCATTCCTTGATTGTTTTGGTGTATTAGTCAATTATTGATATTGAAAACGATACACAAGTGGTCCTATTGTTTCCTTATGTCACATATGTACTATTTTTCATGCATATATAACTTTGATATGTAAAGGTAGAGAATGGACCAAGCCATTTAAAGGGGTAGCTAACAATAGTAACCTTGAGTTATCAAAGTTCATAAATGGAAAAATTCAAGTCCTAGATTGTATTCCCTTGAAATTATTTATTCTCCCTACCTAATTAGGTGCCTTTTATTCTCTCGATTTCTCTTTTGTTCTTATTGCTTTAAGCAACTAACATATACATTTTTTCTCCTTCTCACATTCCCACCCTGTTTTAATTTCATATATTTTCCTAACGATCTGAAATTCATCTTCTCCCACATATAACTTCATAATTCTCTTGATTTTTATGTTTTTTCCCTCTTCCACATCCATAAATCACCCTCATTCCCTTTAATAATATATTATCTACTAGAGATTTCATGGCACTTTCTTCACAAGCCATAAATATGAACAAGAACAAATAATGAGATAAATAAATATACATTACAACACTTATTTTTTAATATGAATTGATCTAGTGATTCATTAAAGCTCATCCATTGCTTTATTTCATTGTTATTTTATACAATCAAATATTTGAGCTATCATTGTCAATGGCTTCACTCACCACCAACTAATTTTTTTATTGTATTTTCATGGTTGAGGAATATGGTTATAGACACTAAAATTACATATACACTCATTTTTGTAATATAATCTCATGTTAAAATTTAACACACTTAACACCTCTTAATCCATTAAAATAATTAGTCTTACCTTAAGCCCATTACTTTACCAAAATTAAATTCATTAAATAAAACTTATTGTTTAATTAATTTTAAAGGTATCATTTCCCACAAAATGTTTAAATATTTTAATTCAAATCTAAACTATCTCCAATTAAATTAATTTAAATCCTAGATTACACCTCATGGGTTAACTATCCAATCAAAATACTTAACTAAATAATCAATTTAGTTAAATTGCCAATCCAATCAGTTGACAAGCCAATCAATTTAGCTAACTGAAGATCATAAATTAATTAATAAATTAGCTAATTATCAACTCATCAATTAAATGATATGACTACCTAATCACTTCCATCCAATTGGAAAATTTATTGCCACCTCTCTCATCACACCCACCATTTATGGATCTAACTCATGATCATAATCTAAGACTAAATCTCCACCATTCAATTTCCTCTAAAAAATTCTATAAATTAGAGATTAATCATCTATTTTCATCATCCAAAATTCAGCAAGTAGATGTTGCAGCACTAAGCAACAAACATCCCAAATCATTTAGGCACATCCACTCTATCCACAATGATGATTTGTTTTTGTTTAGCATTTGTAATTTTGTTGATTTTGTTTTTGTGCAAATTATTATTGAGATCAACCAAAAAGTGAGAGTTTATGATTTCATTTGGATTTTGATTCCTATTGTTTATCCTCCTTTTTATTATATTTTATTTAACTTCATATTTTTGGCACACTTAGTGGGACCTTGTCTCGATACTAATATTTTTTTTTGGATCATTTTATTGTATGTTTTTATAGGTTTTTGACATTCTTGGATACATTATAGGTCTACAATATTTCTACCATGTGTTGTAGCACTTGTTCTCTTGTAGTGACTCTACATTCCCTATAACACATGTGTATTCTTAATAGCATATGTGCCTATCTTGTAGCACTTGTGCATTCCTTGTGGCACCTATGCCTATCTTGTGGTGTTCATATATATCCTATAACACCTCTTCCTATCCTATGGCATCCCTACGTCTCTTATAGTGTATGTTCCTATCATGTGGCATCCTTACCTCTCCTATGGTGTATGTTTCTATCTTGTGGCATCCCTGCATCTCTTATAGTGCATGTTCATGTTTTGTGGAATCCTTGCATCTTTTTTTTGTCAATGCCCATCTTGTGGCATTTTGACATCACTTGTGGTGTCTATTTCTATCTTGTGGTGTTTATGAATCTCTTATGGTGTATGTGTCTATCTTGGAGAATTCCTTATGGTGTATGTGCTTTTTTTATGGAATTTTTTGTATTCCTTGTAGCACATATACCTATGTTGTTCCATATTCATCATTTTAGCTAACCCCTTTTGGTCATGTGGATGTTATTGTGTCTTGAGTATTTCACTACTAACTTGCAAGGTTAGTTGATGAAGGCTTGGACCGTTAAAAATACTAATAATATTCATATAGGTTTGATAGCCAAAGACACATTTTTCAAGCCAATATCACACTCCATTTTGGATAGTTTAAAGTGAACCTTCACACTTTACTTTGGAACTTAATTATTGATTTTTTTTGCTATATATTCTTTTGTTTAGGTAGGAGTATGTCTTTGTAATTGGTTGCATCTTCTCTTTATTCATACTACAAGGCGACCTTGAAAATCAAAAGAAACATAAACTACAACTTTGTGAACCACAGATGGTATCACAAGATGATCTTGAGGATCAAAAATAGCTAACACAATTTTCTTATGACTCAAACCTCATCACTAAACATTTGTATTTCATTATTTCTAGGTTTGATAGTATCTAAATTTGATCATCAGATCTAGTGGGATCCCATGTATTATGGGATTTACAAATCTAGGGAGGAGATATCATTATTGGCTAAGAAGAGATTTTTTTTAAGCACTCCATGAAATGAGGTGATTTCATCCCACCAATACCTAAGCCTTAGATATTACCCTTGCAACACAAAGTTAAGCCTCACATATCTCAAGTGTATAGAGGACTCCCTTAGATTGCTTGTTTATCTTAGTTATGCATCCTTTTGGACACCATTCCTTGTAGCACACTAATTCACAAACTACTCTAAGAAGTTATTCAAAAAGAACCCAATTGTGTTAGTAGTATGCCATATGACAGCCAATTGCAAGGCATTAACCATTCAAACATGAGTTGTATTAGCAAGTGATCCATTAACCCTAGGACTAATAAAATAAGCAAGTCTACCCACCTTTGAGCACATGGTATATTTATGAGCTTATAAGGAGTGATACACCTACTTGTCTAGCTTAGTCTTGTTCATGTGTATTGTGTATCTTTTAATGTTTAAATTATCCATCCTTGCTTCAAACTAGTTCAAAGTAGAAGCTTATCCATTTAGAGCCTTAGGATTTTATTTTTTGTCATTTTATTTGTACGTGTCACAAATTGGTGTACAACCAAAAGTTTGATTCGAATTCACAACCTTAAAGAAAACTTGGCCCATAACCAAAGTCATTACCATGTTACATCATCACCCATAGTCACCACTTTAGTCCATCCAACCCATAGTCAATCAACCCTAGGTTTATTCCACCCTAGTTAGCTTAACTCAAGTCAACTTAAACCATAAATCAACCCAACCTTAGTTCAAATTAACCATAGTCCATTCAAGCCATAATCAACTATACCTAGGTTCACTTAACCTTGGTTTAACTCAAACTTACTTTAACTTAACCATATTCCATTAAACTCATAGTCAACTAACCCTAGGTTCGCTTACCATTAATTTAACTCAACCCAAGTTTAATTCAACCATGGGTTAACTTAACCATAGTCCATTCAACCCATATTTAACTAACCCTTGGTTCACTTAACATTGGTTTAACTCAACCTTAATTAACATAATCATATTCCATTCAACCAATAGTCAACTAACCCTTGGTTCACTTAACCTTATTTTAATGCAACAAAAGAATAACTCAATATTAGGTTAAATTAATTATAGTTTAGCTTAACTAAAGTTAACTTAACCTTAGCTCACAATTAATCATTGTTATACTCAACCCAAGTCTAATGTAACCATAGTCCAAAATATCATCTTACTTTTATACTTGTGTTAGATTCATCGTATATCTAGGTAGCATCTAACTTTAACCTTAACACCATTTGACACTCATGACATACTCAATCCATAGCCAACTAGTCTAACCCACAACCATAACAACCCATCCCATATACATTTAAGTCTATAACAAGGAATAGCTCATCCATATTCATAGCACACTCATTTTCTACTAAGTTTTAAGTCTAGGTTTTATCTTTAGTTTGATCAAGTTTTGAATCCAACTTTAATCTTCATACATCTTGTCATATCTAAGAAATTATTTTTATCCATAAAAACAAGAGTCTGAGTTTTGTGTATCATTATTTGTTACATGTAACCAAGAAAAGTCTCACAAAATGGATATCCAAGATCACTCTTATGTACCATCTCAATACCATGATAATAACAATAGCCTTCACAACCATACTGAATATGTAGATGATATAGATGAGTTTTCAAAATAATATGACTCTAAGCTTACATTGAAAAACATCAAGATCACATTTTTCAAGAAGTTTTAGAATTATGATCTCAATTACCAAGAGATTTCAACTTTGAATAATTAAGAACACAATAACCCCCTCTTGTAAACAATGATGAATACCATGAAGAATGTGAAATTAACACTACTCACCAGAATGCTAGAACTAAAGAAAAGAACACAATGATAGACTTAGGTGGAAATTATCATCATGATCTCAATATAAAGACTTCTAAATATACCATATTTTTTATGGCCTCCTTGGTGCATTTAAACAACCTCAAACATTAAACCTTTAGTCCATCAAGAATTGAAGGATAGAAATGATAACCTTAAAATTATTCAATTGGGTTCGACTTTCGTTAAAGGATATAAGTTTGAGGAACTATGTCCCTATCCCTTTGAAAGTTTAAATAAACAAAACCTTTTCCTCCACACTTTTAAATACCCAAATTTGACAAATACAAAGGAAAAGAAAATCCCCAAAGAGAGTTAATGAATTTTACATTGGTTTCCATGAGGTCTCCCATAATAATGATTATTTATGTCACATATTCCCTTGTAGCCTAGGGGGAAAAGCTTTGGATTGGTTTACTCATATACCTAAAGGGATAGCAAATACATTTCCCAAACTCACAAAGCAATTTTTCAAACACTTTTTCATATAATATCAAGTATGAATTAACAATGCTTTATCTTTGCAATGCAAAAAAAATATGATGAGATATTTTCTTCTTTCTTTCAACAATTGTGAAGTATATGTCATAACTTATGATGATGATAAACCAAAACTTGCATGCTATAAATACCATTGATACTATGAATACAATCAATTCAAAGGTCATATAACTAATAAATACATGAAAATTAAATATTTCATCCAAGATTTGATAGACCAAGGTGAGATTGAAGTCAAAGGTGTGTCATCATTTTTGCTTAACACAAACTTGGGCATTTACTAAAACCCCTTTCTAAAGAACAATTAGGTCAATCCTCTACCAAAACAAATCAATATAGGATAACCACACATATAATATATTCTCCCACACATCCTCTCATGAATACAATTTTTCCATTGGCTAAATTGAGAAATCCCCATTACACATTAACAAATATGTTTAATATATATTAAAAAAATGTAGTTTCATAACAACATGAAGAGGCACATGCACTATATTAGGAGCCCCTCTGACTACTCCCATATATATATACACACACACACATATATATACACACACATATATATGTATATGTATATATACATATACATATACATATATATACATATGTATATACATATATATATGTATATGTATAAATATGTATATATATATATATGTATATGTATACATATATATATATATATATGTATATACATATGTATATGTGTGTGTGTATATATATATATATGTATGTATGTATGTATGTACACACACACACACACACACACACACACACATATGTGTGTGTGTGTATATGTATATATATATGTGTGTGTGTGTGTGTGTGTGTGTATAACTACACATATAATATATTCTCCCACTCATCCTCTCATGAATACAATTTTACCATTGGCTAAATTGAGAAATCCCCATTACACATTAATAATTATTTTTAATATATATTAAAAAAATGTAGTTTCATAACAACATGAAGAGGCACAAGCACTATATTAGGAGCCCCTCTGACTACTCCCATATATATATATATATATATATATATATATATATATATATATATATAATAACTTGAGAAGACTCAAGTGAATATTTCAATATTAGATCTTCCTAAATTGTCATCATCACCAAGAAATATTAGATGAAGTATTGAAAGAGTCTTAGTTCTTAGCACTCATTACACACCTTTCTTTTGATCATTTTACTACCATTATCCCTAAAGACATGGGATATCTTGACCCCTACCATAATCATTTGCTTCATATCGAAGCCTTCATTTCAAAACATAAGATCAAATGGATAGTTATAGTTAATGACCATTGACTAAACCTCTACACATTACATATTGTTAAACTCTTGGGATACATAGAAGAGGCCTTATAACCCCATATAATCACAATCAAAGCCTATGCTAATATAGAAAGGGAGACCATTGGCACCATTATTCTTCCCCTCTAGGTTGAACCTATTGTCCATAACACCCTCTATCATTTCATTAATCTTGACCTCCCATATAATTGTTGGAAGTGGAATTATTCTGAGAGGGGGGGGGGTGAATCAAAGTAATGTATAAAGACTTTTTACGACTTGAAATGCAGATTTGAACTGTTTGATCTTGAACAAATGAGTGACTTTGTATATGCAATATGAATACTAAATTTTGAATGATTGTTTTCCAATTACTTAACCAAACATAACATGAATGCTTAAGAACTCATATCAAAGCATGATGTACATTGTTCACATAATGTTGAATGAACAACCTTTTAATGCTTTCTTTTACATAGCACATCAAACTCACTTATGGAAAAATTTAACGTTCATATATTGAACATGAACAATTAAACTTTTAACTTTTAGACAACTTGAAACTATGATAATGTATCAGAGCATTGCATGAACTACTTTCACAAAAGACTGAATGAAAAACTTAAGCAA
Source organism: Sequoia sempervirens (assembly GCA_007258455.2). Classification (NCBI taxonomy): domain Eukaryota; kingdom Viridiplantae; phylum Streptophyta; class Pinopsida; order Cupressales; family Cupressaceae; genus Sequoia; species Sequoia sempervirens. The sequence goes on along the minus strand of VDFB02000002.1, from coordinate 84,313,374 downwards.
GATAGGCACAAACCACACAAAAGAGAAACATAGAACTTTGACGAGTGGAAAACTCTCTTGGGGTAGAAAAACCACTCCAAAATGCCTTACAGGCTTAATTCCAAACTGATTACAATATTTTTTAGAGCACCAACTCCTTTACAAAGTTTCTCAATAACCATGCAAACTGTCAAGACCTTATAACTACATTATTTTGCAATTACAAAATCTCAATAGAGTACATATAAAAGATATACAATAATTCCCATTATAATTTGTACTGAATGAAACAGTACCAATATAATCTCACTGAAATATGCAATCTTTGTAATAAGAATCAAAGATATAAACACTTTAAGCTCTCTTTTTCAAAATTTCAAAATACAAAAATATCACTATAATAAGCCCTTATTCTCTTTTCAACAACGCTCAGTTTTGTCTCATAAACCCTCTCTTTATTTTCTCTTTTTCAACAAACATTCTTTTCAAAACCTCTGAATCAAATAATGGCTTATTTCCATTCTTTTTATACAACACAAAAACTAGAACCCTTGTACCAAAATGTGAGACCTCGAGTTAAGAACCAAACCCTAGAGTTAGGGTTTCTAAATCAAACTATCAAATACAGTTGAAATAAAAAAAAAAATTACTTTTTTTCAAATATAATAAACTATAATATCTCTGCAAATAAACTATATCTTTTCACTTTCCTTTTACCTTATTCACCTTCGAAAAACAAGTAGAAATTTGCAGATATTACCTCTCATGGCAGTTTGAAACTACAAACAGATCCCATGAAATCCTCTAGATTTACCTCTGCTTCCAGCTCAAGTGAAGTCCACCAACATATTTCCAATCTTTCACTATCCACGATACCTCAAGTTTGAGCAAAGATCCACAACCACGGTGTCAAAATTTGTAACTGCTAATTGTAATGGCGGCTAGGGTTTGAGCTAGCCATACAAAATGAAAACATAACTTTGTTTTGCCCTATTCTCCTTACAACTTTTGAGATAATCATTTTAAATCCACTATCAAATGATGTTAAACATCATTTGAAATCCGAATGAGACCGACACAATGATCATTAAATCAAATACCAAAACGTTTCCACATCATGTTGTCTAGTGTCCACGTGAGCTAACAACTGTACAATGATAATACCCTGTCGGCTACCAAATAAGCATAATGATTCATATAATTGATTGTCCCAGATTAGTCAAGGATGATTTATCACTTAATTCGAGGCCTTATAAAGCTTGATTACCAAACAAATAGATGTATTCAGTATGCAAGGTGAGATACATTGTAATATAACAATGAAATGATACCCGATCACAATACATGTATTGTGTATCAATATAAACATCTTAAACAATAAACTCCACCTTATGTATAATGCAAGAACCCTTGTGAAGCTATATGTATAGCAAGTAAACATATGCAACATGATAATCTGGCCATGTATCAAGAATGATAAAAATATGTGAACCACCAAGTGTAGCATGTAAATCTTGAGTGAAGTAGAGCTCACAAAAGAAATGTAAATTTATAAAATGTCTACATGTAAAATGAAGCTGATTATGATCAATTATCACTTGTAGACACAAACCAAATTACCTTCAATCTGAGTAAAGAACTGTACAAAACTATCATTTGTATGTTTCTCAACAAAACCAAGTAGAGACTGAAAAAAACATGCCAAAGTGAGTGCCAACCAATATCACTGAACCAATTTGAGTTTCAGAACAATATGTGCATCTATAAATATCAAAACAATACAACATGATATCACCTTTAACCATTAACACCTGTAGAAAGAATCACCTCATGTGACATATATATCCTCTGCACAAAAATCCAACATAGAATCACCCCATGTGACATATATAACCTCTGCGCAAGAACCCAACATGATTAGAACTATAAAATAAGACTGAAAGTATCCAAAGCACTGTCCACAAAGTACTATCCAAAGCACTATCCACAGAGTGCTAAAATATTTAACCAAAATATGAAATGTCAGGGCACCAACCCAGGGCAGTTTTGACATCAAGGACAAATGCCACAGAAGAAGCCAACAATAATATCCTCCTTGGTTACCTATTGATACACATTGTGCAACCCATTCCATCCACATTCCATCGATGTCTTAAATTATTCCTAAAGGAATTGAAGTCACCATCCCATCATATAATAATCCCTTCTACTACTATAAAATGTTGGAGGTTCAATGCCAAAAATCAAACCAATGTTTTGCCATTGAAGTCAAAAAGCCATTGTCTCACCCAAATTCCTCTTATATAGATCCTAGTGATATTCCATCCACCTCATCCAATCTACCTACTTTTAGTAAATTCAAGATCATTGAAAAAAGGTGTGATGAGTATGGAATCCAAGAGGCCTTCCACATTGGAACCTAAATCATGTGATCATCATAATATGGAAAAGAAGAAAAAGTGAGAAAACTTGTATTATGGATCTATAACTTTAATAAAACATGGTTTTCTCTCTGATGAATAAATTAACTCCTTAAATGAGTCATGGTTACACACTAAAGATTAATATTCCTTGTATTTCAAGCATAATTACTATCCAATGACTAGAAAAATATGTGATAATATGAACTATAAAGGTAAAGGCTTGGGGCAACATGAACAAGGAACCCTAAAACTTATCATTTCCTAAGACTACAACCAAGCATGGATTAGGGAATTTTCCTTGGGGTGAATCTCTCAATAACCTTAGTGAATCTTCAAAAATTATTGATGATTTTTCTTCTAATATTAATTTTTACTCTCCATGACCCTTATGAAGAACTAGTCAATACCAACCCCTTTCCATATAATTATATTTTCACTATAAGCCTTAAGTTACATTATCTTAACCTCATTGATTGGGAACAATGAAACCACAAACTATTAGATGAAGTACAAAATGATGAGGTTCTCCTCAAACTACACAGTGCCAAAGATAGTCTTCCCCTAAGAGACCATCAAAAAGGCTTTGATGTTGATTGTCATAATTCAATATATTTTAGGGAAAAAATAGTCATTTTCTCCATATTACAAATACCAATCTAAGAAATAAAAGAAACTAAAATATAAAGTACCCAATTATGATTTAGAAGATGCATCATTTTGAAGGAAATCCACCTTCCCCTTGCTCCAAAAAGGTTTCAAGATGGACCAACTCTCTTAGTAGAATATTTCATTGATATAAACCTTGACACTAACCATAATCAAAAGTTAACACAAATTGTTGCTAGCATGAACTTAGAAGAACAAGAGTTCATTAGGATCTCATCTTAGAAAATTATGATATGTTCACCTACTCCTATTCATACATGTTTGGCTTAGATCATTCTCTCATTAGTCATTACTTGGTATTTAAACTAGATGCAAAACTAGTCAAGTAAAAGCTCCACAAAATGCATCCCAATATTGCTCCATCGGTTAAAGAAGAACTTCAAAAAATATTGGATGTCAACTTCATCAATCCTATTGACTATATAGAATGGATCTCCAATATCATACTAGTTTTAAAGAAGATGAAAACCATTTTTTTTTACTCATACTTCTGTTAAGCCAATAAAGGTTAGCATAAAGATGATTCCCTCTACCTAATATCAACACAATCATTAATCTTAAAACAAGTTATGAGATTTTCTCCCTCATGGATAATTTATTAGACTATAATCAAATATAAATTGCACCAAAGGATCAACATAAGGCTACCTTTATTACACCTTGGGGAACCTTCTATCATTGGGTCATACATTTTGTCTTGAAGAATATGTAAGGAGTAACTTATCAAAGAGTTATGACAATATTATTCCATAACATTATTCATCATGAAGTTGAGGATTATGATGATGAAATTTTAGGCAAGGCTAAAACTAGATCGAGATCACCAAATTGACATGGAAAACCCAGTGAAGGAAAAACCATAGTGAGAGTTAACTCACATGAATATAAAGGCTCACTGCCAAAAAGACTTGCAAGAAGGCTCACTGCATTAGAGCACAATACAAAAGGACTTGCAACACCAAATCCAACACAAATTCAAGAGCAAGATATAGAGGACCTAATGAGATTCACTATCTCAAAGCATGATACAAATATTTAGATGAAGATTATAATGCTTGTCAAGATAACACTTTGTTGATTGAGGCGTTATAACACAATTGATCTTTTCTTTCACTCACTTTAGCACTATCACTACTAGGTATCAAATAAAATTCACACACACACTTCATTACACTTATACACTTCTCCACATTGTTGCATCTAAAATAATCTTGTATTTATATCCATCACAACACTTCAAAAATTCAATTAGGTCAGCCAAGAAGAGTGGTCACGCCCACAAAAGGATATGAAAATCACAGTAAAACCTAACCTGGGAATTGGACATTCTAGCAGGTGACCAATATCTCTTTATGGACGTTCATTTACTTGTCAAACCAGGGAACGTATACTTTGAATGGCGCAGCACAATATATGCACTAAGACCTAGTTTCAGTCACAACTTAATAGAAATAAATACTTGGAAGGAATTCTATCTACGCTACAAGAAAGCAATGCAAAGTTCTTTTGACTCAACCATGATTTAACCAAAATAGAAATCATAACAGCTACGACTGAGACTAAAACTATGAACTAGCCTTATGCTGCAGGAACAGGCACGGATGGATTCCCGATGCTGCAGGAGCAATACAAGACTGAGTTTGTACAAAAACTTTGAAGATGAAATCTAACTGATGATCAACAGAAAAAAACAGCTAACTAACTAGCTATAGATACTTACTAAGTGGGCCCCCTTAGCAAGCATCTACTAATTACACAAGTGTTGAACTCAGAACTTCATTAAACTTTATTCATAAACTCAGAATGGTATACATCGCTTTGTTGATATGAAAACTAGCAACAAACTTTGTCTCTTTTCATATAGATTCTGCTTTTTATTACTATCATACTGGATCTTACATGATATCTGCTATCTCCCTATCACTATGATTCTATCTAACTTCTAACCATCTTCTTGCTCACTCGTGTAGGAGGAGCACTTATTTAAAATCAGGAGAACAACTAACTAACTACCCCTAACAAAGAAAGACGTGGAAGTAAAGTGTATCCTAAAATCAAGGAACAGACTTCATAAATGAATTTATCCGTTCAACCCAATCCAGAGAGAATCTAGCGCTCCACTCTTTCCAGATTGACTGTCATTGAAAATCCTTCCCAACGGTTTCGGTCAAAGAGTCTTCACCAAAGCTTCCTCAAAGTCGTGCAGGAAATAGAATTTACTACAAGGCTGAGATCGGCTACGCTTGACTCGATCATACTTTCTTCAACAACCTACGAAACGCAAGGTAATAGATTCAAAAGAAAAGACACATGACACATACACAATATCCATTCATTAATCACATATTTAAATCTATTTCATCATTCAAAAACTACATGCGATATACCAGTCTTTTAGGAAGTCAACGGGGTAATAAATGTAGACAAGACAACACAATAGGCTATAGGAACATGAAAGTGTTTTGCTACAAGATATCCCCATAAAAGGTTTCAAAAGAGTTTAAACAACCATGAATAACAAAAGTAAAGGTATTTAAAAGTTCATCATAATATCCAAACTATGAGCACATTTTGGGATCATCATCTGCCCCTACTTAGCCCAATGCTGGTCCTCCAGCATTAAGTTTCCTGGTAGTTTCTCTGAAATCAATGGTTACGGTATGACTCTGAAATGGAGCTCCAAACCTGTAATAAAATCCTCTGAAATTCTGGCACCTTTCATACCTACGGGCTTCTAAATCATCATTAATATTTGTAGCCTAGTAAGAATAAAGGGACCACATTAGCACAGGAGGTCTGAATGTCAATGGCAACCATAGTTCAAATCTCTTTTGAAGTCTCAACTGTATATATCTGCTTGATCGTTTAAGAGCTACTGTGAAATTTAGGGGACTGTGAGGCTCGGACCTTCTTAGCCCAACAGTTAATCTTTCCCACCTTTTCTCACTTCTAGTGTATGACAGTCTCCAAAACAAATATGACTGTTCCTGAAATTCATCATATACCTGTCTACTGAGATCAAATATTTTCGTCCTGGTTATATCATTGTGAATGCCATATGTCAGAGTAAACCAGGTTTTTAACATTGCATGGGGGTCTGAACTTTTAGGGTGCAATGGAACAGGCTCATTCCTTTCGGCTTCCTCATATGTTTCCCATTGTCTGCCATAATTTGCTTCATTTGCTGCCCATGACATAAATGATCTCAAATGGATATCGCCAATATACATAAGAGGGTTCCATTCTGTTTCAAATGGAATTAAAAATCCATGCAAATAAAATTCACACAAAGAATTTCTTAACCAATTAGGGGCTACTTGGTATGCGTCGTAGAACTCTTTAGCAGTGTGAAGTATAGGATCTTGATTTCTGGAAATTCTCATTAGTTGGAACCATAAGAATTGTTCCTTAAGGCACAGAGCATAAACTCTAGGTGGTGGTCTACATTCCATAATCTGACCAGTTACTTTTAACATTTCATCCATTTTTCCTTGTAACTCAAAATTTTCCTATTTCTGACTTTCAATTTCCTTTTTCAGTTTCTTCCTTTCTATCTCCCATAGACTTTGTTGCATGTCAAACTGGGCTAGGTGCCGGAAAGTCAGGGTTTGTAATGTAACTGGTTCCCAGTTAGCTTTGACATATTCCAGAAACTCAATCGAAAATGTCTTCTTATAAACAACAATGGCTTGGCAAGTGGTAGGGGAAAATATAGCTTCACTGGCCACATCCAATTGTTCGGTCAGTTCCTGCTCTTGCTGCAATGGAGAAGAATGTGCTTCCTCTGAAATCTGCATAGCAGCGGCAGCCAAGTCATCAAGACTTGGTACCCCTTTTTCATTATGCTCAATTTCCCTCGTCTTAATTTATTCCTCTTCAGGAACAAATAAACTCTGTGGGGCATTCTCAGACACATTCTAAGAAACATCAAATTCAGACTCTACAGACCCTTCTGAAATTGCAATAACATCTGGTTGAGGTGAAGCAAGGGAGGTCTTACATTGTTTCCTTGTGGAAACTCTTCTTGGCACTAGTGCGGCTGCAAGAGGTGTTCTTGTAGCCTTTCTCTTTCTGGTCTGACTAGAGGGTTCTGCCCTGCCAGAGGATGATGGTGAACTGGTAATGGCAACAAGTGTTGTTGTAGGAGAGATAGTTGTAGGGGAAGATGCTGCAGGAGAAGGGCATTGCCTTTTTTGAGAACGAGGGTCAGATTCTGGGGACCCTTCTGCCTTTGTTTTTCCCTTCTCTCTCCTAGTGACAGACCTAGTTTGTACCCTAGCAAAGGATTCAGGTGTGAGAGCTATAGGACCAGGTGTTACAGGAGCAGATGACCCATGCCCTATTTTTCTACTAGTAGATGCAATTTCTTCTTTCTTTTTATGAGGCCGTGTGGTACGTACCCTAGGGGGTTTTGGAATTTGCAATCTCTTTTGGGCAACGAATTATTGCCAGGAAAGAGGTGAGACATCTCTCAAAGAGTGTTCAATCAATAATTTGATAAGGCCATGGTGAATAATAGAATTATCTTTCCCCTGTTGGGTTTGTTCCAGAAATTTTAATAAGAAATTCGAAACATTTACAACTAACCCATGCCTCATATGACTTAATAATTTGAAATGGTAAGAATGCAGGTAAGAGAAATGACCTTCACAGGTTAAATACTTGATTATGAAAGCAACGTATTCTGAATAAGGAGGAGGTAATGATACTCGCTTGCATCCCTGCTTGGAGACTTCCAAAGGTCCATCAGTGGGTATTGAAAATTCAACCCTTGCAGCGACAGCATCCGAAGAAAAATTTTCTCCAACGACTGGAAGTCCGATTACTTCAGCAATTTTGTCTTTAGTTACAACAACTGTTAGACCCCATACAATAGCCTCCCCTTCAGAAAAGGTTCTCAAAATTTCGCCAGCAACCTCCTCATCAAAAGCATTTAAACTCAAGAAGTAGTTTAACCATCCACAGAGGCTAAATGTATGGACTGTTTGAGGATTTTGCAATAATAACTCATGAGCTACAGGCTCATGTCGCACCAGCTGACCACCCATATTCATAGGTTTTCCCCAACTGAATTCAACTCCTCTGCTGAAAATTCAAAAATTTCCTCTTTGTTTCCCTTTCTATTCTGGTTTCTTCTCTGTCGTGTCGTCACATTTCTCTCTTTTCCAAGAATGAACTTTTAGAACAAACAGTTTTAATTGTAATTTACAAGAAAAATATGCAATGAAAAGACATGCGATCATATTTGGAAAGTACCAGAAAAAAAATAAAGAAAGGTTATCTGAGCAATTGTGGCAGCGGCGAAAAGACAGGTTTTAAAAGTGGATTACCCCACCCCCTACTTAGAGTATGACATGTGTCCTCACATGTACTAAAGAATAGGTGGAGATTGTGTAATAATGACTGGTACAGTCATAGTAGTAAATGAATAGAATAAAATAAATCAAATATGCGATAACAAAAGATATGGCGTACCTTTGATAAATGCATGTACATGTGAAGAAAGATGACGGCTTCAGCATGAATTGACAGTTGGGAATGATATCATAATTAAGGGTGATGCAGATGAATGAGGTGGATGGGTGACGTGGGCGGTCGAGATGAATGGATGGAATGGATGGAATGGATGGAAGATAAAGAAGTGAGATGTGGCAATAAGTGAAAATGAAGAAAAAGGGGTTTCCTTAAAAAAAAAACCTTTATTATGAGTATGCTTTTCAAAACTATGGTGAAGCTGCAGGAGAAAGGCTAAAGCCTTCGGCTGCAGGAAGAGTAGCCGCAGGATCCTGAACGAACTGGTGCATGAATTCTTCTTTTGAGACTGGTTTATGGTACAACCGGAGGCGGTGTCCATTGACCAATAGCTTGAATCAAACAGGATCAATTGTAACAAGTTGAACTGTACCATTAGCAAATACATTCTCAATTTCATACGGCCCCAACCATCTGGTCTGTAATTTTCCTGGATTGTCCTTATACCGTGAGTCATAAAGCAGAGCCCAATCTCCTACTTTGAACTTCTTCTCCTTAATGTATTTATCATGCCACCTTATTCGTTGATTCTGTATCATCTCAGTGTGCTACAGGGCATGCTTTCGGAGTTCATCCAGAGCATTGAGCTGCATGATTTTGTCCTTTTGGGCATTTGTTAAATCCATGTCCAGCTCCAGTGTTGTTCGGAGAGTCTTATGTTCAAATTATATTGGCATCACAACTGTTTTACCATACACCATTTCAAAAGGTGTAAATCCTATAGCAGTCTTCCAAGTAGTACAGTAGGCCCATATAGCTTCAAGTAACCTGGCGGCCCAGTCCTTCTTATGCAAAGCTACAGTTTTAGTCAAAATAGCCTCTATGTCCCTATTGGTGACCTCAACCTGGCCATTGGCCTAGGGGTGATAAGGAGTTGATTTCCTGTGCCGTATATTGTATTCATTGACTAAAGTTGTGATAAGTGTAGAAGTAAATTGTGCTCCCTGATCTGTCACTATCTCCCTAGGAACACCAAACCTAGTAAATATTTCCTCATATAGGAATTCAGCCACTTTATTATCCCTAGCATGTTTCATAGGTTTAGCTTCTACCCATTTTGTGACATAGTCTATGCACACTAGCATGTTGCTTATGCAAAGCTACAGTTTTAGTCAAAATGGCCTCTATGTCCCTATTGGTGACCTCAACTAGGCCATTGGCCTGGGGGTGATAAGGAGTTGATTTCCTGTGCCATATATTGTATTCATTGACTAAAGTTGTGATAAGTGTAGAAGTAAATTATGCTCCCTGATCTGTCACTATCTCCCTAGGAACACCAAACGTAGTAAATATTTTCTCATATAGAAATTCAGCCACTTTATTATCCCTAGCATGTTTCATAGGTTTAGCTTCTACCCATTTTGTGACATAATCTATGCACACAAGAATGTAGGACTTACCATTGGAAGGTGGGTCAATTGGTCCCACAAAATCCAGTCCCCATTTGTCGAATGGTGTAACTACAATTTGTGGGAATAGAGGCATTTCATCAGAGCGAGTTGGACTTCCCATCCTTTGGCATCTGTCACATCTCCTTATATACTTGGCTGCATCTCTATGTAAGGTTGGCCAATAGTAACCAGTATTTAAAATTTTCATTGCTTTCCTTTTAGCAGCAAAATGTCCGCCACACGGCTCATCATGGTTGGCAGCAATATATCATGAGTGTCCTCCTCTGGTACACATCTCCTCATAATGTGATCTGGCCCTGTATAAAACATGCAATCTGCAATCTAAGAAAAGTTAAAACTTTTCTCTACCAATAATATTTTTTCCTTATGAGAGAATTGAGGAGTTCTTCTTGTTGCCAGATAATTTGCTATATCAGCATACCATGGATGAATAACCTTGATTGCAAATAGGTGCTCATCAAGAAAGGAGTCTTCAATAAGTGCAGAGTCATCTTGCCTTTGAATTCTAGAAAGGAAATCAGCAACTGCGTTGGCTTTACCTGGTTTGTCCACAATTGTAATGTCAAATTCTTACATCAGCAATAACCATTTTGCCAGTCTCCCAGATATTGAGTTTTTGTTCATGAGATATCGAATTGCTGCATGATCAGTGTGAACAAATATCTGGTAACCAGTGATATAATGCCTGAATTTATTGAGGGCGTAGATGATTGCCAACATTTCTTTTTCTGTAACAGTGTAGTTGAATTCAGCCCCTTGCAGATTTTTGCTTATGTAGTAGAGTGCATGTTCAGTTAATCCATCCTTCTGCCCTAGCACTGCTCCAATTGTATAATCCGAGGCATCAGTATGAATATGAAATGGGAGTGACCAATTAGGTCCTTTCAGAATAGGTGCCTGTGTGAGGGCGACTTTCAAGTCAATAAATGCTTTTTTACATCCCTCTGTCCAAGAAAACTCTGCATCTTTCTTCAGCAGATTGTATAAGGGACCTACTATTTGGCTGAAGTCCTTGATGAATCTTCTGTAGTATCTTGCATAGCCTAGAAAACTTCATACCTCCTTCTGCTTAGTAGGAGAGGGTAACTTAGAGATGATCTCAATTTTAGCAGGATCAACCTGAATTCCTGCAGCAGAAATATAGTGACCGAGCACTATTCCCTCCTGCATCATCATGAAGCATTTTTGACTATTCAATGATAGGTTGTGATCTTCACATCTTTGTAGTACTTTTTCCAAGTTAGCTCAAGCTTCCTCAAATGTTGTACCATAAATAGTAAAGTTATCCATGTATATTTCCATGCAATCATATGAGATGTTCGAGAAGATGCTTATGACTGCCCTCTGGAAAGTTGCAGGAGCATTACAGAGACCAAAAGGAAAAACTGAATAGGAAAACGTTCCCAAGGGCATGTAAAGGAAGTCTTCTCCTGATCCTCAGGAGCAATCTTGATCTGATTGTATCCACTGAAGCTATCCAAAAATGAGAAGTACTTTTTTCCAACTAAATTATCCAAAACTTGATCAATAAATGGAAGAAGAAAGTAATCTTTCTTTGTTGCTAAGTTAAGTTCTCTATAATCTACACATACCCTCCATTTTCCTCCTTTCTTAGGAACAATGACCAATGGGGAAACCCATTGACTATCAGAGATTGGGTAGATAAAGCCAACTGTCAACATTTTCTGCAATTCTTCTTTAACAATCTCTCTCAAAGCTGGATTGATTCTTCTTTGAGGCTACCTGACAAGTTTGAAGTCATTGTTAATATATATGCGATGTGTACAGAGTTTTGGGTCGAGGCCCTTCATATCTCCATAGTCCCATGCAAAAGCTGACTTATGACTGGTAAGCATTTTGATCATAGATTCTTGTTGCTCACGTGTGAGGTTTTTATTAATGCACAAGGTTTTTCCTGGAGCTACCTCAATTTGAGAGGTTAAGTCTATCATAGATACTTCAAACAAAAATGACATGTCTACCTCATAGGGTAATAAGGTGTGCAAGCAATTAGTTGCTGCAAGATAATGAGCTGATGTGGACTGAGAAAAAATAGTTTGCAAGGGACATGGATTTCTCTTACAATGAAAGTATTCAGTACCATAGTTATTCAACAAGATATTGGACAGTATATCTTCTTCTTCCTGATGTGCAATGAAAGGCTCTCTGGTAATCATCATTAAATTGGCCACAGAGTTCACTTCTTCCTCTTCTCCCAAATCTGGCCAAGCAACATCTCCAGACTCAAGTTGGGGCAGTGCTGGAGAATAGAGGGTAAGTTTCTTTGTGCTATATCCATCAGATATTGTCATGTCACCCGACCTACAACCAATGCAAGCATCAGCAATAGCCAACCAAGGCCTGCATCAGCAGTAGCCAACCAAGGCCTTCCTAGTATGACAGGGTATCCCCCCAATAATGTTTTTGGAGATAAGACCATGAAATCAACGGGATATTCCCAGGAATCCAAGGTGACTACCAGGTCTTTGACTACCCCATCAGGTTTGACAGTTGAGCTATCAACAAGCTGTAATATTGTAGGTGTAGTCCTTATCTCTGAACTATTAAGTTTTACAACCAGGTCCTTTATCATGACATTGATAGCTGCACCAAGATCTACTAAGGCATTCTTAATTTGCAACCCATTAACATTTATCTCCACAACAGGACTTCCTAGATCTAAATATTATGGGATGCTAAGCTTCCCTAGCATTAAGTCAAAGAGTTGACCTATTACATGGATAGTTTGAGGGTCTTTCTTTTTTCTCCCTGGTTTCTTCAAACATGCCTCCTTGATGGCCTTGCCATAGATAGGTACTTCTTTGATTGCTTGGAACAAGGGAATTTTCACACATATATGCTTTAGCTGGTCAAGAATATCAAAGGTGGGTTCCTCTTGTTTCTTCACATTTTCACCTTCCAATCTTTGTGGGAAAGGAGGGGGCACCTTATTAGATGACTTAAGTAATGATGGAATCTGAACTGGCTGATTTGGTTAGGCTTGGTCATTGATATCTTCTTCTTCTTGGTCAGTCTCCTTAGGTGGTAATTCTGAGATTATGGGAGGAGATGGTGTGGGCAGTACAGTTCTTGATCATAAATTCATATTATTTAGGTTAAGAGCATAGGCAGGCTGATGATTAGGATCGGAAAAATAGACTTGTTGTTGTTGTGGTTGCTGGTTATTTGGATTAGGTGCTGCTTGAGCTGGTAGTTGGGATGATTTTGGATTTTGACCTTGATTAGGTGTACGAGGTGGCATAATGGATTATTGCTGGGGTTGTTGTAGGAAACCTGCAGTTGTATTTGACCATTGCTGGCCTCCTCTCCACTGGTTAGGCTGCTGCCGATTCCCTTGTGGATGCTACCACTGATTTTACTGAGGTGGTTTCCAGTTCCCTTGTGAGGCTTGCCAATGGTTTTGCTGGGTATTTTTCCAAGGGTTATGCCACTGAGGTTGGGAGAATGGCCCATAGTTGAGGGTACTGATTTTACCATTTACTATTATATGAACCAAAATTTTGCAAAGGGTCCTGAGGCATACCTTGTCTTGGAGCCCATGGCCTCCTTTGTGCAACAAAGAAGACTTGATCATCATCACCTTCTATCATCTTACAATTAGTAGGCAACTGTTTAGCCTCCATGTTGGCCACCATCTTGCATCTACAGTCACACTTCTTCTGTCTACAATGTGGACAGAACTCGGCCAAGATTGCTTCAGCTTCATCATGCTTCCTCCGAGCTTGCATAGTGTCCAACTGTGTAGCCATGTTGTTAATGATTTCTTGCTTGAAATCAGATAGCAAATTTGTGATCTCCATCCGGGAAAATCCACTGGAAGAAGATTTACCCACTGTAGCTTGATGACCTCTACCCTTCTTCACATTTACTCGGGAGTAATTAAGACATATTTTCTTAATATCATCCCAAGGCAGTTGGGTTATATCACCTCCTCCCATCAGGTCCAGAGCGTCTATACAGGCATCACTAATCCCTCTTAGAAAAAGTAGTTTATGAGAGTCTTCATTGAGAGTATGGTTTGAGTTCTTTTTCAGAGAAAACAAGAATCTGGAAATATAATCCTCCAAACTTTCATCCTCCTACTGAATCCTGAATATATCATCTCCCTTACTGCCACTTTTACAATATTCCTTATATTTCTCAAGGAATTTCGTTTGCATGGCTGCCCAACTATCAACAACACCTCTTCCCAAACTCATGAACCATCTGAGAGCTCCTTCTTTCAAGGTGGAAGGAAACAACTTCAACTTGTGAGCATCTGAAGTATAGTCATACCTGCGATAGAGGATATCAAACTCAAACAGGAAAGTTTCAGGGTCCTCTGTGACGAGGCCATAAAACTTTGGAAGTAGTGAAGAAGGAATATTCTTAAGATTGTCGGTATCTCACTGGGGAACAATAGGAAACTCAAAAGTAGGAGGTGGATTAGGTGGATTATTTGCCATATTGGCTTGCTGGAATATCAGAGCGAATGGATTTTTCTTAGGTTCCTTGTTGGCTGGGTCAAATAGCAGTTCAACACACAGGTTTTGAGGGAGAAACCTTCCCAACGCGTCTCTTCTATGCATGCAATAGAATGAATGGTGATTTGAAGGATTTTGAAATTTTTTTATTAACAAACTAAACTAATGCTAAAAATGACTTCTGACAAATTCTTAGCTTGACACCATCCCCAGCAACGGCACCAAAAATGGTCATGCCCACAAAAGGATATGAAAATCATAGTAAAACCTATCCTGGGAATTGGACATTCTAGCAGGTGACCAATATCTCTTTATGGATGTTCATTTACTTGTCAAACCAGGGAACGTATACTTTGAATGGCACAGCACAATATATGCACTAAGAACTAGTTTCGGTCACAACTTAATAGAAATAAATACTTGGAAAGAATTATATCTACGCTACAGGAAAGCAATGCAAAGTTCTTTTGACTCAACCATGATTTAACCAAAATAGAAATCATAATAGCTACGACTGAGACTCAAACTATGAACTGGCCTTATGCTGCAGGAATAGGCACAGGGATGGATTCCCGATGTTGCAGGAGCAATACAAGACTGAGTTTGTATGAAAACTTTGAAGATGAAATCTAACTGATGATCAACAGAAAAAGAACAGCTAACTAACTAGCTATAGATACTTACTAAGTGGGCCCCCTTAGCAAGCATCTACTAATTACGCAAGTGCTGAACTCAGAACTTCATCAAACTTTATTCATAAACTCAGAATGGTATACATCACTTTATTGATATGAAAACTAGTAACAAACTCTGTCTCTTGTCATACAGATTCTTCTTTTTATTACTATCATACTGACTCTTACATGATATCTGCTATCTCCCTATCACTATGCTTCTATCTAACTTCTAACCATCTTCTTGCTCACTCGCGCAAGAGGAGCACTTATTTAAAATCAGGAGAACAACTAACTAACTACCCTTAACAAAGAAAGACGTGGAAGTAAAGTGTATCCCAAAATCAAGGAACAGACTTCATAAATGAATTTATCCGTTCAAACCGATCTAGAGAGAATCTAGTGCTCCACTCTTTCCAGATTGACTGTCATTGAAAATCCTTCCCAATAGTTTCGGTCAAAGAGTCTTCGCCAGAGCTTCCTCAAAGTCATGCAGGAAATAGACTTTACTGCAAGGCCGAGATTGGCTGCGCTTGACTCGATCATACTTTCTTCAACAACTTGTGAAACACAAGGTAACAGATGTGAAAGAAAAGGCGCATGGCACATACACAATATCCGTTCATTAATCACATATTCAAATCTATTTCATCATTCAAAAACTATATGTGATATACCAGTCATTTAGGAAGTCAAGGGGGTAATAAATGTAGACAAGACAACAGAATAGGCTACAGGAACATGAAAGTGTTTTGCTACAGGATATGCCCATAAAAGGTTTCAAAAGAGTTTAAACAACCATGAATAACAAAAGTAAAGGTATTTAAAAGTTCATCATAATATCCAAACTATGAGCACATTTTGGGCTCATCAAAGAGGATAAAACAATGAATTCAATTGGTCAGCCACCAAAACATAATGTGGTCCTATCCAGAAGATAGAGAGGACCAAAAAAATCTTAGCACTTCTTCAATGTTGTCCAAAACCATTTACATACAGACACACATCAACCTAAGTCAACATCAAGGAAACATGTGGATGAAATGTTGAAGCGCATAACCAGTTAGCCCAAAAACATTCTTCCAATTGAATTAACTTGATGTGGTCCCAAGAAGGATAGGTTAGGACCCAAATCTATCATAGCACATCTTCTATTAATGGTGCATCCCCCCAAGCACACAGTGCAAGAAAATGAACAAGTTATGTCAGCCAGATATCCACAAATATCCTAGAAATACAACTCAAGACACAATGCGACACCAAAGCAACCAATTAGCAACATGCAGATAACATGGGGATGTTCCCTAAATATGCATCAACACTTTCATACACTTCTTCCATACTTTCATACCATCAACAACCACCGCAAATCAAACAGGTGCATAATACTTCATTTAGGAAGCACATAATACATAGCGAGATGATGTACATTAATAGAACAACGTGCAAATTGTAGACAACTAAAAATATCCTAACCCAACCACACCTTATTTTAGTCTATCCTATCCCATTAATTAATTAATTAATTAATTAATTAATTAATTAATTAATTAATTAATTAATTTTCCCATCACCTTTATCCCACTTTATCCTAGCCAATTAATTTAATATTTATTTAATTAATTTAACCTTTTCCCTTATCCTAATATTTAATTAAATAAGTATTTAATATTTAAATAATCAATTTATCCATTACCCTTATTCCCCACCTTTAATTAAATAAATTTTATATTTATTTAATTAAGTCTAGCCTTATCCCCAAATCCTCCAGCTAAATTAATTAATTAATTCTCAATTAATTGAAACATAGAAAACTAGGGTGCTCCTAGGGTTTACCAAGATGGAAAAGTGGATCCAAAGAGGGAAAAGGGGTCCTACTTCTCTAATTTCATTAGGAAATAAGATCCCAACAAAGAATTGACTAACTACCCTTAGGAGAATCAATTATATGAAGGAATCTTCAAATTTCCTTTTTGTGTTAGGACAGGAGTCTAGGTCAAACAACACTTTGGGGAGAAAGATTAAAAATAGAAAATCAATTCCAAAATGCAATCTATAACTTGTATTTAGTAGATGAAGCATAAAACTCAAGGAACCAACAAATTTTTTAGAAAATATGAGGAATAAATGTTGTGCACCTGTCACAAAATGTTGTTTATGTAACCCTAATAGGGACTCATTCGCCCAAGGGCGAATGGGTCTTGGTAGACTTTTCTAGAAAAATTTTGATCTGAGATTTAATTCTGTGACCTGCACTTCTTCCCTATAACTTTGAACCTTCGCTCCCGGATTTGGATCTGTGAAAAATATATAAAATAACATTGTTGTTTGTTGGTGGATAAGGGTTTTCCTTGGTCAAACCCCAAGTTTGGTAATTAAACCTTGATGAAAAATAAAGATCTGAAACATAAATTGTGTGTGCAATCTGTAACCTCAAGTGTTTCTAAGATTAAGGAAGCTTAAAATGCAAAGGAACCTTATTCAAGTGTGTTAGAAAAAGATCCCTGAAATGACCATGAACAATGAGGAAGACCTACTTTGGGAGATCTCATATCACCCTAATAAGTCACAAAATTGAATATACCTTCATTTAGGCATAAAGTAGAATGATAATAGAAGATGTAACAACTTATGAAACAAGTCATTAAGCTTGGTTGAATGTCTTAGTGCACCTCCCAAAACCTAGAATCCATCATGATCCTCTATAGGCATCTATCATCAATCCTTGGCAATGCTTAATCTTGATATCAAAATGAGCTTAAAGACCTACAAAAACAACTAAAATGTTGCTCCAAGACTTCACTTTTAAATGCTTGATTAACTTCTCCTTGCTCTTGAATATGGATACTTGATCTCATGCGAATTTCTCTTCTTGTCTCTAGTGAAAAGTGAATGTGAAACTTAGTTTTATAGGCTTCCTCTCTAATTTTCCAATTATCAAATCATGAAAGCCGAAACTTGAAATTTGAATTTGAAACTTTGAAATGTTGCCAAAAACATGTTTAAAGTTGAGTTTAAGGTACTTAATGAGGACCCATTCACCCATGGGTGAATGGGTCTTGACCTAAAACTTTAGGAATCCATAAATGTCAGGGCATTAATTTAATCAATAGCATTTATTCAATACGGGTTGTTGTGTCGGGAAACAAATAAAATATACTTTGGGATACATAATAAAGGGTATTAGGGGCCCAAAATTGATGTTTTAAAATTCATAAATGAAATGTCACTAAAATAAATCCAAATTAAGTGTGAAATTGCACTTTCTCCAAGAAAGGGGTACAATTTTCTACACTACATTAATTAATTAATTTAGGATAATTAATGCCCACTATCCTTTTCTTCCATTATTTAATTCCACTTTATCCCCTATCCTTATCCATTCAATCCTATCCATTTATTTCATTCACATGGATCACAATCTAAACTTGTCACCAAATGACAAGTGTCCCCTTCACATGTCTAGCCTTTATCCCAAAAGTCAAACTAACTTGTCATCTTAGCCCTTCATTTAATATCCCCCCTTTTAATCCTAGCCATCCATATAATGATTTTGTTCTAAACCTATCCATTATCCCTAATGTGACACTTGTCACATGACTACAACTTCCATCCAAACCCTATCTTCTCATTCAATCCTAGCCATTCATCATGAATGCATCCAAACCCTCCATTTCTTCCTTCTAATTTATCTAAATGAGAGGCCTCCCATCCCATTTCATCAACATCTTCTAGGCTAATGTTATGTTGTTGGAATCTATTGATTCATGAGCAACCACATTCAAATCTTCAACAACTCAACATAATACATTCAATCTTTTGAGTTTTGCATGTATTTAGTTTGATTTAAGCTATTTTATGCATATGTCTATTATATATCCATTTTACATGCTTACATAGATAACTTCAACACATGAGATCGAAACTAAGACATTGCATAGATGTTGATAACACATTCCCCAAGCCGTAGGAGTAGAGACATCAATGAAAAGAAATGTGGAGCATTTCTTGGACCAATTTGGACAACCAACAACACTGCCAACCTTCTGCAATTCACTGAGATCTCTTTAGCAACAGAAGTGACCTAGAAATATAGGAGTGAAACATACAAAATACATTTACATTGAATACCAAACTACAAGACCAAATCATCAACAAAGGAGGAATGTAAAGCATTCTCCCGGATAGACTTCAATGTAGCTTCTTGAACCAAAAACACTTAAGCAACTTGTGGAGGCCAAAACTTCCTTTTAGAAACACATACTTCATTAGGAACTTAAGGAGAGAGCATAAGACATATTTTACACCTTTTGTAACATCTCTCCACTATAATTCATGCTTATAATCCTCATCTTAATGCTTCTAATCCTCACTTTAATATATCATTATAAAATCAATTTTGCTGACAACAATAATACATAATGCAACTTTCTTTGACATGAACTTCAACAACTCTTCTTATATGAACTTCAACAAATCTTCTTTGGATAATACATTACATTCAACCATGCACTTCAACAATTCTTTTTTGGATAAGGCATGGAATTCAACCATGGACTACAAGAATTCTTCTTTGATAAGCCATGACATCTAACCATGAACTTCAACAATTATTATTTAGATAAGGCATGACATCCAACCATGGACTTCAATAATTATTCTTTGACAAGGCATGACATCCAACCATGAACTTCATCACCAATATTAGCCCAAACTAAATATAACAATGACAACCAATAGCAAGGACTAACAAATTTCTTCTTAAGTGTTGACATCAATGACAACCAACAATCAGTGTTGACATCAATGACAACAATCTCCTTAGTGTTGACATCAATGACAACAATTGCTAACAATCTCCTCAATATTGACATCAATGACAATAATTTTCAACAAAGGGGTCTTCAATGGACGACATCCAACAATTCATCTGAGAATGTGTCTGTCAACACAAAAAAATGAATGGGGTTTGGATCTATGTAGTGGGTTTGGTCTTTTATGACCTTACTGAGACTATGAACCATTTCCCTTTTGGTGTTTAAATTTCTCTATGATTTTCTTTTAAAACTATGTGGTATTTTGTGTAACAACTTCAATTTTTGGATTCATGAATTTTTTTGGATTTTTGTGTACTCTATTTTTTGGCTTGGATCTAGTTAAGATTCAAAATCTATAGAAATTTCAACTACCCATCTAAATAATATTGTTATCTAGAGTTATTTAACATTTTATGTTTCATTTAGGGCTTTTCTTCCTTGAATTTATTATCGTCTATGATATTGTGTTATGATTTTTGCTGCAACCTTTTTCTTTAATCCTCCCTTGGAATGGGAATTTCCAGTAGAGTTAAAGCATATGCATTTCAAGTTTGTCTAAAAATTCTCTATAATGGAATATTTTATAAGGAAACATACATCAATTATGTGCTAAGAATTTAAAGCTCATAAATTCTTGTTCTATAACAAACATTGTGTTAACTGTAATTATACTATAATTCATAATTTTGTGCTAAGGGAGCTCATAAAAATTTATAGCGTAAAGCATAGAAAATGGCTTAATATATTCATATTATCTAGTCCATTTTATCATGGCATCTATGCTTGGGTTGGTCTTGCAAAATAAGGAACCACCAAAGTTGTGCCTATGTTGCGCACAATTGAACAACAAACAAGATTTTATATCATACACTAAAAATTATTTAATACATAATCAATATTCTAAACCATCATAACAGAGCATAAAATCTTAAAGAAAGTTACAATAATGGAAATATAAATTTCTGCAACAAAATATTTAGCGCACCTTAAATTGTGTAGAGTCATAGAAATTTGACTAAGAACAAATGGTTTCCCTCTACAATGTTAGTGTGGTCATAGATTTAGAGATAAAATTTAGGAAAGACATGTCTTAAAAGAAAAAAATGTGATTAAAAAAAAATAGGGGTAGAAAATTGGTAAAAACATTTTGAAGAGATAAAAAAGTGAAAAACCCTAAGAAAAGGCGTAGAAAATCAAGTTCAACAAAATCAAAAAAAATTGTCCCTGGGCGCCACATTATGGATGTTGAAATTTCCACTCATGAAATCGTGCACTCTACGGACATAAGTAATTGTGCAAGTATAGCTTTCAAGCTTGACATTTCCAAAGCTTACGACAAGGTACTATGGAGCTTTCTCCTCAAAGTTTTAGCCTAGTTTGGGTTCAATCAAAAGTTGGTGAACCTTATTGCAGAGAGCACTTCTATAGTGAAGTACTCTATTTTAGTCAATAGGATTTCTCATGGTTTCTTTAAGGTTGGTATAGGAATAAGACAATGTGGCCCCCTATCGTCATATTTGTTTATAATGGTTGTTGATGTCCTAAGCATAAATGTTTCAAGGATGCTTGCTGATGGTTCTATTATGGGAATTAAACCTGCAACCACCCTTGATCCGACTGCTATACAACAGTTTGTGGATGTTACCATTCTTTCTGGGAAAACTTCTATGATGGAAGAAAGGAAATGGAAGAAATTTCCAAACAATTATGCTTCTAGTTCGATCTAATGCATAAATTACAACAAACGCATGATTTATTTCTTTAATAGCACACAAGCTTTGCAAGAAAAAGTGACGGTCATTCTAGGTTGTAAGAGTGCTTCCCTTCCTTTTGTGTACCTTGGCCTCCCCCTCACAATTAAAGAAGTCACTCCTACCTTCTGGAACTTTGTCCTAGAAAGAGTTCAAAGAAAACTGGCAGGATGGAAAGGTACCATACTTAGTCATGTTGGTAAGCTACAACTCCTAGTTGTTTCTCTTCAAGGGATTCCGATATATTTTCTATCCATATAAAAAATACCTAGATATATAGCTAAGAAATTTGAAAGAATTCAAGGGAATTTCCTCTAGTCTGGTATAGAGGACAAATAGAAATTGACTTTGATAAGCTAGGATAAGGTCTGTCTCCCCAAATGTGGTGGGGGATTGGCATAAGAAAAATTCAATCTACCAATAAAGCTTTGCTTGCTAAGGTCATATGGGACCAACTAAGAAACATGAAGGAATGGTGTAGGTTTCTAAATGTGAAGTATCTAAACAACTTTCCCCTGATCAGGTGCCTCTCATATGACCATCCCATTGGCTCCTTGATTTGGAACAATATCTATAGGATGAAAAAGCAGCTACAATCTAGGTTGAGATGGAAGTTGGGAGATGGTAGCAAAATTAGGTTTTGGGAGGATCCCTGGCTACTTGAAGTTCCTCTCTCTCAATTTGACTTCAAGAATATGATGATTCTTGCTAGAGTTTTTTTTGGTAGGAATGTGAGAGATTACTTATGTGGGCTACATTGTTCTATGAAATGGAAAATGTTGGAGGAGTGTTGTCCTCTTTCTGTAGAGTTAAGGCATCAGACTAGGACTCTGCAAGACATCCTCTCTCTTACTAGAATACCCATCTCTAACTTGGAGGATGAATTTTATTGGACTAAGGAAAGCAAGGGAAACCTCTCTGTTAAGACTGCCTACAACATGTTTTTGTGCAAGGAACCCATAATAATGTTTCGAAACAGGTATGGAATAGACATCTTACAACAATTTTTATTTTTTTTGGTGGATGACTTGTCACAAAAGGATTCCCACTTAGGACAACCTAAGGAAAAGGGGATTTCAAATATTGAATAGATGCATGCTATGTAAGAACAATGAGGAGTTTGTTCCTCATCTGTTACTCCACTACCCATTTGTGACTAAAGTTTGGGATTTGACATTTGGAAGATTAGGTATTCATTGGACCATGGATGGTGACCTTAAGAGTTTTATTGATAACTGGATTGGTCCTTATCACCACCCTCTACCTAAGTAAATTTGGTGATAGGCTCCTCCCATCCTTTATTGGTGTTTGTGGAAAGAAAGAAATAATCAGATCTTTAGAAGTGTGGAAAAAAAGCTCAAAGGAGGTTTTTAGCATTGGTCTTAGACTAATTATAGAGAATGTAGCCTTATACGTTGGAAACCACCAAACAGGGCTCCTTTAGAGTGGGAGATCAACATGGCCAAATCTTGGAATAAGAAATTAGAGATTAACTCATTTGACAACTCTAAAGCTCTAGCTAGACTTAATGCAGTCTGGAAACCCCTTGATATTGGTTGGCACAAACTTAACTTTGATGGTGCAAAAAAAGGAAACCCAGGGCTAGCTAGAATAGAAGGTATTATTAGAGACCTAAAGGGAAATTTGGTGGATGGGTATGTTGGGGGCATCGACACACAAACCTATATGACAATAGAGGCAAGAGCACTACTCAAGGGTGTTAAAATTATTGTCAATTTGGGCATTAAAAACCTACACATTGAAGGAGACTCCAAGACTGTAATTGATTCCTTCAATCAAAATCATTACCATGGTTGGAGTATTAGGGACATATAGTTGGATACAAAATTCCTGCTCACTAAACTAGAAAGAAAGAAACTGACCCACATTTACTGTGAGGGCAACCAAGTGGTTGACTCTTTAGCCAACCTAGGTTCTTAATGGGTACTATCCAAGTTTTGGAGAAGTATGAGGACTTTCCCCATGAACATCCAAGGAAATATCCTTGTTGAATAAAAAAACATTACAGTTAATGATAAGATCTAAATTTTCTATAGTGGAATCATGTATTCGGTATTACACACTTGGGCTCATAATGATGTGGAATATGCATGATGATGTGGAGGGGTGTGGACAAATTTTTGGGAGGTGGTTAGGTGCACTTGTGGAGATCGGATGGTCTTATCAAGAGCTTTATGAGCCATCTTGTCATAAGTATGAAGCCCATATTTTGAACCATATTTTTTGGGACATGCGTGAGGCTAAAATTACCATCAATACTTTGGCTAATGATTCAATAAATGTATCATGGCTTTTGGATATAACTTGATGTACTTAAGTAAGATTTACTATGGCCTTGCGATCCTAAAATCATCAAGAATGACCATTGGTACATGTGAAAATTTGATTGCCTTAATTAGGAAATATTTTTAGTTTTGGTATGGTGGTGGCAATAAATGGGTTGTGTGTTTTACTTGTTGGAAATTTGAAAAACTTCTCACTTTGTTTACCCTGCTGAAAGTTTATGATCTGAGAGTGAAAATGGATGGAATAAGGGTTTGAATTGAGCCTAGTTCTTGTGATGAACTCCAAAGGGTCCCCTCATCTGGCACATATGTGTGGGAGGATGCATTGCACCTCTAATGGAGAGCTTACATGGGCATGACGAGAAACTCTCGATGGAGTTTGCAAGCTCTTGGAATGATAAAAGAGTTACTGTTGGTGGTATCTCATTCAAAATCAATGAGGAGGTCATAGGCAAAGCCATGGGCATGTCTTGCATGAGTCAAGACCTCAAAAAGTAGTGTAGGATTTAGAGAGCCTCCATGCCTTCTTCTGAGAAAATAAAAATCTACTCAAATTGCACACTAGATTCGAATGAAGCTTGCTGCCGAAGCCATGGGACCAATTTTATATGGCTATCATGAAGTACATTACCCTTGAGGGGAGGTTTAAGGTTTACTATTTTTATCATTTTCCTTTGTTAAACCATCTCAACATAGGATGCTCATAAGCTTTCCATTCTTCTTACTTTCTTCTCTCAAAAGCTCTACGATGCAAACTATGGATTTAGTAGCCAAAAACCCTAACAAACTATCCCATTTTCCCCTGCACGAAGGCCTCATTCTTCACCTATACCAATTTCACTTGGTCCTCTATCCTCCTAAACCCATCTCGACTGTTAGAATTGAGGAACAGGAAACCTCTGACCGTTCCCCTAATAAACCCTCTTTGGCCACTTCAGTTGGACCTAAAAGAAAGACCCCCTTTGTGGAATGTCAACCCCCTGAGGATCCTAAAATTAAACCCCTAGCCAAAAATAAAAATGTGGTGTGGGCTTAGCTCAGTCAAAAGCTATTGTCGGGCTCTGTGAGCTAAAAATTACACCTTTTAAGAAAGATAGTAAACCACTTGCCAAGACCAAACCAAAACAAAAAAAAGGGTAAGAAGGGCACCCCTTTCCAGGTTGAGGAACCACCCATAGACAATGAAGATGGTGACTTTGCAGACAGACTCCAATGGTGATACAGTGGTTGTGGCCAATGTTGACATAGACTGAAAAAGAACAAGGAGGTGTTGGTGGATGATATTTCCAGTGGTTTTGAGTAGAATGGCAGTAAAGAGGAGAGAAAGCACGATACTGTTGAAGAGATCAAGGTGTTTATGGAAGGTCTGAGCCATTTCTCTAAGTTAAATAAGATGATCCTCGAGGAATCTACACTGGATTCCTCAGATCATTCGACTTGGATTGAGGTGACTAACAAGGTGGAAATGGATAAGGGGGAAGATCTCAATAATCAATTGACTCAGGTTGATAAACTGGAAAATAAATTCACCAGGTTGACACGCTTCACAATCAAGGTCATACATTGCTCAACTGTTACCCTATCTGAGGTGCTTAAAGAGGAGGTCGACAAGAAGACTACAAAGGAGGATTCCAACAACATGTGACTGGGGAATCATGTGATGAAACTCCTCTTTGAGGAGTGGGAGGGTTTAGCTAAGTGATGGGTGGAGTGTGTGTTGATGTTGGGTGGGCTTTCCTTTTGTTGTTTGTCCATTGTTTTAGTAAGTTTTTGGTGTCTGTCTGTTGTTTTTGTAATTGGACTATATGTTGTTAGTTTTTGGTGTTTGATTTGACTTTTTCCCTTTGGGCTCCTTGGTGTAAAGGTTACTACACCCTATAAATGTAGCTTATCTTATCAAAAACAAACTCAAAAAATATAGACAAACTAAAAACATTAAAAAGAGAGGAAAATAACAAGAGAGGAGGAGCCTTGACAACTTAAACCAATGAAAGATAGAACAATAAATCCTACAAGTTCAAACCACTTCTCTCAAGATAAAATTCTAAACTATCTTATTTTTAGTGTCTCTATATATAGGTGAAAATGGAATTATCTACATTGTAAGGACTAAAAAAAATATGCAAAAGATTCCACGGTTTAAATATCTACAAAGTTCTCTCTTGTTTCTAGTTCTTCCTTCTCACTATTTTCTAGTTAGGACAACATTGAATGTAACATTACATGGTTTGCATCCATAATTTCTTGTGTTTATGTTAGAATACATTGTCCCTAAGAAGTGGCCATCCTACTTGGATGCATTCTCAGAGTCCCATTGATCTATTTTGGTAATTCATTAACATTAATATAATTCCACTCTTTCTCTAAAGTTATTTTTCTAATTTAGCTATTCATTTTTCCAAGATTATTCAATTTCTACTAACATAGATTCGAGAAACTTCTAAGGAAACTATAGAGTTATAGTACTAATCTTAAGAAAATTAGCATTCAATGAAAATAATACTCCAAAAAAATTATCACTCATGCCAACTGGGAATAACCCTCATCTTCCTATACATAATTTAATAAGAATACCTAGATTTTTAATTGATCCATTCAAATTTGCATTCAACATATTCAAAATGGTGAGATTTCTTAGAGCTCCTATGGCTTTTGGAATAGGGGATTGTAGTGGATTGTTTGAAAATATAGTTTAAAAGATATAGTTTCAAAACCTCCAAAGCCTTAATATTTCCAAGCTCTACTAAAATGGGACTTTACAACTTCATATCTTCTATAACAAGAGAGATTTCAATGCCACCCTTGCAAATCATGCTAGTTCACTCACAAGCAGATGAACTATCCATTTTCCAATCTATAATTCCATCAAAATTATCAAGACCTCTCTTGAATGCCACAAGGGCATTTGTATCAAAGTTCCCCAATACCATCACATTTAACATACATGTAATCATGACAAACACTAACATCTTGGAAACTTCCATGGCTCTAAACATCGATCAAAAATATTGCTAAGTAATGTTGATTCAAAAGGTTGAACACAATTTTCTATAGAAGCTCTTTACATAACTATAATGGACTATAAAACACTATGTCTTCGACTTAAATAAAAAATTCCTCATTCGTAAACAAGTTGTTGAGGAAAACAAAAAGAAAAGTTCAATGCACCCACTGAAGAATCATTTATATGGACTCACCAACTATATAGGGGAAAATTTGAGCAACCTAGGCATGGATAGAAGATGATTAAGTTGGTCTAAATAATTTAGACATGTCGTTCCCTACTTGCAATCAATCAATATGATGAGCTATTGATTAATAATTTAGTCCTCTCGTTTGGCCAACATGGGTTGACAACAAAAAATTTTCAAAAGAAGGCATTGAGTTTTTCTATTTTTTCACATCCTCCTACCACATTCTCCCAAACCCATTCATCTAGAGCAATCAATCTATTATAAGTTGACCAGACATATTTACATATTAGTGCAAGTAGTACAATTCATCTCAATGAATAAGCTAGCTATCACATGTTATACTTAAGCAGAGATTAAGAGGGCTCATCACTATGTCTATGAGTGAACATTATTGACTATGGTGAACATTGTTGGGCTCTATGTGGAGTAGAATAAGCTTTTTGATAGTATTGATAGGTTGTTATCAGACATTATTTCATGGAGGACTAAGACTTTGAACATGAGTTTCAACCATTTTAGTGGAGAAATTCCAAGGTCAGTGGGAAATCTCTCTTACCTTAACTATTGGACCTGGTGAATTCAAATGCAATATTCCTTTAGAGATGGGAAACCTTCCCATACATAATTTAATAAGAATACCTAAATTTTGAAATAATTTAAGTGCTATTTGAAATGTGAACTAAAACTACAAAAATTCCTTTACAAAAAATAACTCCAACAAAATACTCGGTTATACCGAACAAACTAAACCCCCAAAAAATCAATTTCAATTTGAACAAGCTACTAGCGATCCCATATATAATTTATAGAGCTATCTAGATTTATAAACAACTTACAATATTGATTCAAGTGTGAAAACTAAAATTTTAGGCACAACATGCCTGTTGAAGTTCCTATGGAAGCACTGCAATTAGAGTTCATCATGGTGAGCACAAGTTTTGTTCCATTAAGCACAAACTTATCATTATTTACATATTCCATTGCCAAATCAACTACCTTCTTAGCCACTCTTCCAATGGTGGTATGGTAGACCAGAGCACCCACATCATATTTGCAGGTATATCTCAATTTTATTTCATGCATAGACATAACCACTCAAGAAAAATCACAATACAGTGCTATCCAATTGATAAACATTCTTGTGAGAGACATTAAAATCTACAACAAATTCTATCCTTGCATTGTGTTCTCCTAGGTAATATATATTAGCTATCTGAATGTGAAAAAGAAACTAATTAACATGGTTAGTAGTCATGTTTTGTATATATAAGGATGTTTGATGAGATAATATTTTATTTGAATTGAAGAAGCAATTACCATTGCTTGAGGATGTTTTATCCAACTTGGTCATGCCTCCCAAAACACCAATGTGAATTGGAATAGTATGGTCTTGCTAAAGCAATTTGGGTGGATCTAGTGAAGCATTTTTAACCCACCCAAATTATTGTTCATGTTATATTTTTTAACATCCTTGTAAATAGGACAAGATGCTTCAATATATATTGAAGTATCTTTCCCCCACTCAAGTTTTTCTTCATGTTAGATATGCTAACATTCTTGTAAATAGTACATAACACTTTAACCCATCACTAAAATGAAATCTAGAGCTTTAAAGTTGTGGACACTTGCACATGGTACCTTCAATCTCTAATGTTTATATAACAATCTTCATGATTGAAGACATAGTATCTTCAACCTCCAATATTTAGATAACAATGTCTAGAGGGTAACCAAAATAGTTGAGTCAACACACTTTTATATAAACATTAACATACCATGTGAAGATCATAACTTCAATCTTCATGAATGAAGAATTGCACATTATATCTTTAGTCTCTAACTCTTATGTAATATTGTGTAGAGGGTAATCACAATAGTTGATTCTACACATTGTTATATAGATATTGTAGACTTAAGATAGCATGTGAACATTCAAAACTAAAACATATTTTAGAATAAATCATTGAACATAGAGATGACTTAATTTAATAATGTCATTGTTTATTCTATTGATTTATGCATATACATTGATATATTTAGTTACAAAACATTACACATTGACCAACCTGTAGATGTTGCAAAATAGGCATGGTCTACACAATCGTTACATGGTCTGTAAAATTCTAACATCAGAACAATTTATTCTACACATTGTGTTATAAACATTGTAGGTTTAAGATAGCATGTGAAAATTCAAAACTAAAACATATTTTTTAAAAAATCATTAAACATAGAGATGACTTAATCTAATAATGTCATTTTTTCTATTCATTGATCTATTCAGTTATAAAACATTAAAAATGACCAGCTTGTAGATGCTGCAAAATAGGCATGGTTTGCACAATTGTTACATGTTTCGCAAATTGTTACATAGTTTTCAAAATTGTAACCATTGCAGAATAGACATGGTTTGCTAAATCAAACATATATTACAAAAAATAGGCAGTGCTAAATAGGTATGTTGTGAAAAATGATAAAGCTTGTAATCTAGAATTGAATAGTTCACCATAAAGTCATGGAATGGTTCTAAGTCCTCCTCTATAGGACTATCTGTTGAAGTTTTCTTTGGAGTAGTTGAATCAACATGGGGTGTAATAGGAGTAAGATGACCAAACATATGTTCATCTAAAAGCCCAAAAATTTGGAAATATTTGACATGGGAGTGAGGGGGCTTATGGTTGGTAGTAATGTGGAAGCTATTAAGGGCAGCATAGGTAGGGGTTAAAATGTTGTCCATATCTCTAAGATTTTGATGATATTTAGGAAAGGGGGTTGATGGAGTACTTTTTTGTCCTCCTTTGCTTACATTTGGTGTTGGATTCTTATCACAACCAACTTGGAAGTTAGTTAAGAGCAACATACACATGGGTTAAAATGTTGTACATCTCTCTTAGAGTTTGATGGTGTTCAAGCAGGGGGGTTGATGGAGTACTCTGCCCAAAACTAGTTGCAACATGTGTTGAATTACTATTATTGACCACCTACCTGTGTTTATTTTTCAGCTCTCTCTCCTTTTGTTGTTGAAACCTTTCCTCCTCCCTCCTCTTTAACATTATTTGTATTTTAATTTTTTGCTCTTCCTTCTTTTTTATTTATTCAATTTGATGAATTTTTAGTGCTTTCATTTTTTATTCTTCCTTTCTTGTAAGTGTTCAATTTCAATTTTCCTTACTTATTGTCGCTCATACAAAATTATGGAATCATTTGTAGTAAGAATATAAGATTTCCTACCCAATCTAAGTGCATTATCATAAGATGGAATGGACCTCTTTTTAACCCTTTCAATGGGTAGCTTTAAAATTTGGCTTAAAGAGCCTTGACTACATAGCACCACATCATCTACTGTTTCAAAAGCTTCAAATGTCTTCAATAAACCTTTATTGATTCCACCTTGGCCATCTTCAACTTCATTAGGTTTTGAATTTGTAGTTCCCCATTATGTTATATCTACATAATAATGAATCACCTCATTCCTTAGTAGTGGAGGTGGAGAAGGCATAGTTAATGATGTTTCTTTGCTTTGAAAATAAAACTACACTTGTAGACATTGAAATTTGTCCTAGGCCTACGATCACTATTCTTCTTCACCAATCCCCCTTTTGTCCTTAATAATTAAATAATTTTAATTATTTGATTATTGTCTAATGTCATACTTCTTCTATTAATTAAATAATTTTAATTATTTAATTAATTCATGGCTTTACTTGTATTCTTCTTTTTGATTAATTAAATAAATTTTATTTATTTAATTATTGTCACTTTCTACTATAGTCAAATGATTATCATTAATTATTTAATTATTCATTATCCTTTTCTTCCATAAATTAAATAAATTTTTTTTAATGACTTGCTAATTTGTCCTTTTCTCCCACTTTTTAAATTAAATCATTATTTAATTGAAAATTCAACATTCACATGTCTTCTATAATTAAATAATGTTTCCATTATTTAATTATTCACTTTCTCTCTCAAATTAAATAATTTTTAAAATTATTTAGTTTCCTCCAACAACCTCTTTTTTTGTGCTTTTCTCTCTATTAGTGGCATTCTTATCTCTTTACATCTCATTTGATTTCCACCCTTGATTGAATTATTTTACAATTTAATCTCAACCGTCCATCCTTAACCTAATCCTATTCTAGCCCTAATTTAGCCCTAACCGTATTTCATACACGTCTATGCTACCTAGACTATTGCTATTCAAGGAGACAAGTACAATTTTCAATATTTTTCTATCATTGTCATTAGGCTATTATTGCATACTCAAAATCTGAGGGCAATCAAGCATATAAAGCAAAATGGAGAAGGACAATGGAGGTAAATCAACCATGGCATAGGTAATATTACTTTATGTTTATGTTTCTATGTTGGATTGTACTTCATTTGTTGGTTTAGGGCTTTAGGGTTTTAGTTTTTATGCTTTATAGCCTTAACCTTGATTTTATCCTAATCTACATTAGTGAATCTAGACTAGGATAAAATCAAGGTTAAGGCTATAAAGCATCAAAACTAAAACCTAAAGCCAAAAATCAAGTACAATCCAACATAGAAATATAAACATAAAGCAATATTACCTATGCCATGGTTGATTGACCTTCATTCTCCTTCTCCATTTTGCTTTATATGCTTGATTGCTCTCATATTTTGAGTATACAATAATAGCCTAATGACAATGATAGCAAAATATTGAAGATTGTACTTTTCTCCTTGAATAACAATAGTCTAGGTAGCATAAATATGTATGAAATAGGGTTAGGGCTAAATTAGGGCAGAGGATCTCACCCGCAAGGGACTAGTCTTGCCCTAGCTCGCCTCAGGTACCCAAAATACGAGTTGTTGGGTCACTGGGCTGGGTCGCAGGGACACCCCTGTTGTATAAAAAAAACAATAGTCTAGGTAGCATAAATGCATATAAAATAGGGTTAGGGCTAAATTAGGGCTAAAATAGGACTAGGTTAAGGATGGATGGTTGAGATTAAATTGTAAATAATTCAATTAAGGGTAGAAATTAAATGATATGTAAAGAGATAAGAATGACACTGATAAAGAGAAAAACATGGAAAAAGAGGTTGTTGGAGGAAACTAAATAATTCTAAAAAATATTTAATTTGGGAGGGAAAGTGAATAATTAAAATAATGGAAACATTATTTAATTATAGAAGACATATGAACGTTGACTTTTCAATTAAATAACAATTTAATTCAATAAGTGGGAGAAAAGGAAAAATTAGCAAGTCATTAAATAAATATAATTTATTTAATTTATGGAAAAGAAGGATAATGAATAATTAAATAATTAATAATAATCATTTAATTATAGTAGAACGCGACAATAATTGAATAAATAAAATTTATTTAACTATGGAAGAAAGGGGACATTAGTGACGTAATTAATTAAATAAAATTTATTTAATTAATCAAAAAGAATAATAAAAGTAAATCCATGAATTAATTAAATAATTAAAACTATTTAATTAATAGAAGAATTATGACATTAGACAATAATCAAATAATTAAAATTATTTAATTATTAAGGATGAAAGGGGATTGATGGAGAATAATAGTGTTCGCAGGCCTAGGACAAATTTTAGTGTCTACAACACTCTTAAGTTTTTTTCTCCTTTAACCCAATTGGTGGGTCAAATTGTGTTGGTAAGCTTATGTCATCATGCAAGTCATTTTCATATTGTGTTTGACTGACATGAGTTTGTGAACTTGTGCCTTAATCTGGGTCATATGTTGCTACTAATTATTCTATTACCATATGTGCCAAACATTATTCCACTTCAACATCTTCATAACCAACCAACCTTAAGATGCTTGCAATACTTGTAATCTCAATATATTCTTCTACATTGAATGCTTCACTTGGTTTCATGTCATTACAAATTACATCTCTATCCAATGGCCAAATTTCAGTCCTTCAAAAACCTATTATGATGTTTTCAAACAAAAGAGCAAGATTGAAAGCTTTGCTTACAAGTTCCACCAATTTTGTTCTCCTTATTTTTGTGTGGATGTTTTACCATCCACTTTGACCTCTCATTTTAAAATATGTCTTAAATGGATAAAATACACTTACATCCAAAGGGTGCAATTTGTGGCTGGTATGGGTAAGTAGTGGAAGAAGATTAATACCTAGAGATTTAGCCTCTTGGATCATAGTTAAAGCCACATGGCTTCCATGTCCATCAAAGATAAGGTGTCTATTTGTGGGTGAATCCCCACCCATAACTGATATGGAAAATAATGCAACCAATTCAAGAATAATTTTTTTGTCATCCAAGCATGTGGTTGTGTTGCCATACAAGCTCTTGGTTCATAATTAGCAATGTAATTATTTAGTTGTATTTTTTCCTTGAAAAGATAGAAACCTGGTATGTTGTGAGCTACTACATTAATACATGACAATATTGTAATCCATTCTCTACTTTTAGATAGAATGTGACACACTTTTTTTTCCTGACTTTGCAATCACTCTTATTGCATAATTTCTACCTAATTTGCACACCTATTTCATCATAATTCCATATATCTTGGTTGGTCCATATCAATTAACATTGTAATTTTTTTCCAATTTGTCATAGAATCAACCACAATTCTTGGTCACAATATCACTACTCTGCCCCTATCTGGACCCTTTGCAGTCCTTATTGTTAATCCTGGATGACTTTTGTGGAAACCCATCCACCATGATCTACCTGGTAAACCATTATTGAATGGATTTGGTCTGGTTTGATAGATGTGGGCCACATGTGATTTCAGTTGAATAACCTCCAATCCATGACCAAGTTGAGCTAATTCTTGGCACCAATAAACTACTTCCAACTCTTCTTCCATAGAAAGGATTGTTGGTGGTCCTTTTCTTTTTTTTAATGTCAATCTTGATAGGCAATATGTTAAACTGCTATCATGATTCACACTTTTAATATGGTGCTCTTATT
Source organism: Sequoia sempervirens (assembly GCA_007258455.2). NCBI lineage: Eukaryota > Viridiplantae > Streptophyta > Pinopsida > Cupressales > Cupressaceae > Sequoia > Sequoia sempervirens. The sequence continues at coordinate 84,279,192 of VDFB02000002.1, read as the reverse complement.
GAGAAGCCATAGTCCTCAACATCTTTGATGACATGATCCATATTTTCTTGTCTCCACTTACTATTATTGCACTTTGTCTTTTTTCTACGATGTTGACAAGATTTGACAACATCCATAATTTTTCCATTGTTCTTTATAGGATTACAAGTTGTATTATCATTAGATGGTTTGGTTGAAGTCCCACAATCATCTGAGTCAACCACTTGAAATTTCACACCCTGTGATAAATGGGTCCTCAGCCTTCAGTTCATTCTCTTACCTTTTCTCTTTCTTGCAAGCATAATGTCAAAACAAAAAGATACCAAATAATAGTGTCTTACAAAGGCATACAATAATTGAGCTATTTATAAAAATATTATTTTGCAATCATATACAATAGAAACAACAAAATGTCTATTTTTGTTTAGCCAACTAGATATTCCAAATTTAATAATTTAATCAGTCATGATATAAGCACAAAATTATTAAGTCATTTGATAGCGATAAGAAGGATACAACAAATAGTTACTTGACTACAAGGTTTTTCCCTGATCAAATACAAAAAATGGCTTGAATGGTATGCATTTTTTAGCAAGAATACTTTAGAAAATAAAAAACAACAATATTTAGTCTCCAAGTTAGTTTAAAATAGAATGGTCATAGAATGACATTTATCTTATTCATGTTATCACAGAAGTGAGCAACCTTGCCGAGATGATGAAATCACTCACCCACCTTGTGAAACATGGGATGATCTCCCTAATTGTGGGCTTAGATGATGGATATCAACCTCCAAAGAGGGTTGGTTCCCTTGGTTTTATCACCTAAACTAAACTACATATTGTTGTTTGCAAAGAAAAGAGATAAGAATTGGCATGAAAATGAAAACCTAAGACTCTAAGGTGATGCACCAAATGAATTTTGACCTGCACTTATTTAAATAAACACAATATGATCAACAAATTAATTTAGCATACACAACCCAAAATTTCATGTCTCTTGCATAAGTATTTCATGACCAAGTTTGGTATCTTGGACAAAATTTAAGAGTTGGAAATGTTCTCACAACTTAAAATTTTCCATTAGCTAGTTAAACACAAATCATGACCTCTAAAAATACATATTTTTTGCATAAAGGCAATGAAAATAGGATAGAAATCAAGGAGAAGAGGCATCACCACAAGATCACATCAACTATTTTGAAACTTGCATAATGCAACAACTTTGAGAAGGTAAAAATAACTTGTCTTATTGATCAAAACTACTTATAAACAACATACTAGTCTGAAAATAGCTATAATGCTTAATCTTTGCTAGAAAGAACCTTCGTAGGTTACAATGTATGGCTCCAAAAATGAGCAAGAGAACTAATTTTTTTAGTTACAATACATAAAATGACTTGAAAGAACCTTTTAAAAGTTACACTATTTTTCCAAAAAATGTAAGAACTAACTAAAAATGAAACTAGGCGTGCCTTTTTAGCCTCCAAACTGCATCCAAGAAAGCTGGAACATGTCTTCCAAAGATAAAATGACAAGTGTCACAATTTGAACAAGTCAAAATTCTCCTTGAGTTGACTACTTCCTCTCCACTTGGGCACCTAAAAATTGCTTTCCTTGTTTGATTCCTTCAAAGACTCCAAGGTGGCATTGAAGAAGGACTAGATTGTTTATTTTAACCTCCTTTTGAATATGTTGTTTAGACTAGTTCCTAAATACTCTCAACTTCTTGTATAGATCACCAAGTTGCCCCTGTATTTGTTCAACTTCTCATAATTGTTCATGATGTTGCCATAACTGCCAAAACCCCTCTATCATATTCATAAGACATGTGTTAAACCTTTGAAATGGTCAACAATCTCTTGAAGGTGTAGGAGAGATTCAAGGGCTTGTGGCTACCAACTCCTCATACACTATCATACCATCCCTAATGCCATGGACTGTCCACTTAATAAGTTAACTATGTATTCTTTTCTCTCCAAAAGTTTTATCACTGTCAAAACTTGATAAGGTTTAGTCATTCTCATTAAAGTCTAGACCATTTCCTAAGATTGTCACTTCCTGTAGCTTGTCACTTCCTATAGCTTGTCACTTCCTATAGTTTGTGTGTATGACTTCCACTTGAAATATAAAACATGACAATCCTTTTTACCAAAGTGACAATACTCTTGCAACTAATACATTATTATTTTATGTGAATGGATATGATGTTCAATGTTCCTTCATGAATTCAAACATAGTTTTGTTGAGATAGGTTTTAATCCTCATTTCAGAGTAGAAAACCCATTATAGTTTTGACTATCTTTCTCATCTCTCTCTAATATCTAAGGCTTGCATGACTATCCTATCATAGACTATTACCATGTAAAAATGACTATCCATTTGAACCTTTTGTCCACTTCCTCTATGAGCTTACCTATCCTCATGCTTTTATCACAATTATAACAATCCTTCAAGTAATTGCATCACTATCTTCTACCATGTCCTTTTTGATTTGCTCCTTCATTTGACAGTGACTGTGTTTATAAATGACTATCCTCAGGGAAATGAATATGATTGTCATGAAGTATCATCTATGTCTAAGGATTTTCCACCTATCTACTACCCTCATGACCATGCACGGGCTTTTATAGACTATCATACTTGACGACATCATTGCCTTTTGATGGTTATTGCACAGTTTTTTGTCTTCATTGACTACGTATATTTTCCTTTGGCATGAGCATACTATTCTCAACTATCATTGTCTTCTATTGACAGTCTCAATGATCACTACCTTCTAAAATTTGCATAGGATACAAGGTCACTACCTCATCATTATTTACTTAGAGAACACATGGACTGTCAACTCCTCTCTTTATCTCATCTGTCATCACCAAATTCATGAGAAATATGACTATCTTTTAGTCACATGACTGTTGTATTTCCCCTTTTAATAACTTTTCAAAGCCATGTTACTATCATTCAAATTGACTTGATAATACAACCCATACTTATGTTACTTCCTTTTGAGTCATTCGCCTTTGTATGACTTTTCCCTATCACTTTATACTTATCTAAGGAATTGTTCAAATAAAAAATTGACTAGAAAGACCTGTGAAGCTTTATCAAGGAGTCTTTAATGATGTTTGACTATTAAAACTATACATTGACATAAAGATATCCATTCATAGTGGTGATTACCATTGCAAGGATCACTTAACTATTGGATAGGTGGATAGTTAGATGCTTGGTAATCTTGTCCATGTATAGAATTTTTAGATTTGATGACCTATAAAACTTTGTTATTCACTTCCCTTCCCTTGCATCTTAACTTCTATCATCATCACTCGGTCACTCTCTCAGGTCCAAACCTTGTCACTAGCTATCATTTGAACTTTTTGTGTAGTTCCTTTAGTGCTATCCATGCATTACACTTCTGCATTCCATGACTGAGATCTGCACTTTATATTATCCTTTTACAAACCTACAAATCACTATCTTTTATATGACCAAAATATTGCAATATCAAGGTCTAATCACCTATAGAAGCTATATTTTAAGGGACTATCATTTATCTATTGCAAAGGGCTAAAAATTATCCATGCTAACATGACAGATCCTTTGATTTTTCATGACTATCCTCTATTGATGCTTGATTGCTAGTCATTCTTTCTCTTTACTGCTATACTGACCTCATAACATTTTCACCTCATAACTTCCCTTTTTATGGATTGTCAACTTTGCGATTTGGAGATACGAGGCTATGCAATAATTGAAATAAGCAAGGGCATATAGTTGTGGATTTTACCAATGAGAAGGAATACAATAATTGTCATAAAATTGGCCATCTGGCTTGTGACTATCCTAACAGTCTCGTTTCATGCTTCTTAAACAGTCATCATGTTGGCAAAAGACACTACATGATCCCTCATGTCTATGCATGTGATCTATGCTTGAATGGTGATCCTTCTCTTGGTGTCCTTGATGCCTAAATATTTTATCACTATCATGTCAAAAATGAGTTTATGCTCTCATAACATCCCTCTATGACTTTGACACTACTTGCTTCACCATTTGTTGTTGGTAATGAAACATAGAATAGGGAACAATACACTCATTATTTGTTACAACAAACCCTCTATCAAGTAAAATCAAATTATACCTTTTAAGTGTTGAAATAGTTCTTGTTCTTCACTGACCAAAACAACCTAATTTAATAAAGCTCAATCATACAATTTGATGAAAAGATATCTGAATTATTGTCTGATTTCTGCAACATGTTGAATGTTTCTCGAGATTCTTTCAAAAGGGCCACATTTTCTATACATATTTATAAAAGAACTTTACACTATGGAGTATGCTACAAAACCACCATATTTCATTACACTACAATAATGTATAGCCTTTTCCACATTCCTAGCTTCAATAAAGGCATTAACCAAGATACCATAGATGGTAATGCCTACCTCTCTCTTCATGAAAGACTCCTCTCACTTGCAGTTTTAGTAGAACCCTAAAGGATATCCTAACATCAACCCCAAAAAGTTGAGTTCCCATCCAATAGTATTAAATAGTTTCAGTGAGGTCACCTTCCCATTGAAGCAACTCCATTATCATCTCACTATCAAATATTTTTAGGAATACTATTGTTGGCTATTTTTAATCTTCTTGAATGACTTGGATCACAGTCTTCTAATCTATCATTTCTTTCACAGTTTGAACTTGTTTTTTTTTTGTGAAAGACATCCTTTTATTATGTATGCACAAACCTTTTAGAAGGATTTTTATGTATGCTTGGAAGGTTAGTGTTAAATCAAAGAAACCTCAACCCTAAACCTCCCCCTCTAAATACTAGGAATCTCTCAAGTTTAAAATATTTTGTATAATATTGAAACTTTCAGACTTATACAAACTTAAAAATTAGACAAGGACTAACTTCCAACAATATACGACAATATATGACATTTCAAATGTTTTAAAACTCTTAATATCCATCCTCCCCCCTTGGTCTACAACATGGGCCTTTCATCTCATAAAACCTTTTTAATGTGGGTGAAATCTGAAAACTTTTAATGACATTGTAATAGAAAACATTAAAGTCTCTCTTGCAACGTGGGATAAAGCCCATTTTCCCTGCCTAAGACTCCTTCCACATGCTAGGAAACCCTAAAAATTTTCCTCTTGCAATGTGGTAGTGTTGACACTTTCAAAAATAATAAATTTTACTTTTCCTTTCTTTCTCTTCATCACTACTTAGCACCCAAATGACTTGATTAAAATTTTCATTTCCCTTTTCTTCATAAAACATCTTTGCAAATATTTACAATATCTTTAATAAAAATGTTTTAAAACAAAACAAAAGTATCAAAAATTCCACAGTAAAAAATAATATTTAGCTTATGACATTTGTGAGGAGATGAATCACACCTTCAAAGAATATTTCACTAGAATTGTTAGTTTGAATAAGACAAAAGACATTTATTTAAATGAAACATAACAAACTCTTTTGTCACATCACATGCAAATTTTTTTATAAATTAAAAAAAATGAATATTCATTCACTGATATGAATTATTTTTGCACTGTGTATTTATTTTTAAATCGAAAACAAGAAAAAATTTGATAGACATGTTGTTGCTAAAACTTACCTATAAAATAATAAAATTTTGTTAAATGCCTATACATTGTTCATTCATTAATTTTGTTGAAGACAAATATTTAAATGAAACATTTCAATAAGAGCTTTCCAAGAAATAAAGATCGAATACATTGACACTTCTCATTTTCTATAAATGTGTTAAAATATAGTGAAGGAAAAAACAAAATACTTGGACAAAAAACACTAGAATGCTATTAACATCTCTACAATTTGATATTTTGAGTTGTCTGGTAATCTCTTGAAAAATTTGATACTATGCAATGAGAATGGGAATGTATGTAGTTTGATAGAGAATGTAAATGGTTTTATTGCATTGTATGCTATTTTTATATCTTCTTTCCCTTTAGATATTTGAAATTGAAATTGTTTGATCTGTCGCTTGCAAATTCTGCATTCTTATTGGATAAGAGGTGATGCCAGAGATTGAGAGTGGAAATTTTAAATTTTGCTATAGTAATTGCTTGATTTGATCGAAATGGTGAGTCTCAAAGCTACATTTTAATTTTGTAGTTACTTAATACTGAATGGGTGAAGTCTGCAGTACCAACATGTATTCCTGAGAATTAATGAGAGATGGGATGAGTGATTGAAAATAGAGTTTTCTATTTATGTCAAGTTATGAATTGGAAGTTGAACATTTTGAAATATTTATTAAGTAGAAAACATGTACAGATTTGACTATTTTATCCTTGTGTTTGTACAAACATTTTGTAAAATTATATAAATAGGAATGTAATATTTAATATTAGTTTTGTTATATTTGAAGAAGTATTTTGAAGTTATTATAAATAAAATTTTATTTTGTTTCATATTCAATATATATAATGAATGAGAAATGTTTATTATTATTATTTTATTGATTATTAGGTAGTTGCACAAATTTTAATATATCCATGATAGATGTAAAGTAGATTTAAAATAATTAATAACACTGTATTTATTAACACAAAAATATATAAATGTTCAATGAATAGTCTATACATTTTAAATCAATAGATCAAAATATCACAAGAACCCTCACAATGATTAAAAGCTCTTTTGTCATTCATGCATGTGGCTGGGTTGCCATACAAGCACCTGGTCCGTAGCTTGTAATGTAATTTTTAAGATGATTTTTTCCTTTAAACAAGTAGAAGCTCGGTATGTTATGATCAACACCATTAACATAGCAGAGAATTGTAATCCATTCATGACTCTTGGGAATTATGTATGACACGCTCCTACTACCTCTTCTAGCCAACACCCTCATCATACTATTTTTGCTTGCTTGAATACCTGTTTCATCGTAGTTCCATATTCACTGAGGACCATACAGATTTGCATTATATGATGTGGACAATGTATTATAAAAAGTGAATACAACATTAAGTCTTAGGTTGAGTGCCTTGTCTTTGTCAAGGTCTTCTGTTATGTGCAAGGTGAGTTTTGGATGGTGCCTCTTAAAACTAGTCCTCCATGATTTATCAGGTAACCCATCCTTGAAAGGGTTTGGTCTAGATTAGAAAATTTGGGCTACCTTTGCCCATGGCCAATTACAACCATCACTTTGCACCATTTGATGATAAGAGCTCTTCATCTTCTATCAAGATAGTTGAAGGACATTTCTTGGACATGGATGTAAGCCTACCTAACCATTTGGTGAGTGTTGTTGCTGAGATTCTCCATTTTTTTGTCACACCCCTTGTTGACATATCATTACGCTCTACATATTGAAGAACCTCAATCATGTCCTCTATCAATCACTCTTGTTCTTGTGTTGTTGTTTTCTGCATTCTTGGAGGTGCACCAACCTCCACTACTACCTCAACAGGTTGTGGATTGTTGTTTGCATGAACTGGAGAATATTCATCTAGGGGGAATGCAACACCTCTTTTATGTGGAGGCAACCTTGTCGTGACTCTCTTCTTTCCTAGTTTGATCCCCATTTGAGCTTCATATGCCACCTACAGACAATAACAAACATGAATCATACAAGAATCAAAACCAGTTAAGGAAATCAATAAGGTTGCAATGATTCTTGAATAATTTTTTAATTTTTGGTGTAAATGTTGACAGTTTATAATGTGAAAGATGTTTACAATTTACTTTTATTAGTCTTTTTACTTTATTGTTTTTCTTCTTTATATAAACATTACAAAAAATAGATCAAATATGCAGTTACAATACAATGGGTTGAACAATTACAACCTATACAACACATAGGCATTTATGGAGTAAGGTTGACATCCATTAACATTTTACAAGACCCCATGTATGTACTTGTAGTACATTGGTTACAACAATTTGATATTGTAGATCATATGGCATGTCATCGTGGGTAAGACATCCACACAGAACGTCCACTTACTCCCATTTAACATGTGTCATCTACTCTTTCCTCCCCACCCAACCACATTAACATTTAAAAACAAAGGTCCTATTGGATTTAAGTGGAAGCATAAACAATATAATTGAAAACCTAATAGGTTATGCACTTACATCATATTGAATATAACAATTATGTCCTATACAACATATATACATTCAAATACATAAAAAATGTAATTTGAAACCCTAGATATTCACTTACAACTTAGTATGTAGAACATTTACATTGTATACAATATATACAAATTCCCAAGCATAAAGAATATAATTGAAAACCCAATACATTATGCACTTATAACAAACTGTATATAACAATCATATCATATACAACATATAGGCATTGAAAAACATAAACAGTATAACTATTTAAACACCTGATCTTATGCACTTACAACATAGTGGGTATAATAATTACATCCTATACAAAAAAATATGCATTGACATTCATAAACAATATAACTTGAAACCCAATATATTCACTCATAGTTCAATGTGTAGAATATTTACATCATATACAATAGATAGGCCTTTCGAGACATAAAGAATATAACTGAAACCCAATAGGTTGCACACTTACATAAGACTAGATATAACAATCACATCATATACAACAAATAGGCATTGTCAAACATAAAAAATATAACTGAAAACACTTGATCTTATGCACTTGCAACATAGTCAGTATAACAATTATATCTTATACAACAGATATGCATTAACATGCATACAAAATATAACTTGAAACCCTAGATATGCACTAACAGGTCAATGGGTATAACATTTACATCATACACAACATATACCCATTCCCAACCATAAAAAATACAATTGAAAATCTTGTAGGTTATGCACTTACACAACAATGGGTGTAACAAGTACATCATATACGACAAATATGCATTAAGAGGCATAAAGAAAATAACTAAAATACATTACATCCTATAGGAAAGATATGCATAAAGAATACAATAGATTTGCACTTACAACACACTAGATAGAACATATACATTGTATACAACAAATAGGCATTGATAGACATAAACGACATAATTGAAAAACAATAGAATATGTGCTTAAAGCAAAGTGGGTATAACATTTACATCTTATTGAGAGGCATAAACAATGTAGCTAAAATCCTACCAATTATGCACTTACAACATAGTGGGTATAAAAATCACATCATATAAAACATATATGCATTGAGAGACATAAACAATATAAGTGAAAACCCCATAGGTATGCATTCCCAGGCATAAACAATTGTAGACATGTCAAAATGCCTTAACACATATCACACATCTTGAATTGCATTTTTCCATCATCGACATCATTTTCATTATCATTGTCAGCATCATTTTCATCATCATCCTTGCATTTCACTTCATTTGCATCATTAATTCCCTTTTAACGTCTTTTTCATCAATTAACCCTATTTCTCTCTAGTAATTAAATAATCTTGAATTGTTTAATTAATTCATCATTTTCATCACTAATAATCCCCTTTATCACCCTAATTGAATAATTCCTAATTATTTAATTAGCATCTTCTATATTTCTTCTAATCCCATCATAATTAAATAATCCTTCATTATTTAGTTATCATATCTTTTAATCTTCTTGTCACATAATTATCCCATTTTCCCTCCACAAAGCATATTCCTATGAAATATTCCATTTCAAAATATCTCAACCAATTTGTCTCAACCATTTCTAGCCCTTGATCTTGAAATCAATTCTCATCCCTTGATCTTAAATATCTCAACCATTTTCCTAAAATAGTGAAGCAAGTTTGAGTTCTAATTGGTCTCCTTATCCATCTTCCTTAATTCACCCTCCTTTGTGGGTGGGTGTTGAGGATCAATCTCAACCCTTTGTGGGGTTTCAAACTCAATCCTATCCCTTGATCTATTTTCTCCAAATCTATAAAAGAATCATCATCCCTCTCATAAATCATCTAGAGAATTTATGAAGAGATCATGTCCAATTGATTCTTGAGAAAATTGAGCATACACCATTGCATTCTAGGTCATCATATCAAGCTTTTGCAATCATGGATGCTTTGTATTAAAAGATAATTCAACATATCAAATTAACACAAATACACTCCATCATGGGATGGTCATCATATCAAAACTTTAACAATCATGGAGGCTTTGTGTTGAAAGACAATTCAACATATCAAATCAACACAAATACACTCCACCATGGGATGGTAAGATTGTGTAGTTTTGAATTCATTTGTGTTTCAATTTGATTGTGCTAACCTTGTTGTTTGAATTCATAACTATGGCAATTAGATTTCATGAGTAGGTGGGTCTTAATCCTTATTTTGATTGAATTCATTGATACAATCCATGTACATTTTCTCCCCTTACAACAGTATAACAACAAACCGCATTGACATGAATAATATAGGTTAAGACCATTATAATACCTGAAACTTTATACAATTTGTCTATGCTAGTCTTCTATTGCTGCTTCGCCTTCTTCTGCTGCTACCTCCAAAAAAATATAGTAGAGGATATAAAATTTAGAGGAGACAACATTATGAAATTGAGAAAGATTGAATGGATGTGATGCATATTTGAATTGGTAAATTTGTTATATGTTTAATGCTTGTTTGGTATGTAGTCTTTAATTTCCGTCATCTTCTTTTCAAATTTGAAATATGTTTGGTGCCTTAAATTGCAAAGTTTGTATGAAATTGCCATAAATTGCAGAGTGGATTTGTTTAGTTCGAATGATTTAATGGTGTGAATTGTTTCATTTTTCTCTTAATATAATGTGATCTTTGGTGGCCTTATAACTTTTCATCGGTGGATGCAGGTGCGCATGGTGGAGGAAGTGGCCAGTAGATGGGTGGTTGAATTTGACAGATGAGACACATGACCATCTTTTATATTACAATAGTATTAAGTTACTGGGAAACATGGATGTTGAATGGATCCAATTTGATTTGGTGATGGGACATATAAATTTTATCAATGTTCACGTGACAGTTATTTTTAAGAAAATAGATGGTTTAAAAGTGCTAATTTTGTTTTATGTCTTTTAAGTTGTGGGTGCTAATTTTGATGTTACAACTTATAATAGAGCAACTTGGATTGCTTCTGGGTTGTGTGAAATGATTAATGAATATTTTTTGACATGTATGATTGTAATGATGTATCTATTTTTGGGACAAATATAAATCATTTATAAATCAAATTTTATCTGTACAATGATTGATCAGTTAATATTTATTTTTCGGATAAAATTTGTTTTACACTTGATTAATCATATACTCCATTTTAAAGCCCATTGAAAACTCCTCTTCCCACCATTGAACTCTCTACTATTGGACCCTCTCCCCTAACATAGAGATAAAAATACCCAAAGTCGAGACGTGGAGGTAGGTATTTTAGTTGTAAACGCAAATCCACGCAATTCATGCAAAATTGGAGAGCCAACGTCAGCAAAAACACACATGCATCAAGTCCTCGTAGACTTGGATTCCTGGCCTAAAAAGACGCCAAGGGTCGCGTACGCCAATGTCTGGGTAACAAATAAAAATAGCGGAGTGGAAATGATAGGTAGGTGAAAGAAGTAGCTGAGAGACATAGATGATGGTGGAACTGGGAGTTGGTGTCCATTGTTGTGATCGCCTGCCGGCGCCGATGTTCGATGCTTTACCTACAGCGGGGGAAACAATGATCAAGGCAACTAGCACTTCATACATATAATACTAATACTACACACCTTCTCAGGCGTTGTTCTCGCTCGCTTTGGGATTGTGCAACTGTAGCACGATCTTCACCGTTTTTCACTCTGTGTTACGCTCCATTCAACAGATCGGAAGGTACGTTACGTAATGGAAATGGCTTGTGGTGCTCCCACTGCGGCGTTTCAGATTGCCGGAGGCAGCTCTGGATTATGCGGGGCCAAGTGTATTAACTCGTCGACTCTAAAATTGGCTTCTAAGGGGTGTGCCTCCCGACTGGAGATGAAGCCCTTACTTCACTTGGCTCCACAAGCCGTCAAACGAGCTCCGGGTACGCTGCTCATCCACTGGTTATGTTGGATCTGCTTGCTATGTGTATTGTTTTATAGATTCGACCTCTTAAGCTAGGCATTCTGTGGATCTGTAATAATGGTTACTTCTTCTTCGTGTCTTCTTTTTACAATGTTTTGTTTGAGGTTTCTTTTATGCGGCTCCTTCGCCCGGGTGGTTGGGGATTTTCTAGATTTATCTCTCAACTACTTGTTTTTCTTCTGGATACTCAATTAGTCGGCATCGGTAGCTACAAGATTCAATTTTCTTTTGGTTTGTTAGGCCGCTACTGTTACTTAAAATGGCAGAGATTTGACTTTTTTCTGTTGAGACCCCCGATCAGTACGTGGATGTTACAAATACTCGTAGCTGAGAAGGCAACCATTTTATTCAAGCTGAAATTTGAACTTGTGTTATCGTGGACCGCTAGATGACGGCTTTGCAGGCAATAAATACTCCATGTTGTTAACAGAAAGGAAATGCCACTTGCCGTGCCCTGTTCTGTGTTCCTGGAAACCTAAAGATCTTCTTAAAAGGTTCTTGCCATAGTTTATCAAGCTTGAATTTTGAAATCAGTTTATTGTCAGGTTAGTCGTCATTGAGACTAATTTTGACCGCAGACAATTCTGAAGTAACTGGGGTTTTATTCAGAAACATCTATCCAAGCTGAAATAAGAATTATTTGGAGCAAATATGTATTTTAAGAAGTGTAGAGACCCTGGCAATTTTTTGAAGTTTTGAATTTTTAATGGGTCAAGTTTGATCCAAGCTAAGCACAATTTTTCATTATTCTTCATATTATTTATCAAGAAATGGCAGATTATCAAAGAAAGAGTATTGTTTCATATACATTTAGTAGAGTTCTGATAGATTTAGGAAAAGTGAACACAAGCTGCTGTACCCACATTCATATCAGAGCTCGGGGCTTTGGCTGTATTTGAAGAGCCTTATGATACCATCTTAAAGATGGTGCTATGGTCTTATACTAGACCATGACTCTTTCCTGATGACATCTCAAACACGTTATCAGGGATCATTTAGCAGACAGCTTTATACAATAGATAACACTTATAATTTTGAGGAGGGGTAGATATGGTTTACCTCCCATTTCCTCTCTTTTTGTTGTCCATATCTGGTGGCAACAGATCATCCTTTGTATTGTACCTTCAACTATTTGGATATTTATTTGTTTAACCTAATTTATGTAAGGTTTTGAACCCTGATATCTGGTGGCATCAGATCATCCTTTTTTATTGTACCTCTAACTGTTTGGATATTTATACATGAAACCTTATGTATTTAAGGTGTTAATCCCTGATAACTGGTGGCAGCAGATCATCCTTTGTAGTGTGCCTCCAATTATTTGTATTTTTAGATGTAAAACCTTATGTATTTAAGGTTTTGATCCCTGATACTGGATTCTGCTGGAAACAGATGCATATACCTGTATAAGGCCCTGATCCAAGTATGGTCTGTTTACGGGTACCATACTAACTAGCAAATACATTTCTTTCTACAGGTTCATCTGAGTAGCAAAACGTCCCTTTATGCAGGATCTGCTCGGGTAGTGCCTGGGTTAGTCTATCGCGACTGGTCATATCATGCCCTGGTAGTACTAGGGGCGAGTCCATCCGAGGTCCCAGTTTTCTTTTTTTCAATGAAAAAACTGAAACAAATGTAAAACCTAAATATTGCAACATGTGGTTTGACTACTGACTACTGCTCTTGTATGAATGTATGCTTTCTACAGCAGCACCAAACCCAGGTAAAAACAATCAGTGAACTGCAGTTCCTAAATCCGAACCAGCAATTTAGGTTTTGAGGTTCATACCTCTGTTTGATCCATTTTATCTCATCTTTAGGTAAAAGATGCTTCAAACGCTCCTTTACTTCTATTTTTGTCAACGTACATTGAGTTCCATTAATCAATTTGGCATATATATAGATATTCATATAATTTCTTTTGCTTTCTGAATGCCCTTTAGCTTGATATGTGTTTACAAGTAATTTGTGTACAAATGGATCTTGCTTGCTTCAAAACATAAAAAGTAAAACATATCATATAACATAGCGTGATATGTGTATTACTAGTAGTTTATCACATAAATAGGTCTTGTTTGCTTCAAAACACAAAAAAATTATGATATAACGTATAAGCTATAAATATCCTCTATTCAATGAAATAGGATTTTAGTATTTGCTACACATTGTTTAAAAGCACAAAGATTTAAGTCAAAGGTACCAAATTTGGGTATAGGCAACATCGCTATAGATAAAATTATATTTATCCATATAAGTATGGAAAACTATACATGCAGCTCATATGCCATCGTTGCAACGAATTAAACATCTAGATATCTAATTGGAGAATTATGTGGCACTTAAGTCACAAATATTGTTTTAGACCTTCATTTGTAATCTGCTTTTAAGGCATTTATGGATGATAAAATTCTGTTTATCCATAGGAGCATGGCAGGTTATCAGTCAGATCAAGAAGTCCTCTCTGCAACAAATCAAACTCCAATTCAGGTATCAAATTTAAGAATTATGTGGACTGAAGTTGCAGGTACTGTTGTTGACCTAGTTTGTAATCGTCTTTCAGGACATTGATGGTGTTATTACACCCTCATAGAAGGTCTAAATCTCACAAAATTTGACGTAGAAATCCAGAAGTTCTTTTCAGTGCAAGAACTTCCAACTGATTTTATATTTTTCCTTGAACGCATTCTTTCTGCGACACAAGGCACTGAAAAATACTTCATAGGAATACTAGTTTTGTGGTCAACATTGTTAGGCTATATCTCCTAATTCATGCAAATCTATACAGGCAAGTCGTCCTCAGGTTCGAATTTGTCAGGATATATCTCCTTGCTCATAGATCTTAATCTGATGAGATTCTTTGAAGAGAAACTTGAGGGAATCTACTTCATAATGTAACATGTTATTCTTGATTCTGATACTCCTATGAGAAGTTTACATTCTGGATCATAAAATATTGTTTTCTATATTTGTACGTGATTTGGCCTTACTCTATACCATTTACCGTTCCTCAATTCCACAAGACGAATACAAAACTTGAGATAATCAGAAATGTACTCGTTATGAATAATAATATGACTTCTTTTATCCACACAGTAGAGAAGGATCCTAATAGTAGAGAAAGGCTCACCTGCAACCAAGCATGAAGGAAGATTCCTTGAAGATGCAAAACAAAAAAAATAGTATAATAGTGAATTATGTTGTTCTGCTTGAATAGATATGATAATGACTTAAGTTATGTTTTTCCAAAAACAGAGTATGCCTATTTATATCACTTGTAAGGATGTCCAACTTTCATGGTCAATGCACTCAAGACTTAATTAATGTATTGGACATCATCATCCTAATTAAGCTTAACTAATTGACCAAACAAACTATTAAGACTTCATAACATGAGATAATAGCTATATTGACCCTTGGGAGGGCAACATTCCGTACCCCTTAGAAAGCTTTGCCTTGGACTCACTGGTTCTGTGGTGGCCCTAATTGATTTATGTGCTGCTTGTATGACGTGGGTTATTCTTCTATTGCGTCTCTACTTCTGATACATTTGTTAGGTCATTTTGGACTCAACCCTCTAATTGGCATTGAGGAATAGAAAAGCATATCTGACAACATTATATAAATTGCAATGGCAATTTCATGGACAATGCACTCGAGACTTAATTTTTAAGGGCTCCTAGTAAGCCATTGAAAGAGCAGATTAAACCTGTATTTATATTTTATTTTTCCTTAATTCTATCTTTATGTAAATTGTTTTGATATAATACAATAATTCGTCTTTTCTTTACAGTTGTCAATGACTCAATGTAACTTATTTGTAGCAACAATAGTGCAAACTACAATTGGAATTGATTGCAAAGTAACACTTGAGTTTACATTTTTATTTCAAATTGCATGACAACAAAGTAAGATATTTCTTAAATTTGTTGTATTCAAGCAAACATTTCTGAAAATACAAATAGAAAAAAATTATTTACAAACATATGCATTTTGCTTTAATGAAGTACATATTAATTTGTCCCTAAATTTAAATACATCGCATTTCAGTATGATGTTCACCCATCAGTAAACAAGACACAGAATATCAAATTTTACAAACACAAAATCTCTCATGTACTTATAGTATATAGAACACGGTAAAATTCTACCCATCCAGCCATGCAAATAAAGAGGCATGGGTCGCCACCCAACCATTGTCATCATTAGGTGTTTAACCCTAACCAGCCCACAAACCTGAAGGGATCCACCAAACAAGCAGCCTGACAGAATACTCTTACAAGGATACACAAAGGAATCTAAAAATGACCCGATTGGGATAACACCTAGGACAACCTATGAAGCCACCTCATAGACATGTGGGGTTTCCTACTTTTGCAACACCAAAAAACCATAACAGCAACAAAAAAATAACCCAAAAGAGAATACAAGTTTCTGCCACCCAAGCAGTCAACAACTGGAGGAGAGGATGTCTTCGGTCACATAATTTAGATTTTCCAAAACAATCTCAAACTTTCTTCGATTCCTGCAGACATTGTTCCTCCAACATCCTCATAAGGACCAAAAAGCAACTCTCCCGACTGCCCCAAGTCCAATAGGGTATTTAGAACCAAGGGATTAGCAAGGAGCCTCCATAGATCCCATATATTCACATTCTCTCATAAACCAGCATAACCCTGCATACAACCAATCCTGCAAATCCATAAAAATTTAAATGGGATGAACCTGAGAAAAATAGAGACAAACAAGCCATCATAAGAGATCAACATGGCAACCTCAAACACGACTCATAATTTTAAAGCTGTCTTACATAAAGGATACACAGTTGAATCATTAGGCACTCTTACATAACTTCATGGACTGTGGAAAAGCTGTACCAACTATAATTTTAAAGTAATTCAGCCTCAAAGGCTCAACCAAACACAAAAAAATTGAAGATGAAATCAACTTCAACATAATTAAAAGGACAAAAGAAAAGAGCAAGGAAGTCTGTAACACATGATTCAAGAGAGAATTCAAAAAAATGCAATTAAATGGCTAGGGGGACCTACCTTAACTCCACCGTCTGGCTACTCTTGCTTCACTAGCTCCTTTCTCCTTTCTCCTCTAGTTCCTCCTCTCTCCTCTAGCTCCCTTATCTTCCAAAATCAACCAAATTTGTAGAAAAAGAAATTTTCAGCTTATATAGAGGGGACATTCTTTTTTGCTAATGGAAAGGGGGCACGTGCCCTTTTTCTTTCCTTTCTTGCATGAGCTCCTTTTGGAGTTACTAAACTTCTAGGGACTCAACTTATGGTTAAAAGGTCCCTCCTGGAAACACTTTTCTAGCCCTACACACTTGTTAAAGAAGGGGTATAAGGATGAAATCCGAATTTACATTTTTATTGTCTTTTCAATTCCCTAGGACATGGGTTAGAAGGTGTGCATCTAAATGAACCTCTTCTTTCCTAACCCCTAATCTCCTAGCAGACTAATCATATAGGGTTTTTGAAAAAAGAAAAAAAAAAAAAAGGATAAAAAGTGTTTCGGGAATAGAAAGTGAAAGTGATGTGGCAATGTGGTTTTAGGGGTTCCCCTTATCCCCTCTTCATTTTTCCACTGCACCTGAAACCTGCACACTTATTACACGTATCAGTAAGTCCAAGTGAGATAACATATACATAAAATCCTCAAATATCGAATTAGTCTGTACATATATCTAAGTATGATATCACTACACATGCGTTGAACACATCATAATTGGATAGCAGAGTAATCATACCATGCAACTTGACAGCATTACATCATATGTTTAACTAGCCATTATTTTGCGTTATGTTAATAATGATCCATGCCACAAATTAATAATTGTGCTTAAGCATTCATGCATCACAATTGCTAAGTGCAATAAGAGATAACTACAAATGGTTCACTGATATGTCTAGAAAACACATGTACGCACATGGTGAAACTTAAGTCTCAAGGCGGAGATGATACTGTTACATTTATACAATCCAAAATCCATATACAGATTGTGAGACGGTCAAAATATACAATGAAGCATAAAGTAGTAAAAGTTTATCAGTCCATGGGTCAAACTGGAGAAAAGAAAGGTGGAATGGGGTATCACATGGTTAATTTTTGTTGGTTATCTTAATTCTAATCTAACCCAATTAATTGACGTAGCAAACTATTAAGGCTTCATTACATGGAATGATAGATATGTTGGCCCTTGGTTCATGGATTTTGTTATGACCCTGTTCAATCAATGTGCCGCTTTTGTATTCTGTGGGTTTTGCTTTTATCGTACCTTATGATACATTTGTTAGGTCATTTTGGACTCAACACTCTATTAGATAACGAGGAATAGAAGAACATATCCGGCAACATTAGTATTGGTTTTTATCCCTGCTTTACAGGCATTGGTGGATATTCTGTGCATGCAAATTAGGGTCTTTGGGTGCGGTATACAAATATTTGCACTAAAATTTTCAAATATGTACTGTACTTTTGGAAAATTACTGCATCACAATGTGATTAGCATTGCATGATATTAAAAATTTGACTTTAGGAGGGTGACAATTCCTTTCATAATGATGATCTGTTATTCTATATTGTATCCTACATTACCAATTCAGCAAGTGCTGTATTTTGTACAGGTTTTGCAAAAGCATTGGCAGAAGATGATAATGGAAAATCATCTGAACTTGTAGTCTGCTTTGGGGAAATGTTGATTGATTTTGTCCCAACCATTTCTGGGGTTTCGTTAGCAGAAGCACCTGCATTCAAAAAGGCTGCAGGAGGAGCTCCTGCCAATGTTGCAGTTGGCATATCAAGACTTGGAGGTTCATCCGCATTTGTTGGAAAGGTAGAAGATGATGATAGTCTGAAACTATAACAAATCAATTCACAATAAGATGTTTGGCCAATTGGATCTCAAACTCTGAAATGTACTCTGTAGCCGTTGCATTTCTCACATAAATTTTTACTTTTTAATATATTGAGTCAAAAGAGGGTACATCATATTTGTAACAGTTGATTTGTTTAATGTGTTATTGGTTAACCTATTTCAGCTGGTCAACTTACTAACTTTTCCCTTTTTCATGGATAATCTGTGTTCAGGTGGGTGAAGATGAATTTGGATATATGCTTGCTGATATTATGAAAGAAAATAATGTAGAGGACAGAGGCATTCGTTTTGATCCTGGTGCTCGAACTGCTTTGGCATTTGTAACATTAAGAGCTGATGGTGAACGAGAATTCATGTTTTTCCGAAATCCCAGTGCAGATATGCTATTAGATGCATCAGAACTTGATGTGGACCTTATCAAACAGGTAATGCTAGAAATCATTAATTAGAAATATATATTTCATGAAATATGTTTCGACATGCCTCAACTTTTCATTAAGTTATTGATGAATCGTCAATGATCTGTCTGTCTTTGATCCTGTCATCCCATCCTGTCAAATTTTTGACATGGTCAACTAATGATTATTTCCGATTACAGGGAAAGATTTTCCATTACGGATCAATTAGTTTGATTGCAGAGCCCTGTAGGTCTGCACATTTGGCAGCAATGAAAATGGCTAAAGATTCTGGAAGTTTATTGTCCTATGATCCTAATCTGAGGCTGCCATTATGGCCTTCAGCAGAGGCAGCTCGGGAAGGTATTTTGAGTATATGGGATGAAGCAGATATAATAAAGGTATATCATTAGGAGTTTTTCTTTTGATATTTCACCATGCACATTGAGGACAAATCACATTCATTATACATTTTGGTAAATAACCATCAGTACTGAGCAAACAGATTAGATTTGGTAATAGTGCTTCTGTTTGTTGGGGTTCTTGTATCGCAGGTAAGTGAGGATGAAATAACATTTTTAACACAAGGCGAAGATCCATATGACGACAATGTTGTACGCAAGCTTTTCCACCGAAACCTTACGATGCTTCTTGTCACAGAAGGCCAAGACGGCTGTAGATATTACACAAAGGTATAATTGACCTTTGATATAATTATACCGTGATTTGTTAGGTTGTGATTTGGCTTTTATGATACGATAACTGAAACATGAATGTGTCACTTGTTTAACAGGATTTCAGTGGGAGAGTTGGTGGTCTCAAAGTGGAAGCAGTGGATACGACAGGTGCTGGTGATGCTTTTGTCAGTGGTGTTCTTACCCAGTTGGCCTCTGACCTGACCATAATTCAGGTTTTTCCTTTTACCAGAAAAAATAGGGCTTGTATTTCATGAATATAAAATAATATAAATCAAGAATTTGCATCGTATTGGAAGGCATTTTTTTCCTAATCAAGTAAGAAGGCTGTTTCTTTCTAATATTTATTGTAAAAGCTATTTCTTCCTGATCAAGCAAGAAAAAGCTAGCACTTCTGCATATATAATATTAATTGTAAGGCTATTTTTTTCTAATCAAGAAAGAATCGCTAAAATGTCACATAGGACAAGACTTAAACACAATGAACGATATCATTAACAAAATCAAAACGACGTACAGCATCACCTTTATTCCTTTTAGCCTCCGCTGAGAATAAACCTCCGATCTATTTCTATTCCAAAATTTCCTTCCAGCTCTAAAATCTCCTCACATACGTATTCCTCTAGAAAATAGTTACATGCTGAAGAGTAATTCTTGCCGTACGCATCTCTAGTTTTTCAGAAAAAATGAACCTCTACAGATGAAAGAAATCCCCCCCTCTAGCTTGGAAACACCGTGTATTATAATTGCCATCAATAAATCGGGCAACCATGATTTGACTTTTGTTGACAACTGGAAATAAACGCTGCATTCATAGTAACAGCCAGAGCAATCTATCAAGTAACTGCCTATTTACTGCTGTGGTGGAATATTAAATGCCCTTGTTGTGGTGGAGTTTTAAATACCCTTTTTCAATCGCTCACCATCCTCTAAAGATTGTTCATTAAGTACTAAGATTGTTCATCAAGTGAGATAACTTTGTAACTGTCGCTGACCATTCAGTTAGCCTCTGATTTGGTGGTGAATCATCGAATGATTTACATCAGAAATACACAATTTTAGTTTGAATTGGAAATACAGAACTTTGAGTTCTTTAAACCCTTCATATTGAGCATCATAAACATCATGGAAAAAATAAGTCTTGTTTGGACATGGCCAATGTTACTGATTTGTAATTCCAAACAATCTGACTTTTTTGTTTCACTGCAGGATGAAACACGATTGAAGGAGGCACTACAGTTTGCTAATACCTGTGGTGCAATTACTGTTACTGAAAGGGGAGCGATCCCAGCTTTGCCCACAAGAGAGGCAGTACTAGCAGCTTTACCAAAAGTTCTTGCCTAGTTATTTTTAATTAGATTTTCCCTCAGAACTATCCCAAAATCAGTAATAATTAGACTGAAGTTCCTCAATGATCAGGCAGAGGATTTCAGTTTATATTATTTGCATATTAGACAGCTCTATTGAGCACTCCAGCTCTGTGACGGGAACCGTGGAATTTCAGTTTGTTTGATTCTGCTATAATGCATGGATGTATTTTTGCTTGTGAGTTTATTGTGATTTTCTTTTCACATAACTCTTTCCAAGCTGTTTCTTACCTGTTGTCTGGAGTATATAATTTCAGGCGGGATTTTCAATTTCTTATGTACGAATTATTTTAGCAGGCTTAAAAATATTAGCTCAGTTGAAAGTCACTAATTTGTATACTTGAAAGTCAAATTTCTTACCGTGAAAGGAGTGAGCAATAATCTACAATTCCTCACACAATTATAGCAAAACTGCTCTCATTAACATGAATTTTAAGAGGGCTAGAACATGCATAACTCTTTTATCGTATATGAATATGTCATTATAGATATTAAAAGTCCTTGAGTGTAATATTTGAATGAATTGAAAATAATACATTCCATAGCTAAATCTCAATCAAAATAGAGTAAATAGGAAACTACATTTTCTATAACTCTATTCTACTTGAAGTTTCAACAATTTCTGTTAAAACTTAGAAAACAAAAAAGTTGCAATAATTTCCATTAAAACTCCAACAATAAGTTTAACACTATGTGAAGTTCATCAAGGGCAAGACCAACAAACTAACAGATCAGAAAATCACATATTATTAGTGTTTCTCCAAATTCCCAGTACCGAGGGACACAAGGATGGCAAGGAAATGGCTATGTCAATAACATAAACAAACTAAAAGAAACTTGAATTTGTGAAAATAAATACAATGCACTGTATTTGCAATGATAATCCTCCCCATCTAGCCTTCAGTGGTATGTATATACATAGGTAGTTGAGCACCTAACTTCGCGCTTCTCAAAATATTATGTGGAAATTTCAAGTCACACCCAATTTTTAACAACTGTTTACTTGGCAAGTCCCTTGCTCATAATTAAGGTTTTAAGGCCACAGCAGCTGCTTTTTGTCGAGGTGTCCAAAAAGGCCCAAAAAAAAGTGAGATCTATACTTGTGCATTAAATCATGTTTTATTAGTGTGCTGATGTGACATCACATGATTTGTTGCTTTTTAGATCTAAGGAATACATTTCATTCAATTACGGGTAGTCATCATCAACACTAACAACTTTAAAGTCACAACTATTGATTCAATATTGTTAAAATTATTGAACATTAAATCAACAAATGCTATAACAACTATTAGAACATGCTCATAGATCCTCTTCCCTATGTCATTTCCCTTATAAAATTACCTTATTAAAGGCGCTTGATGGGGCAACCAGTCATGAAAAAAGGGGATGTACCTTCCAAGTCTTTGGGACGTTTGTGGTCACTGAGGCCCACTGGAATTTTTCCCCATGGAATGGTGCATATTATCACTGATTAATAGAATCCACACTCAATATAGTGGAGGCAGTCTATTGCCCACATACCTTAGAACTTGATACTTGTTATGAACACTTATAATTGTATGATAGTGGGCTCAAGTCAATTTTTTTATGCGATTCTTGTAATCAAGTGGCAGCCTTACGAATTAAAGATAAATAATTATATAATTGAAATGTAAGTGCTGAAAAAATAGGATGCAAGGGATTTTTGCTTAATGCCATCCGTTCATGGCAGCCGGATAAGGACAACCAGGCCATTCATGCACAAGACAAATCAAAATAAGTGTACAATTAATCATCGTTCAGTTCCTAAAATCAATGTTTTCAACATCCAATTATCATTTCTTGCAGACTGAGTGTGGTCTGTTGCACAAAGGAAGATAACAACTTCCTCTTCTCAACTTGTACCATAAGAATGTTCGTTGGAATCGGTTTTTAGACTACATGTTTTTTAATGAGTAAAGATTTAGTTGGTTTGTTTTAGAGAAAGTGGCAGAGCTCCCCGTGAGTAGCTCACTGAAGAGCTTGAGCTTGTCTATGTTTATATTGTACTTAAAACTAGATTTTGAATATTTGTATTAATTTGATTTTTTAATTGTGTTTATTATATTCTAGTAAATAATATTTTTACAACCCAACTCATACATTCATTGTAATGTAGAAATTAATAATAGCAATTATTTTTATTTTAAATTTTGGTGAACTTGAAGTTTTGATATAAAAATGTTCTTTTTCATTCATTTTTCTTCCAAAATAAAAATAATTGGGCCACTGCCTCAAACCTCACTCCATAATCTCAATGGAGAAAAATGGTGGCATTCAGCTAAATTGCATACTCTTTTCTTAGCTAATTTTCTATCTTCCATTGTTTCTCATAGATTATTCTAGTTCTTTCTCATGGAATATTTTAAATGAATATATCATGCACTATGATTTGTTCTCTTATTTCATTGATTCCTATCCCTATGTATTTATTGATATAGTGTCCATGATACCTCTACATGTTTCATGCATGAGATCCTTGAATTCTTCTCTATTTTTCTTTATAGTTGTAGATCTTATGTATATCTTCTTTTCTATATTTAAGGACTTCACTATATTTATCTCCATGACCTATCAAGATAATAAATTGTATGGGTAGATGATTTTGATAGCCATTCTATTATATTTTGTTCCACTTCTCATCCTATTGAGAATTCTTCTTCTTCCATTGCATCTCCCATAGTCCATGATGGTAACATGTAGCTTTCCATTCCCTCCTTTATTTGGTTGTATTTTCAAAAAAATTGTACCTCTTAAAGGATGTTGAGGACTCCTCTTCCTTCATCACCTATGAGGATTCTATTCTTACTATTGATAGTATATCTTCACCACATAATTGTCAAACTTCTCTCAACAATGTTTATTTCAATGCCTTTGGCGACTCTTCTTCAAGTGATGATGAAATTCATATCGCTACTAATTATTTCTCTTGGAAAGATGGATTATTTTCTTGTTCATTCCCTCCTTTCTCTTTAGAGGATGAAATCTCTCTTGCAAACAATGTTAAGAATGCTACAATCATTCATGACTTAAGTTACATTGGCCTAACATTTTTCGTTGGTAGATTTTGATCATCCTTTTTATGATCTTGTACCTACTATTCTCTCTTCTATATCTAACCCATATCTTCTATACTTAGATCATTTTTATTAAATTCTCCACCTTTTCCTACTGCCACTTCTATACAACTTTATTTTTTGGAAACATCAACATTTATTTCTTGTGAGCCACCTCTTGTTGCTACTTCTACCTCTACATGGTTATTCTCTCCTTTATCTTTTTAGATTTTCACATAATCTTCTCTTGTTAGTATGGGATCTCTTTCTTTTGACAAATATAATGTCCATGGTGATCTATTACATCATGTGAAACATTTCTCCACCATATGCTTGACTCATATATGTGATGAATGTCTTGGATTTTTTTTTCTTGGAACATTAATATATATTTCCTTAGACTAGTTCTACACCTTACCTATTAGTTATATACACTATTTTTTTTTATGTTTATTATGCCTTTGTTTCTCACTTTAAATATAAAATAGAGCCTAGATTCTCTCTTACACACTTGGTTTGATAAAAACAAGGCATTGATGAGAGTGTTGAGGGCTTCACTTCTTGATTATTTTGATTTCTTGTTTTATGGTGTTTTCATCCCTTTGATGGCCTTATTATACCTCTTTTCCATGATAAATCATTTCTACATATCCTACATACTATGAACATTATTTGAGCAGTTTTGCTCTTTCTAACATAGTTATATGTTAATGATATCACATTTCTACAAATCCATATTGGTTTTTGTTAGATGATTTCTGGATTTGATTGTGTAGAAATCAATGTTTCAGATCACACTCTGTGATCCAACATTAGAATAGTTGAGCGCTCAAAAAAAAAAATGATAAGTTGCAGACCAAGAACTAACTAAAAGGACCAAGGAGATAGATGAGGGGGAGAGAGTGGCACGTATAACAAGGACCAAAGAAGGTATCCATTGGACCACTTGGATGAATAGATTATCTTAATTAAAAAGGTCACAAGATTTTTTTTTGGTGAAAACATAAAGTAGAGAAAATAAAATCAGATCAAACAATTAGGAGACACAAAAAAAGAAATTTATAAGTCCCTTATAAGCATGAGACAAATGAAAATTAAAAATGATAATAAGAATAAATTAATTGATCTTATTTAATTTTATGAAATTAAATTAGTTCAACTTTGATATAAATAAAAGCTAAAAATTTAATTCTTTTATTCATTTTAATTATTCAATTATAATGACATTTTGTTATACAAATAAGGATGTTATTAACAAATTATATTATACTGCAAGAAGTTCAAGTTTGTTCTAGTTTTTTATATATGTAACTAAAGACTATTATATATAAATATATAATAAACTAGAAATAACATAGTGATGAAATTGAAGAAAAAAGATAATTAGTATATTAAACAAGCAACTAAATAAATACAATCAAACTTGATAAAAAAACACATCTATTTACAAACATAAAGTAAAGAAAATAAGAATTAGTTCAAACAATTAGGTATTCGTAAATTCCTTATGGATAAGAGACCTGCAATAAGAAATTTATAAATTCCTTATATATGAGACATATGATAAGAAATTTATAAGTCCCTTGCCTGTATGAGACAAAAGAAAAAGAAAAATAATTAATGATCTTATTTAAATTTAAGAATTGAATTAATTTATCTTGATAAATATGAAAGCTAAGAATTCTAATTCTTTTATTCATTTTAATTATTGAATTAAGACTATTGCCTTAATCAAGGTTTTAAGATTCATACAAAAAATATAAATAATTAATTGATCTTGTTTCATTTTTAAGATTTGAAAAACTACAATGATGAAATTGAGGAAAAAGCTAAAAAGAAATAAATTTATTATATTGGAGGAAAAATAAAAACACTAAACTGAAAGAAATTAAAGTTAAAAGAAAAGGAAGGATCAAAATGAAAAAAGATAGAATAAATACTTCAATTGAAAAATGAAAATCCTTGAAACAAGGTTTAAAATCAAAAAGTTTGATTGAATAATGTGAGGGAGCAAGAACGAAATTAAATGAAATTAACACCTAGGAATAAGAATGAAATAAAAATAAAAATAAAGATTATTTTAATTGAGGCAAGATTATAGCTAAGTAAAAAAGAATGAAAAGAAAATGAGCCGGTAAATGTTTATGAATTAAAAAGCAAGGAAAGAGAAAGATTATAAAATAAGCTAATTCAACAAATGAGGAAATAAAAATGCCAATAACATGAAGATTAAAGCAAAAGAAAAAAGAAATTTTTTATTAAGTGAAAAAATAGAGAGCTAAAAATGAAAGAAAGAAAGAGGCCAATTACCAAGACAATGCACACCCACAAAACAGGGAAATAGAAGCAAAACAATGAAAGGATAGGCATGACACAAGGATAGAAAATTTGGGGGGGGGGGGAAGGAATGGGAAGGCAAAGAGGGAAAAGAGGAGAAAGGAATTAACGAGAGGTGGGCAACTGGTGGGTTCTTAGGTTGGCTAACAAGGGGTGCCAAGAATGAATCAACCTCCACCCCTCATCATGATTGAGGTTTGAGGGGTGATTGTTGATTCCAATGGCTGCTTTGAGTTTTCTCTTGAAGAAGTTGTCTTCTTTGAACACGATTTTTGTGTTTTCTAAAAAAATATGGTGTTTTGTAGAAAAGGAGTGGTCGACTAGGGAGGATTTGACAACAAGCTCATGCCTAATGTTAGCAATATGCTCTTTGATCCTGATGCTAAATGAGCGACCGGTCTACCCTATATAAGGAGTGCCACAAGAGAAAACAACCTTATAGACTCGCGAGTCGAGGAAGATGTCCTTAGAGTCTTTAAGAGAAGGGATCCAATTTCTCAAAGTTGCAAAAGGCTTGAATGCACAATGGAGGCCTTTTTCAAGCAGGATCTTTGATTTTTTTGGGATAAGACCTCGATGTAAGGGATGGATCTGCCTAAGAGGTTAGAGTGACAGTTAGGTTTGGGGATGGAAAGGACGCTCACCTTGGCTCGATTAAAGGCTCTAGATATTTGCTTACTTGAGTACCCATTCAATTTGAAAACTTGATGTAGATGGGTCAACTCGAGGTTTAAATTTTCCTCATCACAAATCCTATAGGATCTTAATGCTAGGGTTTTAAGGACCCCACTTTTTTGGTTGGGGTGATGATGAGAAGAGGAATGGAGTTATATGTTCCATTGATATTGACCGAATCCTCCTAGATCATCCTTGCCTCAAATATTATGAAATCTTTCCTACTCATCCACCCATGGATCCCTCTTTTTCCTTCTCTACGCTTACCCAAAATGATTCCTATCCATCTAAACATAAACCTAAATCCTATGCACCTCTTTTTGACCTTCCTAAGCACATCTTACCCATCCTCTTAACATACAAGTTCATAACCCTTCCACCTATCAAATTCAAACATCCTCCTAGGTGTGGTCCATCATTCCTTTCATATGCATACCATAGAATGAACTTGTCCACTCAACTAATTTTTTTCATGCTTTAAAATCTAAAGGTCAAAAATTTCTCAACAAGGGTGTCATTCCTCTTTCTTAATATATGCCTCTCTCATATTCTCTTGAGGATGCTACTCCATTGGTAGATAAGAACAAGCACATTACCAATTTTTAGGCCTCTTTTATACCCTTTATATCCCCTATTTTTATCATTATAGATACACTTATTCCTTCTTTTGTTGATGAATCGTTTTAGTCTATTATTAACATTCCTCCTATAACTTCTTTATTAATTCATGCTACTTCTCTACCTATAAAGAAATATCTTCTTCATTATCCTTTTGAGGTGGACATGGAAGTACTAGCATGCCACTTCTCCTTTATCATTGGTTGGTTCTTATTTAACTTGGTTGTTTTGATACTTTCTATATGACACACATGACTCTTTTTCTCCACTTATTTCCATTTCATGAGAGCACAATATGGGTGCAACCATCTTTTATCTTTGGACACAATACAACCATATTTATCTTTTTTGTCCTCACCCATATTATAGGGGCATAGATAACTTATATTTTGGGTAAATTACCTATATGAATCCTTCTTAAGGAGCTCCTTTCATTATCCCCTTTTATCTATCTTAAAATTAATTACATATACTTCTATGAAATTTAATGGGGACATAAATCTACCATTCTCACATTACATAAATCTACCATTCTCACATTTTGGCATACTTTCATAGAATTTATAATTTATGTTCACAAGTATAGAGTTTGCTTATATGTATCCACCCTTAGTAAGATTACCTAGCAACAAAGAACACTATTCCAAGCAATCCTTGGTATCATATTTTGCATATAATCCACCTAGCAACAAAGCACACTAGTCCATGTGACTTATATCCAATATTTTTACTTTTTATGGATCACATAGCTATAAAGAATGCTAGTACCTATGATTCATAAAATTATTGTATAGTATTGAGCAATAGAGAAATCTAGACCTTGAACCATACCTTACATTTTCCCTATAGTAGAGCACATTAGGATTAATCTTTTCATTTTATTGCAATAGATCATGATATAAAATGCTTGGTTTTTCTTTATTCTTTGTTCTTGTGTATGTTTTCTAAATATTTGTTAGTTCTCTTTGGAGGTCCCATGATACCCTTGTAGTTTCATGGATACAAGAGGAGCTCAATATTGTGCAATTCCTTTGTTTGTATCTACATTTCTTCCATATGTTTTCTATTCTACTTTCATTATATTTTGGGGATGATGAAAATTATTGATATAACTTTCACATCAAGGTCTCTTTCATGCTGATGCAAAAAAATATTTATTTGTTTACTACATTCCCTATTTTTTGTGTATGTGTTAT
This sequence comes from Sequoia sempervirens, assembly GCA_007258455.2. Taxonomy (NCBI): domain Eukaryota; kingdom Viridiplantae; phylum Streptophyta; class Pinopsida; order Cupressales; family Cupressaceae; genus Sequoia; species Sequoia sempervirens. The sequence continues at coordinate 84,249,888 of VDFB02000002.1, read as the reverse complement.
ATGTGTATTAGATTATATATGATTTATTAATAGTCTTAGATATTTCTTTAATGCTTCTATTTTATAGGTATCATACGCAAGTTTTCATTGTCTAACATGTGGTTTTGCAAACTCTTAGCCTAGGGCATGGATTCCTCACTTGAAGAATCTCACATATCCTTTTTGTATCCTCCAAATTTTTTTATTTTTTATACTTTAGCATATCAATATCACTTACTAGCACCAACCCAGAGGTAAAATATACTATTAAAAAAATTATCTATAATTTTGACACTACAATTTATTATTGTTTTAGTGTCCATTCCCATAGCATGTTTTAGGGATTATTTTAGCCTAGCCCTAGCCTTTTCCTTTAGTATATTTCTAAATTTTTGCATCACATTTTGATTCTTTTCATAAACCTAGAACCACTTGTGCAATTTTGAGAATTTTCTTGGTGATGTGAAGGCAACATGTAGGCATCTACATGATGCACTAGGATCCAAAAAGTTTTCAAAATTTAATTGTTGGGTTCTCACCTAGCTACTTGCTATCACTTTTTATAATTCCTATTTATCTTAAAATTCCTTTCAAATCTAAATGTGACACTTTAAATTTGATATAGAAATTAAAAAAAAAACTTTTAGATCTTAACTCTCCAACACATGCAACTCTCTCTCTTGGTTGCACTCTATCTTTCAAACCTCCATTATTGAATCCTTTTGAGGCCACATTCTATTATATTTTTATTGACAATTCCAAGTGTTCACTTCTTTCTTCTTTATCTTGTTGGTAAAGTTGTTCTAGTAAGTATTCATTCCTATTTGAATAATACTATTGCTACTTATTTATCATATTTGATTCTAAATTTTTCTTGGAAAACCTCATTTTGACCATCATCTCCTCTTGTTCAATAAAAATACACATTAGGTAATTACTCCTCATTGACCAACGATCTACCACTTATAGTTTTATTTCATAATCATTTCTTCTTCCTAGATGCACATAGGCTAAGTACACACTCTCCATTATCTATTTTCTATTTGACTACTCTTGGAGGTCAAAATACCAAACTAGGGGCTTGACCATTCTTAGCAAGCTCCCAATTAGTCACCAATAATTTTCTTGTCCCTAGCTATATATTTTAGTTTAATATTTATTTTGATTTAGTTTGTTTGGATCAATTTCTAGAATTTTTGAGCTATCTAATACTTCCCTTGTTTGTTCATTTTCTTTGTCCCCTATTGTACATAAAAATCCTAAATCTATGAAATAATAGAGTTTTACAAGGTTTCTAGATGCTAGTCCATGATTGGGAGGATATAAATTAAACCAAAATGGTGATGCATCATAGATGTCCACACAATGTGATATCATCTAACATGGTAATATTTTAAGGTTGATTACCAGGTACGTATCAAGTTATTTCTTAGCAATAGCCTTAGTTTTTATTTCACACAAAGTATATTCAATGCAATATGTGTTCTTTCTTTGACCTTGTTAGTGTTACTGCTAATAATACTTTGTTCTACCTATGTGAGAAAATTTGGAGATGTAACCTCATGAAGAATATGGAGAAAGTGAGGGTCATATTCCAAATTATGTACTTTTAAATAATTATTTCTAATTTACTAATTATAGTGTATGACCTATACATTCAACTTTGAAACTGAAGGAATAAAAGAAATAATCAACAAGCATTCACAATCAAAATATCATAATCAATGAAGCAAATAGAGAAAACTAAATCAAATGAAATGCAAACCTTGCACACACTGAAACACACAATAAACTCTAGCATAGCTCCATTGTTCTCCTCTATTTCACCTTGGAGAATGGTGTAAGTAGTCCTTTGCTCTCAAATTTTAATAGCACAATAGCCATAAAGAATTGTAACGATACATAGTTTCTCTACATGATCTGAGATGAAAAATGAATGATAAGATGGTTCAATTTATAGATTTTTGGTGACACTGGTCGATGATCAAGATCATATGAGAGACTGAAAAGATCAATGGTGGAGTATGGATGAGAGGAATTGAGGGTCAGTTAAGTGATTGCATGATTCTAGGTAATTGATCTTATGGATCAGTTAAGAGGATTGACTCTAGTGTTATCTGAAATTGACGATTAGTGGACTAAATTGATTGCTTAGTGGACTCAAAGTGAGTGGGATTGAAGTGGATTTGATTGATGATTGAACTAAGAGTAAGTCTTAGTTAACAAGTGAGGTGGAATTCGCATGAATATTTAATAATTAAATAAATTATTATTTACATGTGCAAGCTTGAAATTAATAAATAAAATAAATGATTTTATTTATTTTGGATAATGGATAATGTTGAGTGATAAATGAATTAATTAAACAATTAAAATAATTATTTAATTTTGAAGATAAGAAATGGATAATTAATTAAATATTAATAAATTATTTAATTAAAATTTGGAATAGAAGAATAATTAGTAAATTAATTATAATTAGTATAGATGAATAGTGGTGAAACAGATAATTTAATTAAATAATTCAAAATTATTAAATTAAAGTGGAATTAAGAGGAAATTCAAAATTAAATAATTATAAAAACCATTTAATTATCATGATGAAGTGAAAATGATCATTAATTTAATCAAATAATGAAAGTATTTAATTAAATATTGAAGACGAATTGATTAGGTCAAATGATGAAAAATTGAGTCATTGGATAGAATGTGTTAGTTGTTGAAAGGTTAAAGAGTTTGTCATTGATATGTTTATTGGTAACATGAGCATGAGTATGAGCATGGGTTGTATAGTATGCAAATACAGTGTTGTCATTGATGTCAACATTTTGATTTGGTATGAAGATAGATGTGCAAACCAATTGGTTAAGCATGAGCATGCATAAAGATGTTAATCCAGTGCTTAGATGCAAGAAGCTTTAATCTAATGTAGACATTTGCAGTTGAGTTGAAGATTGGCTAAGTGTCAAAATATAGTTTTCAATGTACAGGACATCCGGTTATTTGGTCCCCATTGGTTTGCCTTGAAGAATTTTGCTTTGCAGTTCTAATGCAATTTTGGTGGATGTTAGAGGAGTCTAACTCCAAATTTTCACATTGTTTTGTATTTTGGTGTATAAATTATGAATGATAGAATATCTGGTTTGCCAGTGATAGTGTTTCTTGAGCAGAGTGTATGCTTTGATGAATCTGCACATCATTGCAGAATAATATTTTTCCTTGCAAATTTGTGGAAGTTTTACAGGTGTCATATGCACCCATGTTCCAAGTGGCATGAAGTTTGGTAGTCTACATGCTAGTTTGTGATTGATTAGTTGGTGAATTTTGATGTTAGGTCACCAACAATGTCGACTTAATATATTTGCGGTATTGCGGAGGTTGAGTAAGTATTGATCTATTATAAGGAAGCTATTATAGGTCCATCCCGGCCTATTTGAGGTGTTACATGTTTTTGAATTAAGGCGTGAGGTGTGTATGGTTGATTGGGAGTTGAAAAGTTATATTTTTGCTTGATACATCTAATTAGGCTGACCTAATTGATGTTGTCGGTGTTTATGGATGTGATGGATATATATGTAAGTTCATTTCAAGGTTGTAGAGTGCAAACAAAAGTATTGTTGATGTGAATTGTGCAAAAGTGATGCAAGTGTAGAATAGAGAAGAATATTAGAGCAAAGTGATATGAAGTGTGTTGACTCTATATATTGAGCTTCAGTGGAATTGTATTCCAACATGTTGTAGATGCGTTTGTAACAATTCATTACAGTTATGTGCCACCCCTCTCTTCTATCTTTTCTTTTTTCTGAGTGTAGTGAGTCCACTAGGATAGTGAGTCCACTTGCAGTGAGCACTTTTGTAATATCTTATAACTAGTTATAATATATTGTGAGCTAATCCTCACCATGGTTTTCCCCTTTTTTATTTTTCCACATAAAAATTTTGTGTTCATGTGTTATGTGGTTTTGATAGTTGCTTTCATGCTTTCTTTTCTTACTACAAATTGAATATGTTATGTGGAATGAATGTTTAGATTTTTTAAGTGGTTTCAGAGAAAAATGATTCACCCCCCTCTTAGTATTTTGGGTGCTTAACAATTGGTATCAGAGATTGGTTCCTTGGAAGAAACTTAACTGCTTGAGAAAGATCTTGGAGCTTGAACAAATGGCTGTTAGAAGATATCCTACTCCTTCGAAATAAATTATGGCTATCAAATTCACTAAAGAAGATTGCATGGTTGACATGAATGGAGAACTAAAAATAGCCCTTCAAGATTTGGAAATGAATGAAGGTGAGAAAAAAGATCTAAAGGAAAATGTCAAGGAAGTAGATGAATGCATCGAAAAATTGAGAGAACAAATATCAAAATTCAAAGAAAGACATAAGGAAGTTAATGAGCAACTAAAGCAAGCAAATGAAACAATTACTAGTTTGAAAGTGAAAGTTAAGAAGGAAAAAGAGTTGAAGAATGCCTGAATGCTAAGATGAAAACAAAATATGAAGAATGTTCAAAACTTGAAGAAGTTATAACCTTGAGATTAGATCTGTAGAAAGCAAAGAATCAAGAAGACAAATTCAAGATGAGCTCTACAATGCTTGATGAAATGATTGCAAATAAGAAGAATTCCAAAGATAAAGGTGGAATAGGATTTGAAAAAGGAGAGATTTCAAAAGTAGATCAGACACCAAGTGTTGAAGAGAAGAACAATGAACAAAAGAAGATTGAGGACAAGAAGAACAATGGAAAACAGGTTTGAAATCAAAGCAAAGACTTCAAAAGACCACCTATTAGACAACCAAATGCACAAAAGTAATTTTCTTTTAATGATTTTTTTTATTCCTGCAATAAATTTGGACATAAGGCTATGAAATGCAGAAGCAAAATGAATCGAAATATTCCATATTTTCCTTGTTAGTGCTTTACATGCAAAAGATTTGATCATAAGGCTAGTGAATGCAGAAGTCAAATGATGAATGGCTATAACAATGGTATGAGGTTTCAATCTTTCAATGGGTACTGTTATGCATGCAATCAATTTGGGCATAAAGATTATCAATTTAGATCCAAAATGGGTGGAAGTAAGCTTGTTCAAAATTCTATCAGTTGTTACAATTGCAATGGACAAAGACACATTTCCAAATTTTGTAGAAGCAAGAATGTGAAGAAGGATAATCCAGTAAAGAAGAATGATATGGTAAAAAAAGTTGATCCAATAGAGATAAAAAAAAGAGATGAAAAAGATTTGGAGAAAGAAGGAAGACGATGAGACTAAGCCTGAGTTTGTACCAACAACTGGTGCAAATGTTTCCTCCAGAAACTAAGTAGAAATCTTTGGCTTGGGGGAGCATTAATAGAAGATCTTTTATCCCCTACTAGAGAAATGGTGTTGATGCTTCAACACATTGGAGTAAGGTGTAGGTTGACATAGTTAACCTATTGGAGAAATAATTGGTGGAAAATATTGAGTTGTAGAAGTTTGCAGAGCATTTGAAGTTGATTGTGCATACAGTTAGGGTTCTTACCAACATTTTAAAATGTGCATTCAATGCGAATTACATCAGTTCAAAATGGTTCAAAAGTGATTTCATATTCAATCTAAGTCATTTGCAAATGAGAATTTGAGGAGAAAGAGCAGTGAAGAGTGAAGTAAAAGAATTACAGTGATCTTAAACACAAAAACCTGACCAAAAAGTGATTAAAAGGTATTTTTAGACTTCTAACTTGTCCTAAGTTTTCAAAAGTGTTTTGAAGTATTAGAAAATATATACACCACAAGTATTTGAGGTAGTGGATCGTCCCCGACCTAAATTCAAATGACATCCCGATAAATCCCTAGTGGATGATCCATACAATGCATTTTTTCACATTCCATATGGTGTTTTGCACACAAAAGATGTAAGGGTATACATACATGCAAAATTGGAAGAATATTATCACTCTAAATTGGGTGGTGTGTGGGTTAATGAACTCACCAGAGATGACTTTGAGCTAAAAAATAAAATTGAGAGCTTGACAAAGAAGAAGCTTGATGTGTGGAACTACTTCCCTAACTTTTTCCACGATGACGTGTGGGTAAGGTTTGCCCTGAGTAGAATACATGATAGATTCATCTGTTTTGATATGCCTCACTTGATTAACAAAGAGGCGATTAGGGTTGTTATAGGTTTATGCTCAATAAGACTAGATCTGATGCTCAAGTTAGTGAAGAACAAAATGGTGATGGAATTAACTGGTGCAAAATATGATAGGAGAGCCCTAACGATCAAAGATGTTAGAAATTTGGTAGTTAAGTATGCCTCAATGGTGATCAGCTATAAATTATATTTCACTAATAGGGAGAATTTTGTATTAGCAACTGCAATTAATATTTCCTATGAGATGGTTGTGAAGGATGCATATTATTATTTGTGCGAGTTATTGAGGGCATAATTGATTGAAAACCTATAGAAGATCAAGGAAATGAAGTACCCCTTCAAATTTGGTAATTTGATCATTTGTTTACTATTTTACTTTCTAAGTGAGGTTCCCGAAATAAGGAACATAGTTTGGTTGAAGGAAAAACTTGTGGCGCATTAGATTAGAGACCACCTCAGGAGGTTAGGTGATGTAGATGCATAGGAAGCAACTTTATGGGGGATTTTCAAAACCTTTAATAAGAACATGGAAGCCAAAGAAAGGATTCCTCGGAGGTGGGTGGAAAAGTATAAGAATGATATCAAATTCTTGGTAACAAAGGGTAGTTGCATTATACAATTTTTTGAGCCTAGGACCATTTGAATCCCATAGATGGGATGAGATTACAGAGGAAGAAATTATTGGTTCAGTAGAATTCATGCTGAACAAACCTAACGAAACCTCTGAGGATAGGTATGGCACTTATGAGGAGAAATATATGGAGGTACACATGTTGTAAAGGGAGAAAAAAATAAAGAAATCTATTGAGAAGATGATTCCACAATTTGTAGAGGTAATGGGCCTCACAAATGAACAAGTAGAAAAATCCAAGAGCATGTTTGGCCCGTCGAGAGGCTCATTTAGTGTTAGGAGATCTTGTAGGACAACTACCAACTCTTTGGTGGCTCCCATGTCCTTCGGGACTATGCCATCAACCAGTGGAATGAAGAGAAAGGAGCCAAGTACTCTTGCAAAACAAACAAGTGCCCTTGTGAAAGAAAAGGCCACTCCAGAAAAACAACAAACATGACATGTGAGGAGAAAAATAAAGACAAAAGAAACAAGAGGAACATACTTGGGAGTAAATGTTGACAATGAAGAAGAAGGATGACGGTCCAAAAAATAAAAACTGATATGTCACATGGAGAATAAAGTGGAAAGAAATAAAATATTGACATTGTGGACACTGATAGCGAGGTTGAAATTGAAAAGGAGAAGGAGGGATATAAGATACAAATGAGGGAGAAGAAAATAGAGTCTAGTAAGGGAAAAAGGACTCCAAAAACAAAGAAGAAAGACAAGTCTTCCCCTTCGATAAGGCAACATAGCCTCATGAAATTAGATGCTTTATTTAATGGAATTGTGGAGCATGAAATGTTAGAAGAGACTGTTGCATTGTATACTACAATAGGTGATGTTGATAAAGCAACTATAGAAGAGGCAATTATAAAATACATTGTTACTTTTAAGATAAATATGAAGAATATTGAAAAATAGTTGCCTGAATAATTGAGAAATGTACTATATGCTAGAAGACAAGAAGCCATCAATGAAGAAGCAAAGTTAAGATCTTTTTATTTTGGAGAAGGTTAGTGCAGCCCTCTTGGATGAACATAAAGCCATATTGGATTAGGTGTACAATAAGGAGTTTTGAACAAAGCAAAGGGTAAATACCCTTATGAGCAGAGATTAGAATGATCTTGAGAAGCTCTAGAATGAAACTGTGGAGAAGGTTGAAGATTTAGCACAAAGATTAGGAATAACTCTAGACAGTGAAGAAGAAATGCAAGCTTCAAAAGTTAATGCAATAGAAGCACAACAAGAAGATGCTCAACATGAGCATGGAATAGAAGAGGAGAATGTGTAGGATGAAACTCTTTCAGATATGGAAGAAAATGTTGTAGAAGAAAATATTACTAATGAAGAAAACATTGCAAAAGAAGGTGTTTTTGGTGATGCTCCTCTAGTTGGAGAAAAAATTGCTACAAGAGTAAATTTTACTGAAACACAGAAGGAGGATGCATCTATAGGCCACAACTCCCCTCCTTTGAAACAAGAGAAGAATGTAGAAGTTGTACAAGACAATTGGGAGACAAATATGCCTTTGGATAACACTAATAAATTTGTTGATGATGAGTAGAAGACTGTGAATGCATTTGGTACTGAAGAGAAGAAGGATGTGAAAGAGAATGTGAAGATGGTTGGAGAATCTTCTGGTACATCCAGAGATTCGTTGAAGAATTTGTTAAGTATGCAACTCCAATTCTAGCCAGTTGTGTCTTCCCAAAGCACTCTACTACAATGGATAAGATTTCTCCAATGCACAAGCTACATTTAGGTGATGTTTTTCGTGCCTCTACTTGAAAAGAAAATTTGAAAACTCATCAAAAGAGCACATAGCTTATTGATGAAGCAATAAAGGTGCTATATTAGGAGAGCATACCTGGTGCAAGCATTGATAATTCTTTATTGGTATGGAAAATTTGAAGTTTTTGCTTGATTCCTTTAAAGAATATTCCAATGGTTTGAAGAGAAACTAGAGAAGGATATAGATAAAAAGGTGAATGATAAAATATTAAAGGATATAGCAGAGAAATGTGCCACTGCACCTGATAAATTTTAGAATAATCTTAGAGATGTACAAAATTGCATCATGGAAGCCAAGGTGTTGTTCTAGTTTTACATGAAATGGTCTGCTTCCACAAAGAGTATTAAGGATGAGATGGAATCCATTGACTCCTAGATTGATAAGGCATCTGGTGCCTATGATCCAATAGTTGATGCAAATAGAAGCACAAGGTTAGCAATTGAGAGCCTTCATGAACAATTCTTCCAACTGCAAGAACAAAGAGAAAAGACAATTACACAGTTTGGACATCTTAGGGAACTCGTAAATGCAAAGTATACACCTAATTTTAGGGCCTTGATAAGTGAAAAAAAAAACAAATTTAAATCTAGTACCTATCACTTTGGATGATGGAGAAGAGCTCCTTATGAAGTTTGAAGCTCAGAGTTGCATGCTTGGCACAACCAAGAAGGAATGGGAAGAAGGTAAGAAATTTGGAAAGCACACCTTGTAAAATTGTAGGTGTCAAACACTTCTTGCAATTAATGGTGTGTAACATGCTCAACTAGATTTCTACCATTAAACCAAAAATTGACATTATGAATTTTAATATTTATGACACAAATTCCATAGCTAATTCAATTTAGCACTTTTATGCTCATAAATTGCCAATAAATTTGAAATAAAAGAATAGTCATTTCCAAATGTCAATAGCTATATACAATTTTGACTTGGCATTCAACACCTCAAAGTCAATTCTCAATTACATAGTTTTCTTTCTATTACATCAATTTATTCTTTTTCATCAATGATACATTTACATAATAGAATTTTGATATGATTCCTTATGACAACTCACCTCCATTGGTGGATGAGAAAATGATTGAGGTGATTTTCCATCCAACCACAAAGCATTCCTTCCCTAGAATTCTTCAGTCGATCAAAGAATACTCGATCCTGCACGAAACACTTAGCAAGAGATACAGTTTGCAAGGTGGAATCTATGTGAGCCTAACTACATGCATTTCTATCTACTTGTTAGAATATGCAAGTTCCATGTTACGTAAAGAAAATAGATCAAAGAGAGGATAAACATAATAGTTTGTTCCATGTATACATATATAAAATTGACTGCAAAGCTTGGCCAAGCTCATGCTACATAAAATGCAACTCTAGTTAGATTTGGAAAAGCAAATCTACACTCCCTAGAACCCATTCCTAGAAGAAAAGCTTATCATATCAAAGGGGTATCCATCCCTTTTAGATCATCTATTAGCAACATATTCTAGTGTGCTATAGTCTACCATTGAATTCATGTATCATTCCATTTCATTAATTGACCACAAATAAGTCATTTTAATTAGGTACAACCATTCATTCGTCCATCATAGTCAATCATGTACATGCTGCAAATCCACAATGTTATCTCTACAGTTCCTTTCTTGCAATCAAATTTTAATAATCGTACTCGAATATTAATCAAGATGAATCAGAAGGTATACCACATGTATTTGCATGTGCATAAATGAAGAATTTATGCACGTGCACATATATGCCTAAGTGAACATAATTGGAAAATGCGTATACATTCTGAATAGAAAAAGAAATAGATCATCCTTATATACAAGAAATCCATATTCAAAAAATTTTAAACCTCAACTTGTTCAAATGTTCCATTTAGTAATTCAATGACATTTAACCACAAACATTTAGTCAACACAACTGACTTATAATATTCCTGGTAATCAATACCAAAGAAATATTAGTTCATTCTGAAAAGAAGACTACATTCAATCAATATTCAATTCTATTTCTAGGTTGTATGTTTTAGGTTAATCATGCATGTCTGTCATTCGATTTGATATTTCCATTGTAATAGTTCATAAAAGAACATTAGTAATCGACTTAACATAATTTTTTTGTTCTATCAAACAAGTTTCTACTTCAATTAAAAAGTGATCGATAGGCATGTTATCCTAAAAATGATAACATGCCATCGATTTTACTACAGGATCTTCATTACATTCAATATCATTTAATCCTCGATGGGGTCTTCGATAGTATGGAAGCACCTATCACATTTCTTATGTAAATTTAACAGATAAGATCATTCTTTGACCCTGGATATAGCACTGGAGTAAATCAAAAGTGATAACACAAGAAAGTATGCATATATACATATACATATATATATGTGTGTGTAAATATATACATATACATATATATATGTAAATATATATATACATATATATATGTAAATATATATATATATACATACATATATATACATATATATATGTATATATGTATGTATGCATATATATATATATATATATATATATATATATATATATATATATATGTATATATGTATGTATGCATATATATATATACGTGTGCACTATTATTTTTATGATAATCCAAAGGGATTCTATATCCCATGACCATAGGAGGCTGAATACTATTTCATAAAATTAATACTAGTTCATAAAATTTTATTAACATTTAAACATACGTGAACAGTGGCTCATTCGTTTGAGAAGTTTCATCGAACAATAGCATCGTTTGACCAAGATTTCCATAGAATGATACTTCGTTCTTCACAGTTTATCCTTCATAGAACATGGTGAATGCTTACAATAAATGAAAATAACAGCCTTAGCTTGGGCATATGTGGTAATTACCACTGTTTACCATTGAAATGGTGGGGTAACATAAGTGAATGATGCATGTCATTCTCCATTAGCAACCATTGGCAATATGAGTCATTCGGCCATAAGAACAAGGCACCCACAGGGCAATGTTAACACAATACAAGTCGATCACCAAACAATGTCATGCAAGAAAATACATTACTTCATAGAGGTTATAAAAGATATTACACTTACACAGGTCGGCCGAATGGCCTCGATCCTATGAAAGATGAGCATACGAGTATAACCCGTCAAAGGGGTCTAGTCGATACCCACATATGTAAGAAATATCATAACATAATCTTGCTATGAAGGCTTCAACCCTAGCTGAGCTATCATGGTTTGATACAATTGAACAACATAGGTAAACATGTGCATAGATGCAAAATGAAGAAAAGTTCATTCAATATCAAGCAACATCAATAAGGGTTTTGACATTATCTTGTTTCTCTATGAAATTGGTGATGAAATTTGGCACAACATTTCAATTCCTTTGATTTTTCCTCCTCGATCAGTCCTTCTTGATTTTTCCTGCCTTTTCTCTCCTTTTGTTCGCTGCTTAATTTCCCCCTCTTTTGTTCAAATCTCTTCTTACTAATTTTAGGAGATAGTGGTCTTGAATTCCTCTATCTCCATGACCTTACTTGGGCGCCCACTCCTCTTTCTGAAGGTTGACTGAAGCTTTTTGTCATGGAAGAGGTCAGCCCCTAACCATTAATGATGGGAGTTATAGATTTTATTCCACGATTCCATTATTTTCCATGAAAATTAAAAATTTAAACTCAAGGAAAAACATTCATATATATACATTTATATATTCATATACTTGTATGCATGTGTGTATGTATGTATATATATATATATATACATTTATATGTACTATTCACCTTCATAAGACTATATACTTATGCACATATATTCAAAAGGTATATTTTTTTTCAACTTACATATCTATCTTATCCATTTCTTTTCCTTATTCGAAATACAATTCAAATTCGTCTAAAAGTAAAAACAATGAAATCATTTTTCATACGAAAATTGTATTTGATGAAAATGAGTTTCTTTTCCAATTTTATTGAATATCGATTTGGATTTGAGAAGGTAAGGAAAGGATGCACTGATTCATTCTTTTCATTAATTAAAATTCTCACACCAAATATAAATGAAATTCATCATCTTTTCAAACATATGTAGATATCATGATCTATTGTGGTGTGTGAGATTCTAGATTCCATTCTTGATTACCGTGGTCATCCGGCTAAGCATGCCTACCTCAATCAAGTTCTCATCCTTCAACCTATTTCCTACACACATTCTTACACTTGTCCACTTATCAGTAACCTTGAACCAATAATCTCATGTGAAATAATTTCTTTAATCACAAAATTGCATAATATTCATTTTCAATTTTGCCATAGCATTTTATCAAATTCGTAGATAAAAATGATAAATTTCTATTTTCCAAATATTTCAATTTTCTTAATATTTAAAATGAAAGCATTGAAATCGAGATATGACATCCTTCCCCACTAGTCAATAGACAAACATAACCAAAAAAAATTTCATCTTCAATAAATCAATTATCTTATCATCAATCAATCGAACAGATCATTGGTCTTGTATCACAATGGGGCATTGTTTCATTTGTATCATCTGGCCTTGTCACTTGTCTTTTATTAGGATGTGTCCTTCCTAAGATTAGACTGTCTTTGGTCAATCTTGTCATCCACTTTAAGCAGGATGTGTCTTTCTTGCGGCTAGGTGCTTTATCAATAAATAGTCAATTAGTCAACTTTATCAGATGTGTTACTTTCCTCCAACAGGATATGTCTTTCCTAAAATTAGGCATTGTCACATCGATCAGTCATATCAATCACACATTATCAAATCGATCAATACTATCATCTTGGTCAGTTAATCTTGCTTTATACATGATGTGTCTTTCTTGAAACCGGGCGCAATCAATAAAATCAATTAGTCAAACCTTTTTCAACTTATCAATCAAATTCGGTCATATTGGTCAACCTAATCAATAATATCAAGCAATCTTATCAACATTATTGCAAACGCTATCTCTTTGGAAAACACTTTGTTGGTTTGGTTTTGTCTTATCTTTTTGATTAGTCATGGGTCATGTTACTAGTTACCTTGAGCATGTCCTATTGAGGGATTTAGAGGGACGATGATGGATCATGACCTCTTTTCTTTGCTTGCTATATGTGGTTTGTCTTGGAAAAAAGACTAGGATAATGGGGTCCTTAGTATGAGCCGAGGCATTCCTTGTCTTTTGGTTTTGTCTTTTGACTACTTGTCTCTCACAAATGGTCACCTTGCACACCTTGTTCTATGTCATACTATGGTTTTTGTGCTCCTTTTGCAATAATTTTGATGCTCGATGATGATAAATATAGAAGCATGAAAGTTTGTCCCTTGTCATTTCCCGTTTAACTGATCAAATCCTTGTCCTTTTCCACGCTAACATCCATCTCTTATGTGCTAACATATCTTTTGTCTGCATCTTGACAGATTCCTATGAAACACAAAATATCCTGCATACACAACCATGTTAGGAAACATCATAGAGAGCATTATCATCATAGACAACATTATCATATTAAGCTACATATATTTGCAGGAGAAAATACAAAAACATAGAAATCATCCATGTAACATTAGCATTTCATTACATCACATTTTGCATTATGATCATAGTTCATTTCTATCCATCACATTGCATTGCATGTCATATGCATTGCATCACATCAATAACATCACATTATACATTATAAAATGACATCATATTATACATCACATTTTGCATTTACATTTGACATTCTGAATCATCACATTTTGCATCATCATATAGGCATACCATTGCATCAACATTGAATACATTCATATATCACATTGCATTTATCAAATTAGGACATATTTATCATTCATACATATCATAAGGGGCATAAAAATTCATAACATAATCATAAATGCATAACCATAAGGCACATTAAACCATCACATAACCATATAGAATGCATCAATAAACATCATAAAAGCATGAACATCCATAGCACAACATCATCATAAACATAAAGCATAATCTTATAAAAATACATATGATAAATCATTGCCAAAAATCATATCATATATATTGCTCAAAATGTGTCATAGATACAATATCATGACGTATCGTGTCTGATAAAATGGATCTTGTAGGCTCGATAATCAAAATGTAGTTTCCATATAACATAATAGATAAAAAGATGCTCTATCCCGAGCTGCCCTGATCTCTTATCCCTAGGGCATCCCTGTCCTCCCAGCGGAGTGAATCACTGGACCTATGCTCTACAGTAGGAGGCCTATCATATGGAGTAGCCAATCTCACATTTGATGTCTCGCCCTCTGCCTTGTTGTGAGTGTGTTTTCTCTGTGTCTTGTTGTGTGTCTGTCCATGTGAACCACTATCAATGTGTGAAAATGTGGGCTCCCTCCTATCCGGTTGTACCACCCTCTCATACAGATCTCTATAATACTACATATCTCTTATGGCCCTAGCGTACTCCTGAGCAACATTGACCATAGATCCACTGCATGTAGCCATAAACTCAATAATAAGTTAATTTGTCTACTGTCGGCTGATGAAAGCTAGGTCTTGCTTAGTCTGTAGTGTGTCCCTCTTGGCCTTAAGGCCATCCCTCTCTACAATCATTGTCTTGAGCTCTGCCTCCAAGGAATGTACCCATGCCTGCAGGGTGGCTTTTGCTGCTCTACACTACCCTCATCTACTTGACCCTCCTCCAATACCACCTTCTCATTCATCCCCATGATAATCCTCTCTCGAAGGACTCTCTCTTCCTCATCCATCTCAACCTCATCTACATGCTCCTCTTGTCCCCCCTCTCCATGCCCCTCAATCTCCATCGCCTCAACCTCTTGATGTCCCACCTCCAAAGAGGGCATCTCAAACTTCTTCTCTCCCTCATGCATTGCCACTTCTACCACTTCCCTCACCTCAGGCTGATTCTCCTCCATCTCCTCCTCCTCTTGGATTGGTGGTAATTGTCTCACCACCCGTCATCCTCCATCCCTCCTCCTCTTGTGTCGGTCTCCTCCCCAACCTCCCCATCCATCTCCTTCGTCATCTCCCCCATCATCTCCCCATCCTCCTCCATCTCCTCTCCCTCCACCCCTTTGTCCCCTATCTCCTCTTCGACCTCTCGGGCCCCTACCTCTGTGCTCTACAGGCATTGGCTGTAGTAGATCTGTCAATGGTACCAACCAATGAATTAACCACTAGGCATCATACTCTGGTGTAGTCCCCACATCTACATCGCCACCTCTCTAATCCCAATCTAATGGCTATAGGGCATCAATCTCTTGCTCAACTGTGGTGACGACAATCTGTGGCCCCCATGGATGAACCTCTTAGGAGGACTATGCAAACTTAGCTCTACCCACGGGAACACCCTATCTCTCCTTGAACTACCATTTGACCCACTCTAGAAGGTACATCTCAATGATATGCTAGCTCTAAACTATCCTCCCAATATGGTACCTGGGCTGTCGGCACCATGGAAGGTGATCATCCTCACCAATCCACAAATCACATACTCTGTATGGTCTCCAAAAGAAACTAACCAATGTATCAAGTCCATGCCTCTAGTACCCAACATCCCCCACATGTGTCTTTATAAGGGAATCTTGATACATATATGAGTATGGAGCACCAACTCCCATTTGTCATACCACCGGAGGTCAGAACACTGCTATATGCTCCCAAGCCCATACTGTAAGCAAAGTGACCCCGCATCTCAAGCTTTGTCCTCCTCTGTATGCAATATCATGTAACTAGAATACAACATACCTAATAGGTATGGTCCCCACACATACACCGTTCCATCCTAGACCATCCCCCTAAGAATCTCTCCCCAACCCAATGGGAAGTTGTGACCTCTATGATCAGGAATCATAACCCTTGCTATCAATGTGCATAAGATGCAGTCATATTTGTCATACCTCTATGCAAGGATCTCCCATCTGATCTCATATCCTTGGATCCCAAGCTCTACATCATCATTGCACTCATAATACTCATATAATGTCTGAAATCCTCGAGTAGGGTCATATCGCACTCGCTCGCCTCAAATCGGTAGCTGCAAGATCATGTATACATCCTTGAGGGTGATTGTCACCTCCCCCTGTCGCAAGTGGAAGCTGTAAGTCTCAGAGTTCCATCACTCTGCTAACATTGTCAACATGCCCTTGTTTTCCCTGATAATGAGCATATAGGTGACATAGAATAGACCTAGATCCAACAATGCCTGTCTCTCCACCTCGTCCAACTGGTCTCGAAGCCGAAATACATTTGTTCACGACTTCCATGTATAGATAGGAGGTAGACGAACTTGAAGTCATCATAGAAGCCATCATGTCAATCTAAACTCTCCATTTGACCCTATTGGACCTAAGTTGACCAAGTCAAAATGTCCTAATTTGGGGTAAAATTTTAAGTAGATAATTGCGTCGTTGTTTTTTCAAATGCGTCACACACATTTTGCATCGACTCACAACTGCAATTTCATCACTCACCTTTCAAATGCATGATATCATACAATGCTTGTGTCACACCAATTTGATTGTGTAATTCCTAGCCACATATGCGACTTAGAAATTCAATTACGTCACACCATTTGATGCATCGCGACCCAACCATCCTTGCCCTAGCCCTAAATCAATTGCGGCACGACGAGACGATTACGACAAATCGCTTCTCATCTGTGTCGCCCGTGCACACAATTGCGTTGCAAAATTTAATGATGCAATTGCTTGCTAAATTATTTTCCTACCTAAATGCGTGAAAATCGAAAAAATTAGAAGGTGGGTTAGTAGTACTCACCGAGGTGGGTGCTCCCTTAGGTTGACGGTAGGTCCAGATGCAATATGTGTGGTGGGAGGCATCTAGAACAGGTGACATCTTCACAGCCAAATCACTCAAAGCTCCAAGGTTTTTCTAAAAATAGAATGCACAAATGACCTATTTTCCCAATCCAATTTCTATTTATAGGTTGAAAATTAGGGTTTCCACCTGCCTTGTCTATTGGACACACTTTCTGATGAGTTTGAACCTAAATTTGACCCCCTTACCGACCTCTAAAATCAATTTCGTCTTCACCATTGGATTCCTAGCCATCAAATTATATTATCAAGACAATTTTCCAATTTTTTTGAATTTTTTTGAAAATTTGTAAAATTTTCCCTAGGGGACAATACACCTTGCTTTCATTAGGGCATCTGTTGACTAAATTTCTTTGACATACCACGATGAACTGCATTATGTCAAAGAGGGGCAAAATGTAGACATCAAAAAATGTGTTAGTCTATGAGCATCATTTTTCTTGGTCATTGTCTCCACATAATTAAATAATTTTTATTATTTAATTATTCTTGATCATATTCCTCTATTAATTAAGTGATTTTTAATTATTTAATTAATTCACTTCTTACCTTTGTTGTATCTTGATCTTGTGTCACTAATTTTCCCTTTTCTTCAATAATTAAGTAAATTGCTATTTATTTGATTATTCCTTATCATCATTCATCTATAGTTAAATAATAATTATTAATTATTTAACTATTCACTAATCTTTTAAATTCTCCTATGATTAAATAATTGTTGAAATTATTTAATTATCTCCCCAATGTCTCTTTTTTATTAAATAATTAATTCAAGTTAATTATTTAATGTCTCATGCCCATTTTCCCCATTTAATTAAATTGATTCTATAAATAATTTTAATTAAATGTCCATTTTTCCCACTTGTCTTTTCCTCAAATAAATAATTTGGAAGAATTATTTATGCCTCCACTTGTCCAAAGATTCCTTCTCATGAATTAACTATTTTCAATTTTTTATTTCTCCATATTCTCCCTCCACTATCTCATTTTTGAATCTCAGCCGTTGATCATCTCTAGACTCTTTCTAATCTTGACTGTCCATTTTGTAACCTTCCATTTCCTATGTTGCATTTCTTCTCATTCGTCGATCTTGGAATCTTTCTAGAAGATCAATCTCGTCCGTCCAATCAAATGGCTGTCTATAAAAGAAGCCTTTCTCCTCCATTTTTGCCTAAAACAACCACATTTCTCCAAAATTATTGTTATCTTGTCATTGTCATTTGAAGTTATTCAAGCACTTCAAAATCTGAGGGCAAAGCTTTGCAATTTGAGAAAAAATGGAGGAGAAGCAAGGGAGATGAATCAACTATGATAGGGGAGTTTTCTTTTGTAATTTTGTTCTTGTTTGCTCTCTTTTGATCATATGTACTCTCTTGTTTGGATTTGAAATTTGGGCTTAGATCTTTTGTAGAGTGGTTGCTACTTGGTCTTAGCCATTTTAAAATTTTGAATCTCACAAAATACAAAGCACACAACATGCAAGCCTAAAAAAAAGAAAAATATACACATTCATCTCAACAAGACAAGCCTTCAAGCTTCATTCCTTTAATCAACAAAAGACTTTCTTTATATATATTAAGTTTGGGTTTACATTGATCCTTATTTACAAAAGTTTCTTTCTACTCTAAGCAGTTCCCTCATTATCAGAAAGAGGACATTCCTCAGAATCCTCATATGAATCTACATCTTCCCTCTTGGGTGAGGCATGACGTGTGCGCAAGCACTCCTTCTCCTCCTTAGTCATCGTTGGTGTAGGTCCACATCCTAGTAACCAATCTCTAAATACAAAGGGTTTCTTGGTCTTAGGAGTTTATTTGGTCCCCTCTATATTTTTTCCTCTCTCTAGCTTGAGACATGTGAGGGTGTGTGCTAGATTTTCATCGTCAAGAATCTTAGGTTGGTCTTCGGTTTTGGGATTCTCCTTAATAACAATTTTCTTTTTCATAACCCTATTGGATTTTCCCTTTTTTCTTCCCAAATTGGACCTTCCCATTTTCCTAAAACCAATTTAGATTGGTCATTCTCTAGGTATCTCAAATCTAGTTAAGGGTATATTATTCTCTATTTCAGTTATCGCAGGTTTATAGGCCTATAGCTGAACCTTGAGCTTTGATACCAAATGTACCATGCTCAACTAGATTTCTACCATTAAACCAAAAATTGACATTACGAATATTAATATTTATGACAAAAATTCTATAGCTAATTCAATTTAGCACTTTTATGTTCATAAATTGCCAATAAATATGAAATAAAAGATTATTCATCTCCAAATGTCAATAGTTACTTACAAGTTTGACTTGGCATTCAACACCTCAAATTCAATTCTCAATCACATAGATTTCTTTCTATTACATAATAGAATTTTGATATGATTCCTTATGACAACTCACCTCCACTGGTGGACGAGAACATGATTGAGGTGCTTTTCCACCCAACCACAAAGCATTACTTCCCCGAAATTCTTCAGTTAGTCGACGAATACCCAACCCGAAATACTTAGCAAGAGTTATAGTTTGCAAGGTGGACTTTGCGTGTGCCTAACTACATGCATTTCTATCTACTTGTTAGAATATGCAAGTTCCATGTGAGGTAAACAAAATACATCAGAGACAAGATAAATATAACAGTCTGTTCCATTTATACATATATAAAAGTGATTGTAAATCTTGGCCAAGCTCATGCCGCATAAAATGCAACTCTAGTTAGATTTGGAAAAGCAAATCTATACTCTCTGGTTCCTGGAAGAAAATTTTATCATATCAAAGGGGTATCCCTCCCTTTTATACCATATATTAGCAACATATTCTAGTGTGCTATAGTCTACCATTGAATTCATGTATCATTCTATTTTATTAATTGACCACAAATAAGTCATTTTAATTAGGTACAACCATTCATTCACCCATCATAGTCAATCATTTACATGTTGCAAATCCACACTGTTCTATCTCTATAGTTCCTTTCTTGCAATCAAATTTTAATAATCTTATTCAAATATTAATCAAGATGAATCAAAAGGTATATCACATGTATGTGCATATGCATAAATGAAGCATTTATGCATGCGCACATATATGCCTAAGTGAACATAGTTGAAAAATGTGTATGCATTCTAAATAGAAAAAGAAATAAATCATTCTTACATACAAGAAATCCATATTCAAAAAATTTTAAACCTCAACTTGTTCAAAATTTCCATTTAGTAATTCAATGACATTTAACCATAGACATTTAGCCAACACAATTGACTTATAATATTCCTAGTTATCAATACAAAATAAATATCAATTCAAATTCTAAAAAGAAGAATACATTCAATCAATTTTTAATTCTATTTCTAGGTTGTTTGTTTCAAGTTAATCTTGCCTATTTGTCGTTCGATTTGACATTGCCATTGTAACAGTTCTTAAAAGAACATTAGTGATTGACTTAACATAACTGTTTTGTTCTATCAAACAAGTTTCTACTTCAAAGAAAAAGTAGTCGATAGGCATGTTATCTTTAAAATGATAACATGTCATCGATTTCACTATAGGATCTTCATTACATTCGATAGCATATTATCCTCGGTGGGGTCTTCGAAAGTATGGAATCACCCATCACATTTCTTATATAAATTTAATATAGAGGATCATTCTTTGACTTTGGGTATAGCACTAGAGTAAATCAAAAGTGATAACACAAGAAAGTATGTGTATACATACATACATATATACACATGCACTATTATTTGCATGATAAGCCAAAGGGATTCTATATCCTATGGCCATAGGAGGTCGAATATTGTTTCACATAATTTTATTAACATTTAAACATACATGAACAATGACTTGTTCATTTGAGAATTTTCATCGAATGATAGCATCATTTGACCAAGGTTTCCATAGAATGATACTTCATGAACTTCATAGTTTATCCTTCACAGAGCATGGTGAATGCTTACAACAAATGATATTAATAGTCTTAGCTCAACCATATATGGTCATTACCATGGTTTACCACTGAAATGGTGAGGCAACATAAGGGAACAATTCATGTCATTCTTCATTAGCAACCATTAGCAATATGAGTCGCTCGGCCATAAGAACAAGGCACCCACAGGGCAATGTTAACACAATACAATCCGATCACTAAACGATGTTGTGTAAGAAAATGCATTACTTCATAGAGGTTATAAAAGACATTACACTAACACAAGTCGACTGAATGGCCTCAACCCTCTGAAAGATGAGCATATGGGTATAACCCATTAAACGGGTTTAGCTGATACCCACACATGCAAGACATATATCATAACATAAGCTTGATGTGAAGGCTTCAATCCTAGCTAAGATATCATGGTTTGATACAATCGACCAACAAAGGTAAACATGTGAAAGCTAGCTCACACAAATGCATAACATAGATGCAAAATGAAGAAAAGTTCATTCAATATCAAGCAACACCAATAAGGGTTTTGGCATTACCTCTTTTTTTACAAAACAAGTGATAAAATTTGGCAACAACGTTTCAATTCCACTGCTTTTTCCTCCTCGATCGATCCTTCTTGATTTTTCTTTCTTTTTCTCTCGTTTTGTTCATTGCTTAATTTTCCCCTTTTTTGTTCAAATATCTTCTTGCTAATTTTAGGAGATAGTGGTCTTGAATTCCTTTGTCTCCATAACCTTACCTGGTCGCCCTCTCCTTCTCTTTCTGAAGGTTGACTGAAGCTTTTTGTCACGGAAGGGATTGGCCGCTACCCATTAATGATGGGAGTTACAAATTTTATTCCACGATTTCCATTATTCCATGAAAAGTAAAAATTTAAACCCAAGGAGAAACATTCATTACGTTGAGAGGCGTATTCAGTTGTAGAGGGAAGAATGTTTGTCTGTAAACAAAAACCCCTTTTCATTTTTTTTTTGACAGCCTCATTGGCTATCATGGTGGCAATTACGTTATAGAAAGAGTGGTTTGTGCTATCGGAAATGATGAATGCATGGTAGGAAGAGTGGTTTGTGCTATCAAAATTGTGGCTAGCATTACTTGGCATTGTGTAACGGATGAGAATTCAAAGAGTCATATGATGAGAGTGGAAGAATCACGCATTAAAAAATATTTGTCTAAAGCATTTTATTGAAAGCCTCTTGCCATCACTCTCACCTTTTTGTTTCTATGCAGGTATTCCTGGCATTGTGCTTTCTACACAGGTTTCATTTCTTTCTTTCTTCTCGGAAAACATTACCGATTTTATATTTGTTGAACAGATTGGTCTTCTGTCGAGACTATATCACAAGAACTTGGCGCATTTACTTGGAAACTGCTTTCTATGCAGGTTTCGTGCTTTTTCTTATAGTTTTTGATTACTACATCTATTTTTTTTAGTTTTGAATTAAAGGATGAAGATTTCATGCACGTTAAACTACATACATTACAATATATTATATTCTTTAACCTTCACTTGAAGGAAAGAATTCACTTCTTTCATTTATGAGTTCACAAATGGATATCTCCCCAAAAGCATTTGGTTGAAAGTTTTCAACCTCCTTCACAGAAAATTGTTTATACCTTGGTGAGTTTGTTTGCACATTTTGGATGTATGTTAAATTGTTTATAGTATTAGATTGATTTAAATGTTATATTCTTTGTTTGATGCAGCTGAAAAATTTGACACCTCCAAGTTGAAAATAAATTTCTCATCGAGAGAAAGAAGTGTGGATTTATGATCCAGAGAGAGTACATATTAGAGAGGTATGTAGAAATCTGAGCCGAATATAGAAATTTGGAATTGGAATTGATGAAATGTGGAACAATGTAATGTCTAAAATCTGTTATGTACTAGCTGTTGTTAATGAAATATTTAGCGATTTAGGGTGAGCAGGGAGTCAGTGTTGCTTTTATTAAAAAACAATTCTACTTATATATCGATAAATCTTACACATATGTGAGTTGTCAATAGTTAGCCCTTTTAAAATAGGAATATTTTAATCCTCCAATGGAAATTTTTCATATACGATTGTATATGAAGTGCACACTGCACTGCAATTCATTTCACATTGTATCTCTCAGGAAATATGGTGCTATTTCCTACCCACAAATAATACAGTAAAATATTATCTATATCCACATATACATAGATCTGAGCAAGAAAAAGGAAATGAAATAGTAATAAAGCAATCTGGGATAAGACATTACCTTTCATCACGAATAAATTATAAACAAAATTTATGTGTTGAGGAGTGATAGAGAGAGATGGGCAATATATTCCATCCCTTCTTTTAACCTGTATCTATCTCCCTTTGCATGTCCTCATATCCCCCAACCAAAATATATACTAATTCAAAATAGCAGACTCTTGCTAAAAAGTTGTATATATGTATGCAATGGAAGTATTGAAATATTTATATGCATGGATTTGAGTTGTAACAACCTGCCCCACCACTGAATAACATTCGTCAGGAGCATTAAACCTGCACTTCTTCCTTGAGTGTAGGTATTTCATTTCTTTTTTGTAACTCCTTTATCCCATCCTTGTACTGGCAGTAGGTACTGACATCAGATAGAAAATAATAGGAATCAAAATATTGTAAGATATGGTTGAAAACCACCTTGACAATTGTTTGTCTTTCCAATCCCATCAATCCCCCATATACCTATCTTAACCACATCTTTTTTGTCAATGTTGAGCAGACGCATCACGTCTTCTATCCTCTTATCGAGTTGCACAATATGCTTTGGTAGCTTTTGATACGATCATTTATCCAATTCCTTGATAGTTGAATTTTTAATGAGGGTTTGATTCTTTGTTATTTTTTTGGAGCTATTAGCTACTGGGATAGAGATGTTTTCCTATGCATTGGGTTTATAAGGTTTCTTATCCCTACTAGAAAATGTCTATCATGTGAAATGTATTTTGGTATGTTACGAATACGAATCTGGATGCTGGTAGATTATCGGAATAGTAAGTTCAATACAACTATCATTTTGGGTTTGATGATTTCAATGATTTGTGTATGGGGGTCATGCTCTGTTTTATTTTACAGTGATTCTAAGTCTGATTTGGGGTGTTTTGATGTGTTTGGTCTGCAATCCTAGATATTTGTACATGCTTGAAAGTAATCTTGAAGTTTAATTCCATTATGTTTTCTCATATTATATTTGATTTACAATCCTTACTTCTTCCAATGGTGGTATGGCTTATGCTTTATTATTATCATCCCAATTTAGCTCGTTCTCTTCTTTTACCAATCTTTACTCCTTCCAAAGATGCTTGACGTATTGCAAAGCATAGTTTGTGGTAAGAAATAGACTCATTCAATTACAATTAACTATATCGCAGTAGATGGGAAAATTTAAATTGTTTGATAAGTGAGCAAGTGCAAGATAGGTCAAGGATTGTGAAAAGTTAAATCTAATTGGTGAAATATAATTGACCTTTTGTGAAGGTAGTTAAATGGCATTTGTTCTCAAACTTAGGCATGCAAGAAGTCCTTTAAGCTTGGGTGTCCAGTCCTATGAGCAGATTAACTTAGCATTTTTAGATGATTGAAATAAGATTGGTAGCCTAGAAGACTATAAGATCATTTAGATTTAATGAATCTAGGTAGTTATTTTCACATTATTTGATGATGACCTTGAAGTTCCTAGGTGTAGCAGGTGATCTGATTTGAATATCTTTTTTGGCTCTATGACCCTTTTATTTCACTTTCCCCAAATCAGTCAATTAACATAAATTACCAACATCTCCATTATTTGGATCTATGATCTAATCAACCCATTATACCTCTAGCTAAAAGAAATTGTACTACATGTAATTAAAAAATTAGTCAAAACTAGATCATGCAATACATCCTTGAACAATAACAACAATAATGATAGTTACTTTGAATATCAATAGACGTGGGATTTATTAAAAAGTGTTGGAACTGAATGATATACTTCGAAAGTTTCTGATTCACATGGTCAAGAATATGACCTTTTGTTCCCAAGTTTGGGCCTTAAGGGAGAGCTTTCAATCTTCTAGACAAGACCCATTGATTTGTTGAGGGACTATTGCAGATTGAATGCTAATTAATTGATTTGCATTGAAACTTTTGAAAAGCCCATCTGGAAAAAAAAGATGCTTATAAGATATAATAAATAGTTGTCTTCGGTAACTATTTTTATGCTTCTTTTTCAACCAGCATATGAAGGTTCTGTGGACCTGCTGTTATGCCCCAAGCAAAGATTTTAAATGAAGTTTGGAGCCCCAAAATTTAAATTTGTGAACTTATGGAGTCTTTTTCATTTCTTTTCCAATGTCCTAAAAATATTTCAGTATTTATTATTTGCCAAGAATGAATACAATTTGTATTCTTACTCTTCAATCATTAATGAATACAATTTGTGGGACTTCACTTGAATCCAAGTAATGAATTTAGAAGGTTTGACCTTTCTCTTCTGGCATCACCCATCCCAAAAATAATGCAACATTCAGATTACATTGTAGAATTTCATTTTTTACTCAACTGGGACTAAGTCACATCTTTTAATAAAAAATGGAAACTACAATTAAATTTGGATCATTTTATTAGGAACCAAAATATGGGCTCATTTCATATTGAATATTTGAAAGTAATATGGCCATACTATGTTAAACCTCTATGATACCACCTTTGCAAACATCTTCTGTGCATGCATATACTGCATGGCTTTATTTTGTGTTGTATCTACTCTATGACTAATTATACTGCATGGATTTATAGGGACACCATCGTGAGTCTGCATAGCCCCTTGGAAATAAATAAAGGAATGTGAATGGTGCTTCTCTTGATTGCTCTTTCCAACTCAATACAATCATTCCCCCTTTTCCAATTTGTGATTTTCTTAAAAAAACATACATTCTTACAATGGAGAGATCAAGTTCTGAGAACTATGACACAAGATGACACTAACTTAAGTTGAAATTGGTATATAACGAATCCAAAAAATTTAATACAAAGCATCCAGATGTGGAGATCTAGGTGCAAGTCTCTGTTGTCTAAAACTGAAATGATACACTTGGTTTGGGGCAAAAACGTGAAGTTAAAGCCAGAAATAGAGAATTCTAATTAGAATATTTAATCATAAAATAAATACTCTCCTATAATAAATAAACAGATGGAGAGGCATCGATAATAATAAAAAGGGTGGAATAAAACAAAGGTTATCATTGCTCGAAAGGGAGGAGGAGTTGTCGTGAATAATAATGATCATCGGCGAAAAGGTGGAAATCATGAATCGTTTATGAATAATAGAAAAAACCCTAAGTTGTTTATTTCCCAAATGAATAGTCACTAAGTTTCCATTCGAAAAAGTATGTGGAGTTACCGGTCGTGAGTGTTGAGGACGCAGAAGGTAAAAGGAGTGATTTCCTTCTTGTTCCCAAAAGCTATCATAGCTCTAAGAATATGGGTGGTCCAAGAAAGCGGACTGAGCCACACAAATTTGACTCACTTCGTAACAATGAGGAGCTCTAGAGTCTTTTCGAACAGGCGGGTTTCACTCATTATTTCGTTGCTATGGAGGGTTATAATGAGAGGCTTAGCTACAAGTTTGCTAACTCGTGGAGAGACGAAGATGTTACTTTGGGAGGGCTTTATTTTAAAGTGGATGCTAAGATTATTGTTGATGTGATGGGCTTGGCGTACGAAGGCACGAAGGTAGCAAATGTTAGCAATGGTAAGTATCAGGATTATTTCAAAAAGTTTTTTGAAGGGAAAGAAAATCCAAAAAGATTTCAAAATGGATATTCTTGGGTTAAGCTGCCACCTCCTTATCACAATGTATACTTTATAGTGATGAAATATTTTACCCTAGAGGGCCAATACCAGTCAATCCATGGCTATGACTTCCCCATTCTCAACCATATTAGGCACAAGGAAAAAATTAACTTGCCTTTCTTCTTATTTTCCTCCCTAAGATAGAGCCTTACTCCTAGTGCCAATCCACCTTTACATCAAGGTCTCATAAGAGCCATATGTAAATTTGTGATTTCTAGAACCACACAGAAAAATTTGGTTCTGAAAATGATTGAAAACCCCAAACCTCAAAGTTTGGTGAAGATTGAGCTTCTTGAAAACCTTCCCTCCTCGATGCCTAAAAAGTCTAGTAAGAAATCCCAAAGCCCTGAGAATTCTAGCAAGAAAGACCAAAACCCTGATACTGACATGTGGATGGATTTACTTGTAGTCACACCTGAAAAATGAAAAGATGTCTTGATGGAGCTGGGAACTAAAAAAAGGAGAAGGTTGATATTGAGTGAATTGGGAGAAGAGGTGGACACCATAACTATTCCTGATGATAATGAGATGGAAGGTTTACACCAGGGTGGTAGAAGGTCAAAAATATTGGCTATGATGGTGTCAAAAGGAAAGGAGAAGAAGAAAAATGCTCAAAGCCTGGAGGAAAAAAGAACCCAAAGCCCTTCGGAAAGTGTTGAGAAACAAGAAGACGAGGAAAATGATTTCTTAATAGAAGAAATTCCAGATAGTCTTGGTGGAGACTTGACTAAAGAAGAGGAATCATGGGCTGATTGTGAGGATGGTAAGGGTGATGAGGAAAGGGAGGAGTCGCAGTAGGAGATGGCTCAATATGAGGAGGAAGCAAATCAAGATGGGGCAGAGGATACTAGCAAAGAGGAAATTAAAGATGCAGAGGATGTGAATGGGAGATTTAACAAACTAGAGGAGAGGATGCAAATTTTGGAGCAGAATATTCGTGAGAAGGTAGGGGACATCAAATTCCAAGCCCTGGAAAATATGATTAATGGAATAATAGAGGAAAGATTGAAAGTGCTAGAGAAAGGTATACAAGCAAAAGGAAACGTCCATATAATTCAAGTCCTTGAAGAAGCTATCAAGAATGTGTGTATGGTGGTGGATGTTGTGATGAAGAAAGCTGTTATGGCCACTGTCTCAAGGATGGGAAAAATTAATAAGTAGCAGAAGAAGAATGCATTGGGCGATGGTGAGGACCTTGGTGGTAAGATGGAGTGGAAGGCCACTATGCACAGTACTGTTCAAGACTTGGTCAAAGCCTGGAAGTTGATCGAGGATGCATAGCTTGGTTGCTTTGCTGTGCTGGCTTCTTTTGTTTTTGATACTTACTTCTTCTATGTTTAATTGGAATGTTGCTACTGGTTATGGTCATGGGTGCATAAACTTAAATCTTTATAATGCTATGTATATTCTTAGTAGGAACTTTATGATGGATGTCCATAAGCACTGAAGATGGATAGGGAAGGATGTTACTGATTATAGTTTTTGATTTTTTGATCCATATGATAGAACTTAAATATTTGATAGAAAAGGAATTGGTTAAGCTTTTTAGTTGAGGGATTGGGAAGTTTGGTGGGCTTCCTGTTTTTGTTGTTTCTCACCACTGGTTGTTTTATTCTTGATGTACTTTATGTTCAAGTTAGGGCCCTTTTTCCCTGCTTAATCAATCAAAAACATTTGGTCTTGCCAGGATACCCATGGGAACACACCATAATAATGAGCTTGCTATTAGAATCATTCTTGCGGTGATGACATTTTTTCCCTTTGAATTCTACTTACAAACTCATTAAATACAATAAACTCAATAAATGACAATTTCCTTTATGAATTATGTAACTCATATACATTACAGGAATAAGTTATTGAATACATATATTAATAGAGGCATAAGCTATGAAAATTGTAAGCATGCTTACAAATGTTTAGGATTGAATACAACCCTAAACATTGTTACAAATGTTTAGGATTCAGTGCTTACAAATGTATAGGATTGAATGCATTATAAATTGTTACTAATATAAGTACAGATGATTGTCAGCAGTTTCAAAATGTTTGACCATGCTTGAAGTAGCATTCTGAGTTTTTTAACTTTTTTATATATATCAATAGAAATTTAGATGTTATTTTTTTAACAGAATGTATGCACTGCAAGATGAGGTATTGCTACTAATTTGATGAAACTATAGTATGCTACAATTCTTATGTGACTATTAGGTTGTGAAGAGGAATAGCTTTCACAAGATCTAAGACAAATATACATAATGAACGGATCACCAACACAAATTATACTAAAATTGTAATTATATGTTTAAAATTTATCTCTTAAGTACATCTATTTAAAAAATATGAAATACCAATTTTGAGTTATGTTATTTTATTTATATTGTTTATTTTATTTTTATTTGGAGAGTTATTTGAACTGCAAAAATAAGAAAAAAAAATTACATATTTTAAAAAACTTATTTTATTATAGAATTAAAAAACATTTAAAATTAACTAATAATTTCATTTTAGTACACTTTTTACTATTCTATGTTTTCCCTAATTTTCTTTTGATTTTTTAAGAGAAGTATAATAAATATCATATATTTCTATCTAATTAATTATGTTATTTATGAAGTGCGTAAAATGCAGTTACTATTTAATTATACTATATAGTAAAATATTTGTATATTTTAGATAATATTTTCATTAGTAAAGCATATAGTTATTTCATCATTATTCATTATAGTTAGATGAAAATAAGATGCTGACCAATACAATAATAGTAGTTTAGAAAACAATTCACCATTTTCTCTTAACTTATGCTTTTTTACATCCAGGTTATTTTTGACTTTTTAGTAGTGAATTAGTTACTCTGTATCCACCTATTCCAGAACATCATAAGAACCTACTTATTGATTTATGACTAATAAATGAGTAAACCACCAATCTTCATCCAGAAGGAAACTACTTTCTTTATCAAGCAAAATAAATGCACGTTTGACCGTAAATACAAATTCATTATAATTCAAAAGAAAAAACACGCTATTGATATGAAGCTGAAGATAAAAGCATAAAACTATTCATTATAGGTCCCGAGGTCGACCTCGAGGCCCGGGCTTATCCGATCCGTGTGGTTTGTGGGCAATTGCATGGATCCCAGGGGGACTAGTCTCACCCCAGCTTGCCCCATTGGCTCCCCAACTTGGCAGCAAAAAATAAGCCCAAGGCAAGGACTAGTGGGAACCGCTGGGCTGGGTCGCAGGGATACCTCTTGGAATCAAAAAAATAAAAAATAAAAAATAAGATGTTGACCAATACAATAATTTTATAAGAGTTACCTACTTTTTATAAGATATATATTTTATTTGTTCTGTAATTTTCTATATTGATCTTACAATAGTTTTTGTATATATATATATATCAACATTATGAATTATAGATGATAGAAAATTAGTGTAACCTTAAATTTTGTAGCCTTTCAACATTTCAAGAATATGGAATGTTTTGGAGATGAGAGTTGAGGACACAATAGCCCCTCCTTATCTCTAATTTTCTCACCAAAGTTAGAGATGTTTCTTAAAACATCCTCTTTTAGGAAATATACAACAATCTCTATCGTATGTCAATATGCTAGATAAATATACACAAAATAAATGTGTATAACAATATATATTTGTGGGAAAAAATATATAAATAACCAATTGTATAGCACCACATAAGTATACAATAAACAAACATGTCTAATATTACATTGTCAAAAAAATAGTGACCCGTACAATAAATTAAACAACAATGTATCATAATGGTTAATTACATTAGTGACAAAAAAAGAAAGTAGTCTAATTTTATGATTATTATTATTGCATGATTTTAAATAATTTATATAAGTAGCAAATCTTGAAATGACCCAAATAAGTTGACATGAAACATAAATGTAGACTATTACATGTATTAGTAACTTCGATACTAAGTAAATAGTGGTCTTAATGCCCTTGTCATATTTCAACTCAATTTCAAGAAACATATTGGGCTTAACATCACGATGAATAATGCCATGTGTATGTAACCATTCTATATTGCATCAATTGGTCCACTCAAATAAATTATATATATATATATATATTACATAAAATTACATCAATAATTACCTCTTACAAGGAAGAATTTCAATTAGTCCATTCACCAACATATTTGTAATCTTATTTTTTCTACATTTGTATTCTTCTAAAAAATTTTAATAGTAAATCTCATGAATTTTTTTATTTATGATTGTTAAATAAAATAATATTTATTTACATATATTTTCAAATATATTTTTTGAATCTTTTAAATAGATATTGATCTTAGTGGATTTTCTTATAGGTCATGACAAATGTTGTGGAAGAAAGTAATCAAAATGATCTACAAAGTATAATATCAGAAGAATTTGTGTAAAGTCCTCTAATATCAAATGTGTCAGTTAGATCAAACAAATTTAATGAAACCCATATTGAAAGTTTGTGAAGATCTCTTTCAAATGATTGTGAAAAAATTGAATTAACACTTGCATGTATGCACAAAATATCAATTTTTGGGATATCCTATCAATGGTAGAAACTGCTAAAAAGATTTGTGCTACTTCTGAAAAGGTATTTTCATTTTGTAGCTTCCTGAAAGAGTTGTATTATGATGAACAATACGAGGAAGGTGATTCCTCTCGTATTGTTGAAGCTTTTCAGGTTTACTTGGATAATATGTAGAGAAATAATATTATTGTAGGTCGTCAAATATGAATTTTGTATCATTTAGAAATCATATTTTAAGTCTAATTGAATAATGTCTACTATCATATATTAGTTATTTATTTGATCAAGAAGTAAATAAGCTATGTTAAATTATGTATTAAATTGCTTTGCATACCTTTGAATATAAGGTGCTCTTTAAAATAATAAATAAGTTGTACAATTGTTCCACTATTTTAAATAGTGTATAATCACAATAGTTATCTTTTGTCATGTACTTTTTATTATTTTAATGTTTGTTTTCTCTTATAGAAATGGTTAAATTGTTTAAATTTATGCAAACTTTATTCTCTTCAATTTTTGTGGGCATGTTCTAATTCTATTGAATAATATTTTTCCTATATTATGATGAATCAGGCATGAATCCTACCAACAATCCATATGATCACCCAATTGTTGGAAAAAATGAACCTCCTACAAGAACCATTCCTATTGCAGCACTGAATCTGTACCAAAATAGATGGTCAATAAAGGCAAGAGTCACTACAAAGGTCCCACTTTGTCATGTTAACAATGCAAAAGGTGATGGAATTTTTTTTCAATTTTGACTTGGTTGATTCAGATGGTGGTGAAATAAGAGTAACATGTTTTAATGCAGTTGCAAAATAATTTTATGATTGCATAGAAACTGGATGTTGTGAAGTTTTGCACACATGCCCCACCTAAGGTAGGGACCCCCTCTTGGCTTGCTTTCATTCTCGCTTTGCTGTGGGTTCCAAATTTTCCCCTTAAGGCATAAGTTCCCCTGAATTTTTGCTTTTGCTTCACCTAGAGAGATTCATGATCTATTTGCACTTAGGGTGTGTTGTTTCTAGCACTATGATCTCAGAGCATCCTTAAAGTCTCTTTTCTAAACCAAGGATTCAATTGGAAAGAGAAATTGGCTAAGCGTGGGAGGCCTTCAACGATTTCACCTTGGTTCAGATTCCCCAAGTGATGGGTCATCTCGAGAAATTCTAGGTGGCCTGGAATTCTCGAAATCCAATTCTTCAGAGAATTTGGCCTTGCCCGAATTCCCTGAGTTTGTCCTTGAGCGGTTTCTTCAAATCCTCTGGTCCTCGGTTGTTGCGTCATGCATTAATGAGGGGGTCATTGGGTGTGTTTAATGCGACTTTAGCTAATTACTTAAGGTCATTCTAAGGTCATTTTATCATTCAAACTCCTCGAATTTGTGGCATTTGGCACGCTCAATCCTCCTTAGCTTGGTGATCATGTTTGGAGACTATGAATTCATTTGTGGCTTTCGATTTGCATTCGAGTGGGGATCTTGTTGCTTGTTTCTAGTTTGTGTGTGTTGAAGGTAGGGTTTCCTCCCATTGCTTTGTGATGTCATAAAGGTGCCCTAGTTTAGCTTGATGTAACGATTTGATAATTCCCACAGTTTGTTTGGCTTCAATGGTGAAACATGTTTATGCTTGAGCTCTTTCTTTGATTGTGGGAATTTAGTGTTTCTTGTGGCAAGAGTTAAGCCTATTGAACCTTGTACAATTTAATGGTCGTCTCATGCGTTAGGGTTACCTTCATCTCCATCATCCTTTACCGTTTGCTATGATTTTTCCCTCTATGCTAGTTAGCTCAGAGGAATGTTATTTCATTGAAACCCTATTCAAATTGTGATCTTGAATGATGAGCCATTACACTCAAGTGTTGATTTGTTGCTAGGTGGATGTACATCCACCCTGTATTGTTATCCCATGACCAAGCTAGCTTTGGTGACAAAATTGACAGGGGGAATGAGGTATTGAGTGATTGTCCTCTAGTCTCAGGGGTGAAATGTGGAAATTGGTGTTAAGTTTCAAGTCAGAATGTAAGGTTATGGTTCTCGAGTCGCAAAGTGAAGAGAGGTCACTTGAAAGCTCTGCGGAGAAAGAAGTTGAGCAAAAATGTGAGGGTTTATCTTACCTCGGGAAATTCGAGGAACCTTATAATTTCTGAGGGTCACTCCCTCGGGGATTCCGGTGCCTCTAGAAATCTCAAAATTTGCACTCCACTGAAATCTCTGAAGTCTAATCTTGCCCTCCGGGTTCGAGTTAAATTACAAGTTGTGAGAAGGGGATGACTTATATTTCACATGAAAGGAAAAATCATAAAGAAATTTTCTAAGGAAAGACCACTTCAGGAAATCTGAGGCCCCTCAAAATTTTTGAAGGTTAATCCTTCAGAGATTCCAGAGTGCCTTAGATTCACCGAATCCTTCAATCAAGCCGACTCCCAAGGAAAATCCACTATCTTTCACATCAAGGTTTGATTTCAAGGAAAAACTTAAATGACTCAATATAAACTAAGGAACAATTTGAAAAGAATCTTAACACTCAAAAGTTTCTATCCACTGTGAAATCTTTGAAGGAATTTCCTTCAGAGAATTCACCCAGTCTCGGATTCTTTGAATCCGTTAGAGTGGGGAAAGTCTAAAAGAGGCACGAAGAGTGGCAAAGGGATAAAAATGGTGTCATGGAGTTTCCTTACATCAAGAAAAGTAGATTCCAAGACTCGAAGGCATGCCTAAGTAGACATTTCAAAAAATCCACCTTGGCTTGAAATCTCTGAGCCCCAATCCCGCAAAGAATCTGAATCCCTCTGGATTTTCCGCAAACTCCTATTGGCCTTCCACAACACCTAAAATGTGAACCTTCAATGAGATGCTATTAGGTGATCATGTGTTTAATTTGGAAACTCATCATTCTTGTATGCAAAAATGACCCTCGGAGATTTCCCCTTACCTAGAATTCCCTGAACTTGGCTTCTTGCAGAGAATCTGCCTGGCTAGGAAATCCTCGAACCTTATTCCATCAGAAATTATTCCCTAGGCTACATTTCCCAAAAATCCTTTAAGGTCCTAAAATTTTGAAGTGCCTCTATTTGTGAATGATTTTCTTCGATTCTTAAAATGAATTAAAGCATTTGATGTTGATTGGAAGTTTGTATCTGTCTTCTTTGATGATGAATTTATTCATTATTGGCGTCATGGTAATTATCGTGTTTTCTAATAGATGCAAGCAGAGGTGAGTCTTGGGAAGGCTTCTAAGTCAAAGGCTACACACACATAGGAGGAATACAAAAGTAGAATAGACATAATGAAGTATGACTTCAAAGGAATATGGCCAAAGTCAAGAATCTTCTCCGAATGGTCAAGGATAACTAACAAAAATATGGGGCATGTAGATTACGATGACTTTCATCAGAGGATGTTTGGAATGGGGCTACCAAATTGGCACAAGTCATTACACACACATGTTTAGCTCAAGCAGTGGGATTCCCACCTACATTATTTTTCCCAAAATTGGTGCTAGAGTGTGCAAAGCACTATGATGCTGACAAAAGAATAATAGTGGGCCCACAAGGAAGGGTCATGGCTAACCTAATTGAGGATTCCATTGCTAAAATGTTCAATATTGTTTCCCATCACAAGATTATCAAAGAGATCAACATCCAGGAAGTAGAGGAATTCTATGCCAAGGATGTCTCTAGGGCATTGGATATGATGAATAGCTCATGAATAGCCAAACCAAAGCCACACTATTCCAAACTCTCGAAGCAATTAAACAAGAGTGATTTCAAGATGGAATACCATGATATCATCACACTCCTAGGCAGAGTAATGGGATTAGAGTAGGCATTCACCTTCAGGACTTGGATGTTTTTTCCTATCACTCAAATTGTGGGAGGAAAACATTACCATTAGGCAGGTATCTTGAGTGATAATTTGGACAAGCAGCTGAGGAGTGTCCAAGACACCCATGTATTCACGATGACATCTTATCTTGTCTACATGTTGGTTAGTAAGAACAAGTACATGGGTCTAAGTTGTAGAGGGACTCCTAGCAAAGACAGGGTATGGAACATTTACCCTCATCTCCAATATAAGACTTCAAACTATAGGAGGGCTAATGATGCCTTCTTCATGTACATCCCCAGATTACTACAAGGTGCCCTCCACATAAGAATTTCTATAGAAGAAATGGAGCTAATTAGAAAGTATGGACAATGGTTCAAATACAATTTCAAAGATTTTTTTACATTAGGGTACAGGGATCCCCTGTAGTTTCAATTCGATTGCCAAGGTATCCCACGAACAAACTCATATTGTTGGAGTTGATGAGGCAAATGGTTGCATTTGAGATAGTGCTATAGGACATGCATAGGAAAGGGCTCACAGATGAATTCCCATTGAAAATTGACACTCTTGAATCTCACCCCAATCTTGAAAGTGTATAGTATTTAGAGAAGGAGATGGCACAATATGAATTGTATTCACATACCAACTGAGAAAAAGAAAACATGGGTTTTAACAACTAAATTTGAAAAGTAGTGAATACTAAAACAACCATAACTTTCTCAAATCTGAACGAAATTTTAAACCGTTTGAAGTTTCAGAAAGCTAAAAGTAAGGCCTAAAAAACCTAGACAATTTTTTTAAGATTTTATACACCCATTTTTCTGTGCTCAAAAGAATATGACGAGATTTTATGCAAATTCTTGGCTACAACCTACAAAACAACAAAAGCAAACAAAAAAACAAGCGGATTTCTCTGCAAATTGTAAGATTTACATCAGGTTCACCAATATAAGATTGGGTTAAAATAGTTCTAACCTAGATAAAGTGACAACCAACACTTCTAAGCTAAAAACCACATCTAAACAAGATAATACAAACAAAGAGGAATAAAAATGAAATGCATTCAAAATAAAACACTCCCCATTGCAATTGATTCACTTCTCTTGCTCTTCTATTTCTCCTTTTGTGAACTTTTTTCCTCAAATTTGTAGTCTAACTTGTGCAAATGCCTGCAAATTGTAAATAGAAAGTTGGAGACAAAATGACTATTAAGGAAAAAATGGAGGAGAAAGGCTTCTTTTATAGGCAACCATTCAAATGGATGGTCAAGATCAATCTTCTAGAAATATTCCAAGATCAACGGACGAGGATTGATGAGAGGGAGGTTACAAAACAGATAGTCAAGATCGAGCTTCTAGAAAAATTCCAAGATCAACGGTGGAGGATTGATGCACCAGAATAATTCTATTCATGGGAGGGTTATGATGCTAACGGCTACGACATTGATGACTATGACAGAGATTAACGAGCAAGTGGAGGAAATGAATGAATTAAAAATTGACAAATAATTAATTCATGAGAAGAGAATATTTGACCAAGTGGAGAATAAATAAAGAGGAAATGGACAAGTGGAGATTCAATTAAAATAATTTGCATAATTATTTTAATTAAATGAGAGGAAATGTGAAAAAGAGGTATTAAATAATTAAATTGATTTAATTATTTAATACAAGAGACACATGGACAATTAAATTATTTTAATTAAATGAGAGGAAATGTGAAAAGAGGTATTAAATAATTAAATTGATTTAATTATTTAATACAAGAGACACATAGACAATTAAATAATTTTGACAATTATTTAATAATGAATGAATTAAAAGAGGGAGTGAATAGTTAAATAATTAATAATTATTATTTAACCATAGACAAAAGATGACAAACGAATAATTAAATAATAATAATCTATTTAATTATTGAAGAAATGGGGATATTAGTGATGCAATTAATTTATTTAATTGATGAAGATAGAATAAAGATTAGAAACTAAATTAATTAATTAATTAAAATTATTTTATTATGTCAAGACGAAGACCAAGATAATGGAAAAATGAAGCTTGCAGATCAAGACATTTTTCAGTGTCTACACTTGTTTTGATATGTGTACTTCACTAGATGATGCAATGTTGAAGGCACCACATTCATTGCATGAATCCAAGGTCTACCTAAGAGAAGATTATATGAGAGTTCTTGAGGCATGACATGAATAGGAGTTTGCAATGTAACTTTACCCACTCTTATAGGTAATGTTATCA
This sequence comes from Sequoia sempervirens, assembly GCA_007258455.2. Taxonomy (NCBI): domain Eukaryota; kingdom Viridiplantae; phylum Streptophyta; class Pinopsida; order Cupressales; family Cupressaceae; genus Sequoia; species Sequoia sempervirens. Next base: position 84,212,110 of record VDFB02000002.1, on the reverse strand, counting down.
CACCAAGCGGTTGTTTTCCCACATTATCAAAACCATGAATGGACTTGAATTTGACTCTTTTCGACTCCAATCTTATCTAGAAGGCTTACACTACAAACATTGAGTGTCGAACCATTATCAATGAGAGTGTGTCTTATGCCATTCTTGTTAATTTTAGCCAATATCATCAAAGCCTCATTTTAATTTTGCACTTCTAATGGAGGCAACTCATCTTGATGAAAGGTAATGTCTAAGTTGACCAAGTTCATACCTTGAATTAGGGTTGCTACATCATTTGGTTGCACATCAAGAGGGATAACTTGTTGCAAATAATTTTGAAGCATGTCATGATAAATATGGGATGCTTGAATCAAATCCCACGAGGATATCCTAGCAAGAGTGTTGTGAAGTTGTTCTAAAAGGTCATATTCTTTACCACTACACTACTGGATATTAGGTGCAAGTGGGAGATATGGTTGAGGCAATAGAATAGATGTTGGAGTTTGTCTTGGTTGCATGTTATTCCTATTGTTATATGTATGAGCAACGATATTATAACTTGGTTGTTGCAAAAAATAGTTACTAGTGAGTTTTCTTACAAATTTTAAGAAAACACCTAGAAGAAGTGGCTTAAGAGATGACTTAGGAGGTCCAATATTTAGAGGACTCTTAGGAGGTCAAATGATTAGAGGAATCTTCAGAGGTCAGATAATTAGAGGAGGCTTAATAGGTCCAATAATCAAGGGAGATCTAATGGTCAATTGTGTGTTCATAACCTCAATGGATTAGACTTCATGTGGATGTTATTCTAATGAGGGGGAATTGTTGATGGCCAAATTGACAGAACAACATTTAAACAAAATATTTCTACTCTATTTCTGCTGAAAAAGACAATTGATGTAAAACCACCTATCTTCCAAGGTCTCTGTAGTTGATTCTCAACTATGCTATTTTGTTGAGTGGTCAATGAGGTTGTAATGTTCAAGGGGCCTACTGGCTATTGAGCTTCTGGATTGCTGCAAGATCAAACTTCTATCTAAACCTACTCTAATAGGGGGTATAAAAAAAAGGAAAAAGATAGATTAGGGATACAAGAGTGAAACGAATATTGATTCATTCAATTAATCGGACCTATTACTTTCCAAGGAATTCCTAAACTAAAACTACAAAACAAATCAACCTGTAATCAATACAAAGCCATTCATTATAGTGCAAATATTAATAGTAGATTTCAGACCACAATTCGAACAAAAGAAAAGATAGAACTCCATTCCTTGAAAGCTTTCCAAATCAAATGATTAACAAAACAAACATCATTCCAGAATATAACTTATAGCACGTTTGAATCTAGTTGCTTCTACTATTGAAAAATAGATAAACAACATTTACAAATCTAGAAATTTCACTAGTGTACAAGAACCAATATCTTCAAATTGACTTAGCTAACCTAAGAAAATAAAAAAAATGCATCACCTATCTTACTGCTAACTCTAATCTACTAACTTGTAAAACTTCTAACTATTTTTCCTGAGTGTCTAACCCTTCACAATGAGATTGATTTGACAAGTAATAGCTCAACAATTTACATAATTTTTGCTCAAACAACTCATCAAAAGTTGTAGCAATCAATCATTACCTCTTTGTTTCAGCTCTTGCTTGAGCTCAGCTAGTTTCAGTTTCAAACTCCACTCTCCAGTTTGATCTTAGTCCATAATTGCAACTTTTAGTTTGACATAGAGTTCTTCTTTGCATGATGAACAACATAAAATCAACATCTTTCTCCAGAAACTACTCCAAATGGGCCCACCATACTTTCAACTTTCTTCTAGTTTGATAGTCTTTCAAAAAATATTTTCCCTTTGCACGTTTGTTTTGCAAATCACTATTAATGTGATCATCTTTGTTGGATAAGAGTACCTATAAATCATCATAACACAATAATTAACTAATAAAATTAATCAATTAATACTCAATTAATTAACTAATCCACTTTATTTTAACTAAAAGCAAATAAACTTTAAAATTCACGGTTGAAATAATAATCAAATCATCTTTTTAAATTAATGTTATTTCAAATAAAATAACATTAATTTAATGCTTCATGGATTTGATATTGTGACGATGTTCATGCCTGTTACCTGCAAGTCAACAAAAGAACATAATTAACTAATTGGTTTAATATAAAGATCGATGCATTAAAATTTATGAAATAATTAATTTCTACAAAATTAATCCCTTTCATTGTTACTTTATTGAATTAACTAATTCATTTTCCAAAACAATTATGTTCGCATTGTCTGATAGGATCTTCATTTCTCTGCATCGTAAGGTAAATCAAAACAATTAAAGCACCCAGGTTTTCTTCATTGTCAATGATTTTTTTTTGGTTTTGTCTCCATGAGAATTTCTCCAATCTGTTATTTGTGTATGCTTGTGATCACATCTTTCCATCTTTGCTTCATTCCAATACATTTTGCTTCCTTCTCAAATGCTTGGACCTTGTCTTTGAATCTTCGCTTATCTCCTTCTATCCAATTTTTCTTTGAACTTGTATTTTTGGAAAAAAAAACCATTTATTTCAGGTGAAGCTTCTCTTGTTCGAGTTTGATCCTCCCAAAGTCCAAGGAGAGACATGATACAGGGTAAGCAGCAACATGTTATTGCACATAAAATGAAAGGCATAGAATAACTAATGCAGCTTAATGTAAGCAATAATACACAGCGTGTAAAGATTTGGAGCCTCACTTGAAGATGAATGGCCACCAAATATCCACACATTACCAACAACAAAGAAGCAATCCAATATTATTTTGAATCGTTTTACAAATACATTGGTCCTAAATTCATTGAAGTTATATCTCGATTGCTTCCTTTTGACTGAGATCTACCATGGACCCCTTTCCCCTTGTATTTCATATGCCTTAATGAGTCTGCAGGTTTACATTTGCTAATTGTGTTTGGTTTAGAGCTTCCAGAATCTTTTAAACAATTCATTGTGTACATTCCCTGCCTGTGTTTCTTTTTTGTACATTGCCTTTTACCAAATTGATCTTGTGCATAAACTTCAAACTTTGCAGAGCTCTCTCCAACGAACCCATTTGAGCAAACCCCATAATTGAATTCCATAAGTCTTCATTTCTTCTAGACAATCTGTTCATTGGTTCTTATTTCATTGACTTCCATAAATTCGGTGTTAGGGAAACCATTTTTTTTGCAAACAGGGGAGATAGTGGCAAGGGTTTTATGGATGGACTCTAAACTAGCTGATTACATTTGCTTTAAAGTTTCTATTGCTTGTTCAACAAATTCACTTTTGTACAAATCCAACAACCATTTTATGAGACTACACTTATTAGAGGCATTTTTTCATATAATTCACATGCCAATTTCTATGAGCCCACACTTGCAAGCATGTCCATGCTTTGTTCCAAAGCTTCCATTTCACCATCGGCACAAAGGAGGCAAGTAAAAGATTTGGAAATTCGACCCCATATTTGTGAATTTGCATTTGCTTTGAAATGTTTCCAATGAGAATGCTTGAAAAACCATGGAATTTTGCTTTACACCTATGAATTAACATTTGTTTGAAATTTTCTAATGCTCTCATCATATATCTTTTCTTGCACATTCTCCATTTACTGCATATCTTAAGATGACAACTCTTTGAGGCATATTGTCAACTATTCTTTTCCCTCTTTGTGCTTTTGCATTTTGTAGGCATGTTTACATGTTTTGTTTCAACAAATTCATTTTGTGTAATGATTATGCACACATGACATCTCACTAGGTGTCATCTTTTGTGGTATTCTATTAACAATTCACTTGCCCAACCTCTATGCCTTCCCATTTTGTGTTTGTTCTTACCATGGCGCGATTTGCAATCATGGAATTCCCTGAGATCATGTTTTCTGAGGCATTTGTCAAACAATCGTGTGCATTGAAGACGCAAGCAAAGGTTTTGGGGTGTTTGCTTAGAGTTTCTAAAGTCCTTCAACAAATCCATCATGCATATCCTGTAATTATGACTCTCAATGAGTGGATCTTCTAACACCAAAATATCTTCTCCACAAATAGGAGAGATATTGGGAGAAGGGCAACTATGATTGTCATGATTATACACCCCTTTGTCTAATAATTTCTTCCCAAGTAGGAGAGGTAGGGGAAGAGAAACAAATAGAATTATTATGACTCTCAATGATTGGATCTTTTAGTCACCAAAATATTTTCTTCACAAATAGGAGAGATATTGGGAGAAGAAAAAATGTGATTGTCATGAATGTCCAAATTTGTATTCTCTTTTACCAAACTAACCTCACACATAGGAGATATAGTGGGAGAGGGATAAATGAAAAACAAGAAAAGAGGGGAAAGAACTTCATATTCATATGCTTATAACAACAATTTCCTAGAGTACCCAACAAGATCTGAAAATAGAACATGAAGTATGATAACAAGAGATTTTTTCAATGAGAACATGATGTAATAATTATTCTACATATTTGAAATGCAACAATTTTTCCCAATTTGCAATAAATCAAGCAAAATGACACTTTTCTTGCACATACAATGACTATTTTTCATATTTTCAAAACATAGATTTACCAATAGAAATGGAAGGAAGAGACAGAGACAAAAATGCACCCAAAAGATTCTCAAGACACATGTACAAGGATTGATTTGCCCAAGGGCGAATGGGTCCTTGCTACTTAAGTTCTCTATTTCAGGTTGTAGGTTGTTATTACTGTGACAATTTTTTCCAAATTTTTATGTCTCAATGAAAATGCAACTTATGACAAAAAGTGAAAAAAATGACAACTTTTTGAATGCAAATTTAACTAAAATTTTGATCTAAATCACTAAAAAACACTCTTAATACAACTAAAATGCAAGATTTACACAAGATTTATATATTTTTGAATTTGTGTGAATTTAAATGACACAATGTGCAATTTTGAAACCCTAAATGAAATGCAAAACAAACTATTGCAATGCAAAATCTAGATCTAGGGTTTAGAGGACTGCCAATTTCAGAAAGTCTATAGTGTAAGAATGTCAAGTTCACCAAAAGGAAACATAGAAAAAGGTGTGTGTATCAAAATGAACTCCTATGCTTATATGTGATAAAATGATCTAACACACTTACACTTTTCCTAATTTCATTAGAAAAAGAGATCTCCCAAGGATATGATTGACCTTGAGGTGAGTCAACCCTATTAGGAAGGTCTATTGTTTTCTTATGACAAAAATGACTAATTGGCTATTTTGAGAGATAAATTTAAATGCATTAACAAACTCAATTGCATGATCTAACACTTGAAATGCAAAATATTATGATAACAAAAACAAAAACAGTAATTTGTAGACAAATCTAGGAAGTGTAGAACATGGCAAACCTACCTAGAAAAGTGGGTTATGAGTGTCCTACAAGGACTCATTTGCTCAAGGGAAAATGGGTCTTTGTATAGGGATTTTTCTCAACTTTTGGGGTCCTTTGGTGCAAGATTTGAGCTTCTATTTTCCCTAGGTTTCACTATCAAAAAGTCGGAAATAAATTCAGGATCCGAGTTTCTATGGCTTGACAACTTTTACAACTTTGCAAAATTTCTCTTTTGATTGATTTTCAATCCTTCTTCACATGTAAATCTACACATACAAAGAGATGGAAATGTTTGTTTTTGGTGAATAGGGGTTTGCCTTAGTCAAACCCCATGTTGGTAATTAAACCTTGACATTGAAATAATGATAAAATGGAAGGAATTGATGAAAGAACAATGCTTTGTCACAACTCACCAAACCCTTAATAGCTGCCCTTAGAGGATTGAAGTTTAACACATTACTCTAAGGTTTGGATCTTGCATGAATTAGCTTGATTGATTACTTGATTTGATGCTTGAATGCTCGAAACCTACATCACAATGTTAGCTCCAAAACATGACATGAATGTACACATGAACCTTGACATGATGATATGATCTTGATTGCTACTATAGATGATTGATAAATCTGCTCTTCAATGCTCTTGACAATAATATTTGCTCTTGTGAGAGTTGTCTCTTAATTCTTAGATTTGAATTGATAAAATAATTATGTATTTATAGGTGTTTATCTAATTTCCCGAAAATTAGATTTCAGAAGCCAACAATTAAAACTTGGACTTGAATCATTAAAATGCTACCAAAAACATATTTTAAATTGGGTTCTGGTACTTAAAGAGGACCCATTCGCCTAAATCCTTAACACAATTTCCAAGATGTTTAAATTAATATTAACAATTGTTTAATACAAGTTTTCCTTTTGTTAAACAAAAATAATAAGACTTTAGAATGCATAATTTAATCAATTAGAAGCTTAATTAAGTCTATTTATTTAATTAAGAGATGCAAACATAGTGTGAAATTATAAAAGTATACAATTTTCTACACTACACCACTCACATTTTTTTAATAATTTATCATTATCTTTTTATTAATAAAAATAGTCTATATTTTATTGATTTTTTTTGATAATAAAAAAATGAAAATCAAATATATAGAAAAATAGTAAATAAGAATAAAATGAACTAGATAAATAAATATTAAATTTGAAATCAAATTAAAAAATTACTACTCATTAATATTCAATTAATTATATTAATGATTCCATTAAAAAATCCAAATCCAAAACTAAATGAGAATTAATGATAGGAGTAATTTCACCTTTACAATCTTTTATTCTTAATTCACATATTTTTTGTAGACGGGTTTAAATTCTTCTCTTCATCTGGCATAACATTGACTCGTGAGGAGGTTTAGAGGTTAAACAGCGTTTGCAGGTGAAGAGCACGGAGCATACAGCAATGGCGAGCACAACGGCCAAAGATGCGCGTGCCCTCATTTCCTCATTGCGATCTGCGTATTCCTCCACCCCTACTAAACTTAAGGTATTCCATCTCATGCAAGTGCCAAATACTCTATAGATCACAAGGATCGTATAATGCTTTGTTCAAAACAAAACCCTAACTCGCGTATGTGTGTTGCAGATTATTGATGTGTATGTAGTCTACGCCATTTTTACAGCAGTTTTCCAGGTGATCCTATGCTTTCTTTCCTTTATCTGTCACTTACAATCATTTTATTGCGACAATTAGATATAAGGGCATGATATGTGTTTCTAAATGAGTTTGCAGCTCTGTAAAGAGAAATTTCAGCTGGCTTGAACTTTTCCTACCCGTTAATTTAAAGTCTTTTCCTGAAAAAAAGAAAAAATACAGATCTTGTGTTTTATACTCACATGTCACTCGCTGCTTTTGCCGGCGGCTCTTACATATTCTGCGATTTGTAGCTCTATTGATTTATTCGAATCAGCTTTGAAAGAATAGGTCAAGGACATATTGTATTTTGCACATTTGTTCAATACCAGTTATAAATTTACACACAAGGCTTTAGTAAATCGAAAGATTCAATCCAATTCTGGACAACAATTATTTTTCTAGTATATCGAGCTAATTATACGATCCTTGATTGAATCTGCACGTTTTTACTTCCTCGAAGAATCCATTTGGAATCACTTACGTCAAGGAGTTTCAGCTTATAAGAAGGTACTTTTTTTCTGCCAAGGAAAAAACACCTTTGATTGTTTAGAGGGAAAGCTATTTAAGAAAAAACCGCGACTTTATTCTGATGGACAATTCAGAACAATTGAGTGGTCCATCCTCAAGAGAAATAAACTATTAAGATACTGGACTAAGAGCTCCCTATGTAGATAACTCTTGTCAAGTATAAAATATTACAAAATGACTCACCCGAAAATAATAAGTATAACTAAGCCATTAAGAGAGATTACTAATTGCAACTACGTCATTCCACCCAATGATAGAATGCAACCGGCCTATACATACAATAAATTGTTTAATTAAATTTATTTAGATATAATATAGGGGTTCTATTAAGGAACCCCTTCCCTGCACACAAATGCTTACATACTGCAAAGCAAAAGCTGTATAAACAGAGTTACAGAAGAAACTACCATAATGGAAATATCAACACGCTATATGAGCAAAGCTATTCCATAATTAACAGCACTACAAACCAGAAACAGAACAACAAGACTGTAAACAACAGCATGTGCAACACATCATATGGGAATAACCGTATGGTTGTACCAAAGATACCACATATACAGGCCACTATCCTATCAGATACCAATATCCAGACACATAAAGTCAGGAAATATTCACCTAATTAGGATCTTAGACACACCCAACTGATCAAGATCAGCATCAAGAGGAAGTGATTTCCATCTTTAAGGTGCATGGCTATGAACCCCGTTCCCCAACACATTGATTGACTCCACAGGCAGCACTTCTGGACCCAATGCAGCATCCAAACCATGAAATATAATCTCTTTTAGCAGCTCCGCTTGTCTCATTGCACAAAGAATCATCATATCTTCCAATTTCAGCAAACGTACTCACTTGCAACATCTAATGCCCTATCATGGTGCAATACACCGAATTCTTCAACATTAGGTTTGAATCTTTGCAATATACATCCAGAGATCTCATATGTTCCATTAGGACATACAATATACCGTTATAATTTTTTATAACTGCTAATTACTATCAAACTAGGCTCATTTTTCTAAAGTGAGGGAAAGCTCTTAATCGTGTTGATGATAGGCCTTCAAGCTTACACAATGCAACAGGAGGCCTTGATAAAATAGGAGAGCAATAACAAAGCCTCAAGTCTAGGAAAGGAAGCTACCAGGTGACTACAACAGAAGTCTTTGTTAGATTGGGGTTCCTGACTTCTACAAACCAACCTTCATTTTTCCTTAAAGCAGAACAGCAAGAACGAAAGTGGTAGTGGCAAGAAAATGTTCTACTTTAACAACGATATGGAGAGCATAATTCATAATAGATAGAAGGTACAAAAATACTACTACGACTGTGTGCAGAAAAGAATGGAAAAAAAGAATAAAAGGGGGGAACAGCATAACAAATGAAGTCTGACCATCTCTGTTATCCTTCCCTAGGTCTATTCCAAATATCACGAACTTCTTGCTACTCAAAAGATTCATCATTTGCATTAAGGTATGCTTCCTTAGTCAGGTCTATCTTGATGTGAACAAAGATTTTGTCTCCAAAGCCAACAATCAAGCTCATAGTCTTTTTGTGGGGTCCTTTATGAGAAATATCCCTGATATGCATCCTTCCTCTAAAAGCCATGCAAACGATGAGTAAATCACCATGGATGGTGATCTGATCCACTTGCTCAGCGTGTGCTATTCTAGGAACAAAAATGACCACTTCAAACCCTGCTTGATTGTTATTGAAATCTCCCAAACATTTCCAAAAGTAGATCCTGCATCCCCATCTAGTTGAAGCCACCAGCCTGTGCATTCCCTGGATTACCCTTTGAAGCTCAGTGGAAAAAGGTTGAGGTCCTTTTCTGGTCCAATAGGTTTGCCTTTGGAATTTTTAAGTATCCCAGTGTCTGACCTTAATGACCTTATCCATGGAAGTCCTTAGAATCACTCCCTCCAGAGGACGTCATGTTTCAGGAATAAATAGTTCGATTCTTATTTTAGCCAAATGGAGCAGAGAAATTCTTGGTTCCTGAAGCAGGTTATAACCATCACAAGATGGCATCTTGAGTATTATTTCCGTACAGTTGACAATTTTTTTTTTTTTTTAATCCTTGGCAACAGGAAGGATTTCTAGTTTCTTCCTTCCAGTTTAATGGTACTGGTTGTATTTTTTGCAAAAAGACTATATAAAAATTGCAAAGAAAAAATCCAAAGAAAATAGTAAGTTTTGGACTCTAAAGTACACAACTTTAACTTTGTTGAAGGTTGACGATGGTTGGAACCAATGCTGAAATTTAAATTCCGAAATTAAAAACTTGAGCGCTTGTTTTGACAAAAGGGACAGAAATTGAAATTTATACAATTAAATATTCAAAAAAAATTTACAGCAAGGTTTACACATGAGGATACTTACTTGATTGTAGCAAATAAATTAAAAAGAAGACAAAACTTTACAATCATACTCATAGCATAGCACATGTGCATAAAAATGGAAGTAAGCAAACTCTTCATCCACGAGTTACTGAAATTGTAGAAACAGAAAGCACTATCCATGCATTTGAAAGATAACAAGATTACTTGGAGACGAAAGGTTTTAGCAATTGATTTTAATTGACTGCACGAGTTGAATGGTATCTTTAGGAATGAGAGTACAAGGAACAAGTTTGTTTTTCAAAACCATCCCTTACAATTTATTTAGAACATTCATAGATACTCAACTAACTCTTGACCTTCCAGGTTTCTATTGTTGTCTTTTTTTCTAATACTTTGAAATGTGTAAAGTTTAAATTTACACAACATAAAAAACCCATCAATTAATATGCTTTTGGGCAGATATGGCATCTAATGTAAAGTTTAAAGTTCTATGGGCACTTTCAAGCCAAACCTGAAGCATTGCCATGGATCCTCTTCATATGAAAATCCTTCAGCATGCCACCTCAACTTCTTCTTTAACCAATCCTTCACCAGAAAACAACTCTTTAACTGCCATCACAAATTTTTCGAATACTGCTATAGGGACATCTTCAATTGCAATTACAAGATCATTTTCTTGCATAGACATATCTTCAATCATTGGTTTGAGGCTAATTTTCTGAATCGGAATCCAAATTGGAATCGGCTACGTGGGTACAATATGCCGGTATGGAAAAAAAATATTAGGGGTTTGGGTATGTTTTGGTACGTCTGTACAAAAAACATATAAAAATAAAAAATATGTATGTCTAAAATTAAATATATTAATAATAAAGTTAAAAAATATATATATTAAAAATTAAATATATACATTATAAATTAAAAATAAATATATTTAGATGTAATAATGCTATATAATTTTTAATTTTAATTATAATTTTTAAATTTAATATTATTCATAATTTATAATTTTATTATATAATTATTAATATATAGTTTAATAAACAATATGCTAATATAGAACATAATGATTTAAATTTTAAAACTATTTTATAATATTAATTATTAAATTATTTAAACTATATATTAAATATAAATGAAACTATACAGGTTGGGGGAATTATGACTATCAATTGAGTACAGATCCACCAGCCGCTGGTCATCACTCTCGATCCGGTGAAGCAACCGACGATATCTGCCAAAATCGCTGGATTAGATGCTTGACTGACTGGCTTTCTCAGACTTATCGGACACGGAGGTTGTTTTGGTGTTTTCAATTCATACAGTTTGATAAATGTAAAATAAATATCAGTGAAATGCCAACAACTAAAATATTATTTTTTGATTCATAGATTTGTCTGAAACAAAAACGAGGTTATATGCGAAATGCAGACCAAGGTTATGCTTAGGGTTTTTAATTTTTCGGGAGTTAAAAAAACGTTTTTTAAGGTTTTCAGAGGTCTAAGGTCAGCAAAATTTGGGGACGAAAATTCCGAACCCTATACGATTCTGTCCTGATTCCATGCAGAACCTGATTCCAGGACGTTTCATACCCAGAATCGGACTAATTTTCAAGCGATTTGGTAACATAGGTTTGAGGGTAAAATGAAAATAAGGAAATGAATTTTGGTTCACAGTTAACTCCTTAAAGCAAAAAAGTGGTTTCATAGTATGACCAAAATTTAACCCAATTTCAAGCACATTGTTCTCAGACCTTTATTAATTGTAAAATATTGCAATAACTTATTGCACTGCTACCATTTACGCTTATATTTGATCAAGATTTGTCAGGATGAATATTATAAGAATTGCACTACATTTCACATGGAAGCAGTCCCTCAAATCTTTAAAAATAAGACACAGATTGATCTTCCTGCTAAAAAATAGTAACATTCAATAATTGTGATCAAATTGACACCTTTTCATGTAAAGGGGTCCCATGTTTTGCCAGTTTGATAAAGAAGAGTAGATAAATTTGTATTATGGTGTGCAACAGCTTCTTCATGAAGACCCTTTTCCTCCTCTGTTTTGAAACCATTGTCAAACAAACACAATGGTAACTATCTTTCTCTTTCAAACTTTTGTTCAGTTTAGCTTCCTCTTAGGGCTTTAATGGTTCAAAGAAGAATGATTGGACACATGGATGAAAAGCTTCTGTTTGCTTCAAAACATTTAAAGCCAGTTTTTCTTTTCATTTTGTTTTATGATTAAAAAGAAACAGAAGATGGAATACTTGAGTTTTTATTTTTTAAGTTTGACTTGAGGTTTCTTTTTCTAAAATATGTTTTCGTCCTGTGTCAACAAATGGATGGCTTTGATTCAATGGGACAAAAATGAATTTATAAAAACTTCTGTATGCTTTCTTTACTTCAAATAAAGTTATTTTCTTCCTTTTAATTTTAATAAAATGGTCCTCTCATATCTTGTGAGTTACATCACAAGTCTTGAAAAAACCTTTACTCTCAAATTTGCTATCCTCTTCTTGTTAGAGTTTTCACCTCGAGTTACTCAGTTAGTGTTCTCACAGTGATAGCCAGCAACAACAGCAGCAGATTCAGACCTTTGTGCAGCTTAGAGATCTGCATGGAGAGGACATTGTTATATAGGAGAATAAGGCCCAGCTATGGAGGGAGTCTTCTTTGAGATAAACACCCAGTTAACTATTTGAGACTTGAGTGGTTTGTGTCTACAATATAGTCTTAACTATGTTGATTAGGATTTATTAGTTGTTAGTGTTAGTTTTCAGATCAGAAATGCAAATAAGCAGAAAATACAACACATAGAACAATGAACAGAGTATTTTACCCTGGGAAAACCCTCCTACTCAAGGGAGAAAAACACAGCAAGATATTTTCTTTTAAATCAGAAAAATAAGTGCAGAAATAGCACTCAAAATCAGGCCCTAGAAAGGCTGAATTTAATACAATGAATCTGCACTTGAAGATAGTGCGATTTCCTTGAATACACAAAATAATGACACTTCTCCTTGAAGCGAATCTGCTGCTCTAGAAGGCAAACCTGCTGCTGAAGAAATTCAAATTGGAATGGAATGATTTGAGTCTAAAATGTGGAGACTCTATCTCCCTTATATAGCTAGCTAGGCTAGCTCTCTTCTAGGGCCGACCTAGAAATATACAATATTTGTTTATAATGCAAAGGCCGACCTGCCTTGAATTAATTATCTTTGAGAGAAAATATCTCCCGCTGCTACAAAACACTAACAGTTAGACTAGATTGATTGATTAGTCAGGCTAATTGATTGTTCAGTCAAACTGAGTGTCATTTTAGCCACTTGTAAGCTTAACTTGAGCTTTACTTGACACCTCACCTTGTTTCTCCTAGTTAGATTCATAGTGCAAGGGCACATATTCTAATTTTAATCATGATGTATGTACATTCTTTTTCCAAATTTTTATTGATTCCAATCAGTGTATTTCTTTTCAGATTTAATCAGAAGACACTTGCGGGTTTGAGAATTCAATGCTGTGTATTTGCTGTTAGCATTTTCAGCACTATGTGTTTGTAGATTAGCATAGTCAATGATTATTGTTTTCATTGAAGTTTTTGCTGTTTTAAGCTACCTAGTTTTGGGACTCAATTATTCTGAGTGCAGAATTTGCTTAACATGGTCTGAAAATTAACATGGTATTAGAGCATGTAATCTGAAATCTTCTAGATCTGTGTATGGTGTGGGCTGTTACCTGTGAGAAGAAGCAGTTAGAGGATTTGAGCGGGTGTGATGCCCTTGCTTTAGTGATTGAAGCTATCAGACTTGTGAGAGGGGTGTAGATCTGAATTATTCTTATTGTTTGGTTTTAGTGTGTTCTATGAGCTGTAAGCATGACTAATCTTGGTCTTAGAGAGTGTGACCATCAGAGAGTGTTTATAACTTTAAACATTAGAAAGTGCAGATTGTGGATGCTATTGGAGGAGGTTGATCTCTGGATTTTTGTGGAGACACCTTGTTCACTTGTTCAAACATAACAAAAAGTCAGCCAAGGCAAAGCAAATCATCTTAGATTTGGCTAAGTTATCGGGTATGACCCTTGGGGGTCCTGGTCTTGTACTGAATGGGTGTGGGTATAGGTCCTGTGACAAGAGTGGCTTGGGTACGCCCAAGGTCTTGCCTAGGCATGTTGGGTCCTCCTTTGAAGGACTCACAGCGAACCCAAGGTGCCAAGGTGGGACCCTGGGCGTACCTAGGCCGCTCTTGGGCAAACCCAAGGGCCGCCCAAACCAAAAATTAAATAGAACTCTCATTATTCTAAAACATTTTTATAAACAAAAATATTTTTTGAAAAACATTTTTATAAACAAAAATTTGCCAAATACCTAATTTTGCCATTAAGTGATAAAATTGTTAAAATGGTGTGTGAAATGAAGGTTTGTGTGGTTTCAAAGGCCTTAATTTGGGCTTGGCAATGGGAGCTCTACGGGAATGCTCTAGGGGTGTTGCCCCTTGACCCTGCTGGGGGCGTTGTCCCCAAATCCCCATGAGGTGTGTTGCCCCTCGACTCCATTGGGAGCGTTGCCTCCAAACCCCCACAAGGGGCATTGCCCCACGACCCCACTGGGGACATTGCTCCTAGACCTCCACGAGGGGTGCTGCCTCTCAACCACATTGGGGTCTCCACTTCCAACCCCCACTAGTTATTGGGATCTCTTGTCACATAAGGAACTTGATTACCATGAGGGGATCTAGGAATGGAGACCAAAATTGACAACTTAGATAATTATCTTTATGACTACCATAATATCATTGATCAATGATGAAGTATCATACTATCAAAGATCAAATGTTATTATTATTATAAAATATAATTTTAAATTTTTTGCATACATACATATATATACACCAAACATATCGTACCCAAGATTTTTTTTTTCTGTACTGGCATTCCAGAACCTTGTACCTGTACCCAACCCTGTACCAGAACCGGCAACTTAGAGATAAACATGAGTACTGAAGCTGATACAAATCTTACAAAAATCAGCTGTTGTAAGGAGTTCACATGTGTCTGGGTGATAGTGTCCACAGCTTGTTGGTGTAAATGACTTGGTGACAACAGTGCCTTTGCCTCTAATGCTTGAACTTTAATCTTCTCAGATCTGCCCTGCAATCTGTCCTGTGTCTCCCCTGGTGCTGGATGACTGAAAGTGGACAATCAAAGGATACTTTCACCTCCAATTGCCTTCACACTAGCACCCTCCTTGTGGTTTGAGGCATGGAACCCTCAAACACCAGCAATTTCAATAGACAGTGATCCTGGATTTAGAGTTGCCGGATGCCTGGTCGGAATTTCCTGTTTGCCTTGGTCTGATTTGATGATGAAATTCAGTTCTGGGCACATGGTTGAAAGGTTGTTGGATTGCTCAGATCTGTATGGTGGGTAGCTGCTGTGAGGTGCTCTTGGGGGGTGATTTGGGTGGCCTGCAGCCAACAGGTCTGATGTATAATTCTCTCACCCAGATCTGATGGAAAGACCCATGCTTTTTTAGACCTGTGATTTGATGCCTGGTCATGATTGTAACCAGATCTACTTGAATGAACAGGTCTGCAATTGCACAGAAGCTAGGAAGTAAGTCGACTCTGCAGTCTGGATTTGGTGATTTTGACCAGCAATCTGACTTTCTGGAAGATGATGGATGCTGAAGGGACTGTTCTCCAAGTGAGTGCCACTTATATTTGCCAATGGAGACCTGCAACCTGATTACAAAACCTAAATAAGGGCGGTGATCAGTCATGCAAGTGCCCAGTTGATGAATCTGCACTCTATAGTCTGCAAATTAGTTCACCCTGCAAAAATAGTTGGAAGTCTGACCAATCTTCTGAGTGGAGGGGTTTCATCCTCACCTCACAATGCTCTGTAACAGAGGTGTTTGTCCCTGCTCGAGCAATAAAAATAGTTGCAAACAGCAAATGATAATTATCTCAAAAAACATGCCTTCACAACGCCCTTCCAATTGCCCCTTATACCTGCAAGGAAAATAGATCCCCAGGGCCCAAATCTGGGCGCCACATTTCAAATTTGAAATTTTAACTTTATTTTATTTTATATTTTATATTTAAATAGTCATTAATTAATATATATTTAAGTGATGTTAAGAAACACCCTTGTTTAGAAGTGCGCTTGGAAGATGACTTCAAGAGGGAAGGGACATGACATTGAATGAGTAAAAGCCAACAAAAACAGAACTTATGTTCAGTCCAAGAAGATCAATAAAAGACAATATACTTTTCCAGATTAAAGTTGAGTCTTTTAAACCCCATATGTTTTTATGATCATAAAAAATACCCTGGGACACACACAATTTATCATAGAAAGCTTTATTGGAAGTCTCAGTTAAGGGAAGTCTATCTTTTCACTAGATTTCAGTATTGAAGGAAAAATTATGACACTGGAAGCCTTTGCACAAGTTTTGCAACCATAGTACATGTTTTCTGGTGATATTCAGAAACCAGAAAGTCAGCCTTAACTACATCCCAAGAGATAAGAACTTCATGTCTGAAAAGGCCTGAACACCTTTAGGGAACCACCATTTAGTTGAACCAACTCTTACAAGAGATAAGGACATGTTATTATATGAAAGGTTCCACCAAATAAACCTGAAGCTCTGAACAGATCTATCCTTTGTGGGGAATGCCCCATGCCCAACAAGAAGATACCTAACAGATTCCCAAACTTCCCTGATACTGCTAAAAACTGAAAACTCTGCTGCTTTAACAGAAAAGTTCTCAAACATCAGATCAAAAGAGTGAAGTCATTTCCATCCTTTCTTATTCTTAGGAACTGCATTGCAAATATTGTTCTTAACCAAGATCTTCCAAGGCACTTCACCTCCAAAGCTCTCAGGATCCACTTAACTGCCACAGTTAATCCCTGATTACTCAAGTTCTTAAGCCCCTTACTTCCAAATTGATGAGGCAGAAAAGCTCTTAACTGGACAACTTTGTACAAGAGATAAGGGCTTGCTATTGTAAGAAAGATTCCATCAAATAGACTTGAAGCGTTGAACACTGCTATCCTTCCTACAGGATGCCACATGCTCAACAAGAAGATGCCTAACAGATTCCCAAGCTTCCTAATACTACCGAAAGCTCAAGACCTTTCTAGTTTAATAGAAATGTGGCCCAAAACATCAGATAAAAATGTTGAAGTTCTTTCTAGTCCCTTTTATTCTTAGGAATTGCATTGCAAATATTTTTCTTAACCAAACCTTTCAAGGCTCTTTCTGTCCAAAGTTCTTAGGATCCACTTTAACTGCTCAAGTTAATCCCCAAGTTCTCAAGCCCCAAACTTCCAAAATGATGAGGCAAACAACATCAATTCCAAGCAACAACAAGTTTCTTCCTGTATCCTTTTTCTGACCATTAAAAATCCCTTACCAGCTTATGAAACAAAGTACCAATCAGAAATGCAATAGATATTGAAGAAGGAGAGCACTTTTTGGCACAGTTGGAATCTACCGCCAAGAGAAAGAACATGCCCCTGCCATTTAGTGACTTTATTTTTGATCTTTTGAAAAACCCATGTTCACATGTCACTCAATGAAGGAGAAAGGAAAAAGGAATTCACAAATACTTAACCAGCTTCTAAGGCCTAACTAACTCTTATCCGCTCAAACCCAATGTCACTGAACCACTGCAGGGGTTCCAACTAACTCAACACAACAGATTTCTGATATGAGATTTTTGATCCTGAAACAAAAACAATACAATAAACAAATTTTAGCTGATGTAATTTCCCATTTGAAAATAAGAAGACAATTTACATTTTGAGAAATTTACTTAGCAACCCGAAACATGGCATGTTAGATTTATAAGACATTTGCCCAAGACAAGAAGGTAATTCACTAATACATAAACTGGTCACAAGGAAGGTAATCAAAGGAGATAAAAAAATGGTGCCTAAATTAAGATATCTGCAATTGGGTTTAAAGAATGATTAAATTAAAATTAAAATTATAGTTTATCAAAAGTCAAAGGGTGTATGAAGGGTTGTGTCTCATGAAGCAATAAGGGAGATAATTTAATGAGAAGAGAAGAGATCAATCAATTGGGAATAAATATTATGTGACTTTGCAGGTAAATTTTACAGCCAAAGAGGACAAAAGCACACCAAGGAAAATTAAGAGATTTAAATATGAAAACCCTTAATTTCTCCTATCAAGTTATTGGACAAAAACCCATAAATTGTCTAAATATCAAGGACAAACATTTAAGGAAAAATAGCTGCAAATTGGAAGAAAAATATAGCAGAAAATCAAGATAAGATTATTTTCAGAATTATGTTAAAGTGAAAAAATCTGAATATTATAATAAAATTCATGATTTTGATTAAGCTATATTTATAAATATAAATGCAATTATCATTTTAGAATTATAAATATTGTTTTAAGGCAAAAATAAAAAATGTTATAGAAAGGGACATTACAGCTGCCTTACCTCTAATGCACGTTTAATAATTGTTTCTAATCATGTAGACCACTTGTTTAAACATATCGTAACACCCCTTTTTTGTGTTTAGATATTACTTATTAGCAATCTATTTGTACTCAACAGCCACTAAAAATTGGAGAACATGAAAAATGTCTTGAAAAAAACTATTAGGGGAGCCATTTATGACTGCAACAAAGAACACAGTGTTTCAATCTACTGTTTAGACCTGTGATGTTATGTTAGAGTAATAAAATATTCTGACTAGTCTAGGTTCATGCTAGACACAAGGCTAGAATAATTACCATTTATATTTTATTTTATTCACACTATTTAAGCACGCTTAGGTAGTTGTGTGTCATGTCCCTTGAAAATATTTACCCCAAATATATCAGAATACAAAAATTAAAATCTCATATATAACCAATTTATTATTTAAATATGATTCTAACTATTATTGTATTTATTTTATTAAAATACAATGACTTATATGATAAATCAATGTAATATTACACAACACATAAAATAAAATAAAAGAGAAATATAAACTATATACTAAAGCAGGAATAATAACCAACTAAAGAAAGCAGCGACCAAATAATGAATCGGCTCCAATAAACAAAGCAGGGTCGCGTCCAAAGATAGAGGACTCCCCAATGGCTATAAAGGGGAACGAAGCAAGAAGAGAAGGCATCAAAGGGTAAGGAAATTACTCAGCAGCATCGAAGGAGATAGGGAAAGGCTCCAGCGGCAGCAGTAGGTCTGAGGTAAGTTGAATATTATGCTTGGTAAATGACTTGAAGTCTGTGATGGACAGTATATATATTTAATTATTAAGTGTACAGAAATGAATCCAACGTCTATTACAAATAATAAGCTGCGTATATATATGTATAATTCTGAGTACTATTTACTGCTGATATATATATATATAATTTCTGAGTACTATTTACTGCTGAGCATAAACAATAGATCTAGGTTATGGATGTAATATGCAAGTACAGTCTATGGATCAGATACATATCATTGATTTAAAAATCAAGATCAGAATCTATGCATTATATTATAGAACAATATGTAATGGATCTGTTCATTTATTTAATATGTAAATTTGTGTGTCTACACTATGGATAATACTCATATGATATGATTGTGAATAACTAGTCAAAATAGAGGAGTTGAGGGCCTACTGAAGGAGAAACAGCATGTGAGGTCACCCTCTAAGTACACCACCCATCTGGATGGCAAGGGCCACATGGGCCAAGGGGGGTAAACTGCTCTTGGGCTTAGAGGAAATGACTATCCAGGACACCCTGCTGTAGCTGCACCCTCAACCTCTCAATATGATTGAGTAATGATGGTTCTGGTACAGGGGAAGGGAGGTAGAATACTAGGTACACCACACCATATGGATGGCAAGGGCCACATGGGGCCAAGGGGGGTAAACTGCCCTTGGGCCTAGGGATTCTTGGGCACCCTATGAGACCATCATACTCAAGGAAGAATGAATTAGAAGATTCAATATGCTTATGAAATGATGTCTTATTTTGTGTGTACTAACACCTTGCAGGTCAACAGGTAGTTATTTCCCTAACCACATTCTCTTTTGATTTTCTTACATGCATGCTAATTAATATTATGTTGTAAATACTCTCTAATTCTGTTTTGCAGGAACCTAGCATTCCCCAACACCAAGGTAATTACTTGGAATTGATTAATTAGGGAAGATTTAGGGTTATCCCAAAAAGGGGACATTACATTGTGTCAATCGTTCATGTGCCTTGATTTATGCATCTGATTGACAGTTACCTAGCCTATGTTAGAGTGAGTTAACTAACTCCCTCAATTGGGAGTGATTGTGAGTTAAACTCTTTTATCTCTTGGATTTATCATCTCCTTGATTTATGGATTCAAGAGGTTTATATATTTGTATGTTACTCTTTGCCATTCTTCTCCAATATCGAATATAATATTTTTTGTTCATTTTCTTGGTTCTGTGATCAGGTCTTGTGGTAGATTTGTTGTGTATATGACAAATTCAAACAGTTGACTTTATCATAGGCTTTGGAAAAATATATTTTTACGATTTTTTTTTTGATGTTATGAAGTGAATAGATTCCTAAATAAGATCTAATATGTCATGAATTTGTTTAAATTCAAGGAACCCCATTTGTAATGAATTGGAGGAGATAGGCTGTTTTCACCAGAATATATTTTTCTTTTTGGGTTGCTTGTATGGCAGACTATTCAACATCCTAGTAGATATAAATGAAATGGCCCTCATTGTCCTGGATGATCAATATGGTATTCCTTGCTGTTCAGCCACTGCATGCATATGGATTTTTGTTGTGTTATATAACCCCTTCAACAAGCAATGATATAGGATGTTGCTGTTTCTAGTGGGCCTCCTACCAGGCCATGATTTATTGAATTTCTGTTCAACCACGCTTTTGAAAATGTAGTCTTTTCAGCCAGAAGTATTAAATTCAGAAGGGACTGGAGGCATATTCCTCGACTTATCAGTGGTGCACTCTGGTGCATTGTCTGTCCCCAATATTTTTTAAACCTCAACACTATTTCTCCTTTGACAGGTCAAAATGCCTTCCATGATGAAAAGGGGCCTGATCTCCGATTACTTCTTTCTGTTTCTTCCTGTATGAAGAAGTGTTAAGAGGTCTAACAGGTCCTGTATCTACCAGATTGTGGGAGTCCATGAAAGTTGAGGATTAATTATCAAATTGGTGTCAACTTGCCATATGATGAAAGTGCTGCCTATCAAAGTGAAGTTAAACAGACTCATTGAGTTGGAAGGAATGAAGTACCAGATGCCAATCATGAAGTGCCTTGAATTTGGCATTGAGTCTGCTAGAGATGTTTTAATTTTGGTGTGAAGCTTTTGGCAAATTTTGCACTAAGAAGCTTTTCCTTGCTTCTTCTGTTGGTGGGATGTATCTGGTGTTGGATCAGCTACCTATATCTCAGAAGGTACAACAGGTTGGAAGGCATAATTGACTTTGAAAAGAGAATAACTTGATGAGATATGGGTAGGTTCATTGTAGTTGTGCCTAATTATATGCTAGTAGGCTTGCCGCTAATATTGCTAATGATAGATGCAAAATGATTAGTTCTTCAGATACATTGTGTGGGAAAGACGTTCCATAACTTGTTCCTTCTTTCTCTTAAAGAACAATCCTTATGGTTTAGCGTGGGCTGTCTGCCAAAGAGCTCTCTTTGCAACTTTGATATTGTGTTGTATTGGTTATAGACCTCTCTTATCTGAGTTATCTCTCATATTTTAAGGAATTTTAAACCTTTTAAACCTGCACTAATGGCTTATAAATTTGCATTCTTTTAGTGATATCTGGGCTTACATGGCTGATGGTCAACTTTCATAGCTTACATGATAAATATCCTATATGAAAATGGAATCTGTTTTCTGTGAGAAAATCAGACTTAACACATAATGATATACCATGTAGTTTTCTAATGTGATAACCCTGTCATATATGCCTTAAAATGTTAGACTACATCAGTGACATACTTTTGACTCTTTCACATTACATTATATTAAATATTTTACATTTTGGATTGGATCTTATATGAATATTAAAAGCACACAATTTACCTTACAGGTTATATACATGGCAATTGTTGGAACCTTTCCCTTCAATGCATTTCTTTCGGGAGTGCTATCATGCACCGGAACAGCTGTGCTTGCAGGTACAAGTGTACTCTCCATTGTTATTATTGATAGCAATAAAATGATTTGGAGAACAACCTTTTTGTTAGCGATCTTTCAAATTTTCTTGCAAAGCAAGTAATGTTCATTGATAAATGGTTGTTTAATCCAATTTCATGCATATATAGTTTGTTTACGGATGCAAGTCAACAAAGAAAACAAGGAATTCAAGGTATGCTTTGCATATACTAACTCCCCCTTTTTTAATGAATAAAAGGAAAATGTAGTTTCAAAGATTTCTTTGTTTTATATAGCATCAAAAGTTCACATAATTCTGTATCATATTTGTGGTGGTAATAAGAGACATGTTGGATTTTTATCACAGGATCTTCCCCCGGAAAGAGCATTTGCAGATTTTGTTCTCTGCAATATTGTACTTCACCTGGTGATAATGAACTTCTTAGGTTAGCGGATACACATTTTTTGAAAGTGGAATCCGAAGAGGCCATAAAAAGAAACAAAGGACAAGTGACCATATTCATTTCTTAAAAATGTGCTCATTCAAGAATAAACATTAGAGATTTTTGTTTAGAGGAATATTAGAGGCATGCATGCAGTAAATTGTTTAACTATTGTTGGGTCATATGGCCCTGTGTTTTGGTTAGTTAAACAGAACTTAGGTTGGATATCAATAAGTTAATTTCTTGTGCATTTGCTCACTATTGGATAGTCCTCACATAGCAATATCTTGAAAAGACAAATATAATTTAAATCAGAATATGTTTTATTATGTGCCTTTATATGGATCACCCATTTTATATGGTTTTGTTGCTGGACACTTGTTAAATACAATTTTGAACATAAGTTGGCACTCTTTGAACATTGAATGTTTAGATATCAATGAATGCTGAATGAGGCATATCTCCATGAACCTCGATGTATGCTTTTTATGAATATATATGTAAAACTGATGCATGTAATTTTTACTTAACGTGTTAATAGGCATGTTAGTCTGCGGAGTTAGTAGCTGACATGCAGACTGTACTTGACTATTTTACATGTAAGGGATTGCTATGGTTTATCCAACATTTTCAATAAAACTTGATTCTTGAGCTTCAACATCAGCCACCCTCATTTAGTTTTGATTATCATGCACCGACTTAGCTTGCAATATAACTTATAATGAGCTCATAAAAAAATTAAATCATCCTACCTGATAACAAAGGATCATGAAAAGACTTAAAAAATAAGTAGGGAAGGGTGTTTATATGAATATGATAAGCTTAAATAGATAAATTGATCTTATTAGAGAGTATGAGAGTGTTCTTGTAAGACCCACACCAGAATGTCTACATCTTCTGAATATGGCTTTGAAGCTCCAAGTAATAGTACTTGAGGAATCAAAACATGGGAACTACAATCTACGTAATTGTGCCACTTTCATTTGGTCATTTTATTTAACGGATTTATTATGAACCAATCGTGATTCCCAGCAATTGCTAATTTATTGCAACCTAATGTGGCAAAATGATAGGACTGGTTTTATAACCGAAGTCTCAAATGGAGGAGTATATTACTATAGAAGAAAACGACACCCATGTAACATAGAGGAAATGCTATGATTTGATATTGATGGCCCTATTCTTTGGTATCTCTGCTTTAGGATGTTATTTTTGTGTGAAAATTGGTGCAACCCTTTGCAAATAGGTTTTGGAGATGCCATTTCATCCATTGGTAGGTAGGGACTGAACTAAAGATCCTAAGATGCTCCTTTGAATTCATTGTGGGTAGGTGGGAGCTTGGACCAGTGAAAATAGTTTGGAGTCGCCATTAACCCTAGGTAAAAATGAGAGCTGAGTAGGAGTGACTAAACTTTTGGAGGCTCTGCAATTGTTAAAAAATGTCATAGAATCTAGTACATAAGAAGTAATGTTATATTACTTTATGACCAATAACGACTTATGGGAGTTGATTTTAAATGGTTTATCACACAACTTGTATGGTAATGCACATGTTCATTCTTTTATAAATGAGTTCAAGAACGTGAGGAATAGATGGGAATGCTTCCTACTTGCGTGTATAGGCCATAGGAGGCTCCTTTTTCTTTACCATAAGAAGGGGTATTTGGTTTTAGGATATGTTGCATTTGATTAGATAGAGATGAGTGCCAAATTTGCTTGTTAATGACAAATTAACTACCAAACTTGCTTAGGCTTCATTAAGTCAAAGATTGTCGACATGAGATGCAGTTGATGTCTACTTACTAAAGGTGGATTTGTCTCTAGAAGACAATGAATTTCCTAAGCTCAACTCAAGGGAGTTGCATTCCCCTAGGAGAGGATCTACCTTGTTTAGGGAAGTTTGATGGATGTTGGCTTGCATATGCTTGCTTCTTAACCTCCCACTTGAATTATGCTTTGATTGACTAACTTTTCTAGTTGAGGTGGTGAACAAGACATTGATGGGTACTTTTTCTCTCTATAGTACCTAACATTTACTTGAGCATTCAAATTTGGTATGGATTTTGAGGAAACCTGGCTTTGGGCATTTGATTGTGCATGCAACATTGTTTTTGCTTGATTAACATGATGTAATCAACCCACTATTTAAAAGATGGTAGAAATAAAGTTTTTGTTTCAATTTTCGGGATGTGGTGGACCATTTCTTTGCTCTTTATTTCATTAAACATGATTAGAACTTTATGGGTTTTAGCTTTCATATGGTTTGAGACAAAGGACATGAAAAACTCTAAGCATTTTACCCAAACTAGGACTTACATTGAAAGGAGGTGCAATTGATAGAAAAATATATGGAAGCTAATATGCTAGAGAGTACAATTATATTGTGTATAGAAGATGTAATAGTTATATTTACCAAATTTTGTATGTAAAGTAATATTATTGACATGAGCACATTTTATAGATGGAGATATAATTCAAAATTCTCAATGTTTTTTCAATTAAAAACAAATATCTAAAGGTATTCGCAAGAGACAAATAACAAATTAACTTGTAAATCAAATTGATAAATCTATTTAGAAGACTAAGAACAAACTTGGTTAGTTGTGGCATTTGATCTAAATTGTTGTAGTTTTTAAGAGGGTTTGATAATAGTAGGAGAACGACCAATGTTGTTTTTTTTAAAATTCTAGAGATATGATTATCATTTTAAGGTTGTATTTAGAATAATGTAAGTGCTTCCCAAAGTAAGATAAATCTAAATTAAATATAGAAATATGTAAATTAAAGCCATCAATTTTAAATTATTTGGAATGGCCAACAATGAGATTGACCTCAAATTGCCATTTCATTAAATAGTTGCCCTCTTCTTGTGTTTCCAAGACTTGAAAGATAGCTTTGTAGACATGAAAGTCAAAGATGTTGGTGTCCATGATACAATGAGTAAAATAATGGTTAGTCTTGTTTGAAGAGATGAGCTCCTCTTAGGCAAATGAATCACTGCCATTTAGATTGGATGGTGAGGGGTTTCTTTCCTCAGAAGCTTTAAGGCAATGACTTGTGTTATTGAATTAACAATAAAACAACAAAATATTCATTTTGAAATCATGTAGATTCAAGGCATAGAATGACTAGTTTGCACTTTACACATATATAGATAGATTTGTTAAGGCATCACTTCACTTTCTAGTTTCAATGTGAAAAATAAAAGGCTTATTTGAGCTCAAATTATGGAGCAATTAAAATCATTTGACCACACATTTATTGATGATTAAGCAAAGTTTAGATTCAAATAGTTTATGTTTTTCCCAATATATCATTTTATTTAAAACTCCAATTTAAGATTGAAATAGATTCAATATCTGATAGGGAAGGCATTATTGTAAATTGTCACCCTTGACAATTACACACTAGATTTTTGCTCCCTCTTATGTGCTTGGACCTAATCCTAATTTCCTAAATTATGCATTTCATGGCCCATTTTATCATTTATCAAGAAATCAAATGTGCAAAACCCAAGTAAGCATTTAATATTTTGCCGTTGACACCTCAGATCCCAAAAATTGGGTTTGTTGTCCTCTTAAAATGACCCCAAATTTAAATATGTTAGGGCTAGCAATTTATTATTTGAATTTCAAATCCTAAATGTAAGCTATCAAGGTTTAATTTTCTAAAAATTGGAAGAATTACATATAAATACCTAGTCATTTCATCATTTGAAATCCTAGAAGCAAGAAAGAGAAATTATTGAGTAAATTGAAGATCCTAAAATCAGTCAAGGACAATCAAGAGTAGAATTATCAAGATTTGTTGCAACACTCCATCATTCAAGCACTATGTCATGTTATGTGAGTTTATGTTAATGTTTATATGCATTTTGTTATGTGTACTAACGCTTGTAGGTCTTCAAATCAAGTCAAGCCAAATTGCCACTCTCACTAAAGGGGGCTAAATATAGCGTCGTAAATTATCACCCTTGACAATTTCACACTATATTTTTGCTCCCTCCTATGTGTGGAACTAATCATGCTCCTAATTTCCAAAATTATGCATTCCATGACCCATTTTATCATTTATCAAGAAATCAAATGTGCGAAACCCAATTAGGCATTTAATATTTTGCCCTTGACACTTCAAATTTTGAAAAAGTGCGTTTGGACAAGGTCACACTTGGCACCCTGTCCTCTTAAAATGGCCCCAAATTTAAATATGTCAGGGTTGGTAATTTATTATTTGAATTTCAAATCCTCAATGTCAGCTATCGAGATTTAATTTTTAAAAAAAGAGAAGAATTACATATAAATACCCAGTTATTTCATCATTTGAAATCCTAGAAGCAAGAAAGAGGAATTATTGAGCATTAAAGGTCCTAAAATCAGTCAAGGACAATCAAGGGTAGAATTATCAAGATTTGTTGCAACACTCCATCATACAAGCACCATGTCATATGTTATGTGAGTTTATGTTCATGTTATATGCATTTTGTTATGTGTACTAACACTTGTAGGTCTTCAAAATAAGTCAAGCCAAATTCCAATCAAGTCTGGAGGTGATGTGTATGACTTCAGTCCTTCAAGGTGAAAGGAAGCCGAGTACGTGGAAGAAGCTTCCTACACTAATCTAAGTAGGAGAGAGTTGTGAAATTTCATAAACACCTTTAACTATTACAAATTAAGACACACATACATATTATAAATAGATAGCACAAAATTTTACGTGGGGAAAACCCTTTCAGGAGAAAAAACCCACACTCCAAAACAAAACTCAATTATATTATTCAACAACAATTAACATGTTACAATATAATTCCAAAGCTATGCTCTTGTAGGAGTCTTCACACTTCTCAATTCTGGAGTAATTCCAGTAGCATAACAATACTTCAATAAAACAACTTACAACTCCAAAATACAAGCGCTCAATATATAAGAGCTTACAATGCATAAATTAGACATTTTTAAAACAACTGCGAAATGCTAAAGATGCAACATGGAAAGCATGAAAACACTGCATACACACAACGGTAAGTTTCCAATTGTCACCACATGCCACATTGCAAAATCTACACTTGCCAAAATAATTGCACCTTGAGAACTCACATTCCATGTAAAATAACACAGGAAATAGAAAAATCATTTATGCACAACTCCACCTGTAAAAACAACATTTCAACTTGACTCCTCATTATAATAGAAACTGCAAGTTGTAATTCACAAGACAATGTGAGAAAATTAGCAACGTTTAATATTTAAAAAATCAATGCTATGGAAAAAATCAAAGGTTGAGATACCTTTTTCCCAACATTCTCTCACTTTTCAAACACCTTTGAAGAGCCAATAGAAGTAACATGATTTAATTGCTAGAGGCTGTGAGGTCCATAGACTCCGAACACTATCTAAACTTCTTTGTGCTCATTGGCTTTGTCAATGCATTTGCAACATTCACTAGTATGTCAAACTTCTCTAACTCCACCTTTCCATATTCCACCATATCACGAGAAAAATGAAATTGAACATCAATGTGCTTTGTTCTGGCAAGGAAAGTAGGATTCTTTGCCAAACAAATGACACTTTGACTGTCACAACAAATAGTAATATTCCCAGCATCAAAACCAATATTAGAAAAAAAACGCTTAATCTAAATGGCTTCCTTACAAGCATGAGTTGCTGCCATGTACTCCGCTTCTGTAGTGGACAAAGCGACTATAGCCTGTCGCTTACTCATCCAACTGATAGCACCACCATACATCATGAACACAACCATTGGTGGATCTTCTACTATCAATGTCAACTGCCCAATCTAAATCCACATATCCATGAATCCTCATTGAGTGCCAAGGTCCAATAGGATAACCATGAAAACATAAGGAATACTCAGAAGTACCCCAAAAATATTTGAATACTCTCTTCACTGCTTCCCAATATATTCATCTAGGATTAGCCATAAACCAACTAAGGATTCCCACTGCTTGGGCAATGTATGGCCTCATACAAACCATAGCATACATAAGACTGCCAACAACACTCACATATGGTACTTTGGTCATGTCCTCCATCTCAGTAGGAGATTTTGGACAATCCTCCACATAAAGCTTCGTCCCCTCATTACAGGAACAACTAGCTGTCTACAAGTTGTCATGCTGAACCTCTCCAACACTATATTCACATACTTTTTGTAACTTAACCAAAGATTTCGGTTAGCTATGTTTCTTTTGATATCCATCCCAGAAATATACCTTGCTGCACCTAGATTCTTCATCTCAAACTGTGCTAACAACTAAGACTTCAAATATGAAATCAAATTTTTACCATTCCACAAAAACAACATATCATCTACGTACAATGCAATTATAAAAATATAACCATTATCAGATTTTTAATACACACAATGGTCAGATTTAGATCTTAGAAATCCCAATGATAACACATAGGTATCAAACTTTTGGTCCCACATTCTAGGAGACTGCTTAAGACCATACAAAGACTTTTTCAACTTGCAAACCAGATTTTCTTTACCTTTAACCACAAAATTCTCTGGTTGTGACATATAAATCTCTTCCTCGAAGTCACCATGAAGGAATGTTGTCTTCACATCCATCTGTTCCACTTCTAGATCATATGCTGTTGCAAGTGATAACAAGAACCAAATAGATGTCAGCTTCGCAAATGGAGAGAAAATATTGCCATAGTCAATTCCCTCCACCTGAGAATACCCCTTAGTGACCAACAGTGCCTTATGCTTCTCAACACTACCATATGGAACAAATTTTATCTTGAACACCCATTTACATCCAATGGGTTTTCGTCCTTCAGGAAAATGTACCATATCCCATGTATCATTTTTCTTCAATGCAGTCATTTCTTCATCCATTGCTTTCATCCAAGAATTTGTATCACTCATACCCATAGCCTTTCTATCAGTCCTAGGCTCATCAGTGTTAGCAATCAAAGAAAAAATGCAACTGGAATCCAACAATGAATAATCAAACCTTTCAGGTGAATATCCAAACCTATCGAGTTATCACCTATCTCTAGTAGACCTCCTGAATTATTGAGGTTGAGGTTCTTCTTCTTTAGAGCTTTCAGAGCTTCTCAAACTCTCCTCATCATCAGGTTCAACAAGAGTACATAGCCCTTCTTTCATCGGAGTAAGTGGAACTTGAACTACCTCCTTTTGTTTCTCCTCTTTCTTTGGCTACAACTCAACTGTGAAAGGTCTCATCTCTCGAAAATCACACTTTTTCTATAGAGAACCTTTTGGGCTATTGGATCCCAAAGCTTGTACCCCTTCACACTGAAATCATAGTTGATGAAGATACTCTTAACTTCCTTGTTCTCCAACTTAGACCTGTTCTCAATTGGAACATGAGCGTAAGCTTCACAACCAAATACCTTGAGATGTCTCATTGAAGTCTTTTTACTAGACCACTCCTCTATGGATGTCTTATCAACAAGAGTTGATGTAGGAAATTTGTTGATTCAATAACATGCAGTGGCTACTGCTTCAGCCCATAACTTCTGCTCAAGGCCAACACCACTCAACATACTCCTAGCACTCTCCATCAATGTCTTGTTCATCCTCTCTAAAACTCCATTTTGTTGTGGGGTGTATGGAGTTGTCTTATGTCTCTCAATCTCATGCTCTTTATAGAAATTTTCGAATTCTACTGAACAAAACTCACTGCCATTGTTAGTCCTTAAAAATTTAATCTTTCTACTAGTCTTATTTTCTACCAAGGCTTTAAACTCCTTAAATCGGCTAAAGACTTCAAATTTTCTTCTGATAAAATAAATGAATGTCCTTATACTATAATCATCTATGAAAGAAATAAAATATATAGATTTTGAGAACAAAGGAACATCCATAGGACCAAAGACATCTGCATGAACATAGTCCAAAACCCTAGAAGACTTGTGAGAACTAGAGTGAAAAGTAACATAGTGTTGTTTTCCATAAATACAATGTTCGCAAAAGTCGAACTCGAGATTACAATCATCAAGGCCTTCAACAAGGCTCTTAGATTTCAGGGCTCTACGACCATTCTCACTAATGTGACCAAGTCGTTGATGCCATAACATTGTCTTCTCCATAGGAAGCTTCATTTCCAAGGAATGAGCACCCTTAGGTACCCAAAATGCACGACCATTAGATGTAGCTACTACAAATTTCTCTGCTTGATATGATAGTGAGGATGAATACTCCAAATATTTCTTATTTGGTTTTTCAGAGAAACTATTGCACTAAATAGTGCATGCATCTAGCTTGAACAAGGTTTTTATCTGAACACCCTTAGCCAACACCATAGCTCCTCTTGTCATCTTGCATCCTCCACTCGAGAAAACAACTTGCACTCTCAAATCATTTAGTTTACTCACAAAAAGTAGGTTTCGTGCCAAACTCAGGATATGAAATACACCATCAATCCCCTTCACTCTTTCATTAGGGAATCTTATTTTTACTCTTCCATGACCAACAATCTTCAAGTGAGAGTCATCACCCAGATATACCTTCCCACCATCATATTCTTCATACTTTGAAAACCAACCTCTATGAGAGGTCACGTGGAAGGAAGCACCCAAGTCTATCAACCACACATCTTTTGATGCATGCATTGCCAAAGCTACAACAAATGCATTTGTGTCATCTTGATAATATTTATCGGAGTCAAAATCTAAGAAACTCTTTTTGTCTTTCTTCTTTTTCTCTTCCTTGCACTCTTTTTTGAAATGACTAGATTTGCCGCAGTTCCAACACTTGAAATTTCCACCATTAAACTTCTCCATTTTGGTTCTATTGGATGTGCTTGCCATCTTTTTCCCGCAACAAGGTCACAAAATATTCTTCTGCAAAACTCCCACTAAAACAAAGATCAGCTAAAAAACCCTTCAAACCCAACAATAGAATTAAAGTTAGCCAGGCTTTGATACCAATTGAAAGGAAGTCGGGTACACAGAAGAAGCTTACTGCACTAATTTAAGCATGACAAATATGCAAAATTTCATAAACACCTTTAATTGTTATAGATTAAGACACACATACATATCATAAAAAAAAATCAATGAACTCATAACACAATCTTATGTGGGGAAAACCCTTTCGAGAGAAAAAACCCACACTCCAAAACACAACTCAATTATATTATTCATCAACCATTAGCAAGTTACAATATAATTCCAGAGCTATGCTCTTGCAAGAGTCTTCACACTTCTCAATTCTAGAGTAATTCTGAAAGCATAACAAAACTTCAATAAAACAACTTACAACTCCAAAAATACAAGTACTCAATATATAAGAGCTTATAATGCATAAATTATATATTTTTAAAACAACCACAAAAGGTTGAAGATACAAAATGGAAAGCACCAAAAACACTACACATGTACAATGGTAAGTTTCCAATTATCACCACATGCCACACTATAAAATATGCATTTGCCAAAATAAATGCACCTCAAAAAATCACAATCCATGTAAAATCAACATATAAATAGAAAAATTATTTATGCACAACTCCACTTGTAAAAACAACTTTCCAAATTGAATCCTCATCATAATAGAAATTGCAAGTTGTAACTCACAAGACAATGTGAGAAAATTAGCAACATTAATATATAGAAAATCAATGCTATGGAAAAAATCAAAGGTTGAGACACCTTATTTTTCCCAACACAAGGAGATCAGATTTGAGTGGTAAGTTGCAGCAAGTTGTCAATTCATTACTCCATTATCATTTAGCCTCTATCCCTCAAAAGGATAAGCTTTTTTTTTCATTAATTTTTTCATTGTAGAGGTAGAAATACTAACACTGACTTTGACTAAGGCAAGCCCCTATATGACACAACCCTTCCCCTCCTTTTTAATGTGTAGGTTACAGATTTGAAGAGGATTGGAAGAAGATTGAAGACTATTTGTTCATTGATGTATTCAAGCCTTACAACTTGACAAGATACATAAAATCAATTATCTCAGTAACAAACCAAGATTTGACAACAAGATCCAGAAGGAAGATGCCATAGACTAGGGATCTAAAGATCGTGAAGTCAAATTTCAGTTTCAAATATCTAGTCTACGACGCCCTAGGTGCCCTTGTCCAACAAAATTTTCCTCAAATTCACAAGTCAAGTACTTCTTGTTTTCCTTTTACTTTTCTGGAGCCCAAATTTTTCTGTTAGTTTTCAATATGCCATAATTCATGATAGAATGCCACATTTTCATAGTTTAACTAGTTGCATAATTGCATTTCATAAAAAAAAACAATTTCCAAACCCCCAAAATAACTCAAATCTAGGGTTGATTGACTCACCTTTTAGGTTGCAAGTCAATCTCATACCCTTGCTCAATTTGAATTCTAATGTTTTGTAAGTGAAAGGTGACTAATCCTAGTTAAACCTTAGGTTCACTTTTCTTACATTATAGGCACATTTAAAATGAGATCAATGTTGGATGCAAGTCATTAAATCTACATCTTGACAAATCATTATACTATTATTGGAGATTGAATCTTTACTTAAAATAAATATAACACATCTTCTTGATTGTGGCTCCTTAGAGATACACCTATTCAAAATTTAGTATGCATATAAGGAAGCATAGACAAGTTCTTGATATAGTCTCAATATTTTCAAGAAAAAGTTTTCTAAATTCTCCTCTTCAAGCATGCAAACTCTTTATAGCATGGTAAGGTTTCATTCCAATTATGTAAGATTTTATGTAAGACGTCTTCACTTGATGTATTCTTCCTATTTTGGACAAAACTATTCTACTATTAATCATGTTGAACACACTTTACATATTCTCATGATAACTTGGGAATGGTGGTTCCATGGCAGAAATAGTGCTCACATGAAATATATATCACAAATAGATTTTCCCTATTTATATTTATAAATTTAATGGTGGTGTCCACGAAACAAAGTCACTAAATTTTCTTCAACAAAGTTTGAACACAATTTTGGAAAGGGAATCCAATCCTCTTCTTTGCAACGATATAATAGATGTTTTATATTTGCACTTAGCTCAACTACTTGAAGTTGTGCATATATTTTACCTTTAAAAATGATTCATTTGAAGGTTATTGTCAATAGGTCACAAAAATTGTTTTTATAGATTTCTATAAATATATTACTAGCATGATTGCAACTTCAACATTGACCATTTCTATTATCCATTTTGAGCATATCCTACAATCATTGTAGACCACATGACTACATTTCTTTGAGGAAACCTATCAAACAATCCCATGCATTATCTATGCTTCCTTATTTTGTATGCTTATCTACCAAATTTTGAATAGGTGTATCTCTGATTAATAGTTTTTTCACAGAAAAAAAAAACAATTGAAAAAAAGAAAAACAAAGTTGGCATACTTGAAGAAGAAAAAATATGTAGTGCAATGTAAGGTCACTCAACTACAAAATTGTAACTTTATTGAGTTTATTTCTAGAGTGAGTTTCAGACACGTCTATTGTAAGTCCAACTTTTAGTGGGGGTGTTGGTGAGAAAATGTTAGCACATGTTTGAGGTTGTCACACATTTGTAGGCTACCTGTAATGTTTGCATGAGGCTAGAGCCACCTTCTCTTCTTAAGTTTCCTCCATAATTCATCTAAAAAAGGTTTCCAAACACTCTGCTAATGGTAAAATTCCACATAAAAATTGGCATAAAACTCTTGACCATTGCTACACTTTTTGGAGGAACTTTTATTTCATGCTTCCATAGGTGTTCGTGTCACTTAAGGTGAGGGAACTTGTGGTCCAGTGCAAGGTACATTAAGTGATGTATGACCTTGTACAATCAATTACCCACCATAACTTCAAATGAATAACTATCATAAAAAAATTGGTAAGGGATATAGAGAAACTACTAAACATGCCAGAGGAGGAGGAGAAGCAACTTCAACGATCTACTTGCAAATCTATGAGAGATACTTTGATGATTTGTAAATGACAGTCCTAATATAATCCTTATGTAGATGAAACTTCGTATTTCTTCCCATTTTGGCATTCTCTTCAAGATCTATCTCATCCTCTTCGCTACTCAGATGAGAAGATTGAGTTTTGCTTAGGGTTGTGGTAGTCATAAATCAACCTTAAACAATTTCATTGAATCCAACAATAAAAGAATGGGAAACTTATCATCTCCTCCTAGACAAAAGAATCACCACAATCTAGATGTTTTTTATATTTTACAACTAGAAGATTAGATTTTACAAGGTTTGATTTTGGGTAGTTTTATAAATATGTTTCTTGGTAGGTATGACAATTTTCTACTTTTGATCAGCTCATGATGCTCTTTCGGCAGATGGTTTGACAACATGAGATAATTGTTTCCAATGTAAGACTTGTTTTTGGCTAAAACCCAACAAATAATATAGACTATTAACCAATAAGAAGGAAAGGGTAGGTCTCATTCACTTTTACATGCCGTACTATGCAAACACAATCAAATTAAATTGAAGAGACATGGTTCATTTAAGAGATTGTTGAGTGATTAAAGAATATTTCAAAATCTTTCACACTTGACCACAATTGGTCAAGCAATAAGAAAAGATCAGTATTGAGCATTTTTGTGGATACGTGGTAAGCCATTGGGATGCATATTAAGCAACCAAAAAAATGTCATCTTTAGAGAATGATGCTTTTTGTGTAAGGGGGAAATCAGGAAGTGCAATAAGATCAAAATGAATGAATTGAAACTATTCTAATTCAAAAACAAAGATCATGATTCATGCCCATTACTCACAAAATGAAACTACAAAGAAATGAATTCAAAAAATGAAACCAAAAGAGAACATAAAACGAACTAAAAAACTATAGCGTTACCATTCTGTGTCAAAGTATATTCGTAAAGATGTTGGATCATTTGTTGTATCAATGCGAAGCCTCCATTTGTGTGTTGCAAAATCTTCAAAGTTGTGTGTGTGTTGATCGAAGATGTGTGTAAAGCTTTAAAAGATCGATTGTGATTTCAACATTACTCCGTTGTGCAAAAGATGTTGATTCTTTGATTATTTTTCAGGAAGAAGATGGTTGTTATATAGATTTTGTATTTCAAAATAAACGATCGAGATAGCGTAGTAGAATATCCTAATCAATGGTTCAAAACCGTTGAGAGGAATTAGATGGGAATAGTCAATGCATTTTGATTACATAAACAATGTAATTAAAGAAATCATTTTGAGTATTCAGTGGAATTGAGGAAATAAATTGAATAATCTGTGGAATTGAAGAAATCATGTTGAGCCTTCAATTGGATTGAAGAACAAATGAATTAGTCAAGAAATAGATGGATCAGTCAGCCAATCAGAGTGAGCAATTGAGGGATCATAATTTGCTCAATCATGAAAGTGGGTGAGGATAATTAATTAATTAATGTTTTTGAGTTGAACGTGCAAATCATGTTTGACTTTTGCAAACAAAGTTCTATTTGTTTGTTTGACCTTTTTGATGACATTTTGAATAATTTATTTAATTTTTCAAGTTTAGGGGAAAGTGATTTAATTAAACTATTATATTTTAACAATTAATTGATTTAGGGGAATAAAGTGAATTAGCGACATAATTAAATAATTGATGTTGTTATTTAATTAATCAGGAGGAATAAAGTTAGATTAGGATCTTATTAAATAAATGAAATTTATTTAATGTAAAAAATGATGAAAAAGTGAATTAATTAAATAATGGAATATTATTCAATTAATAGAAGAAATTAGGATTTTTGATGCAATTGATGTGAAATACAATGATATTAAGTGATAATGATGCTGACGATGAGAAAATGTCATTTAGGATATGTGATAAACGTTAGGTCATTTTTACATGCCTACATTTTGTCCCTCTTTGAGACAAAGTATTGTTTGCTTTGTTTCAAAGAATTCGATGCTAAGATCAAGATTTGAAAAGTTTTATATGCTCCACTATGCCCTGGCAGTCAATGGAATGATGGTAGGATGCTAGGCTACCCCCTCGAGAGGTTGGCCGAAAATATCAATTTTCAGGTCGGGCTTGCAACAATGTTCTATTTCAGTTTAGATGCAAAGAGGATGAAAAATTAAGCTTATATGACTCTTGTTGATAGTTCAGATGTTCCCGAGAGCTCCTAATTTTAACCTAGGAATGTTTCCTAGGTAAAAAAATTAGGGTTTTAAGGGTTAAAATAGGTAGTTAGGGCCTAATTCTTCTCATTTGCACTTTGAGCCTATAGTAATTTCTTGCCTCTGGATTTCATGATTTGTCAATTTTTGAGGAGCTATGGTGAGGATTTGAGGAGCCCCACATCGCTTTGATGCAGTTCATGAGTTCAGACGACTTGCAAGCATTGGTGCCCCAATATGTATCCTTTCCTTTCATATTTTTGACTTGTTTTTGTGTAATTAATGTATATAATTTTTTCTAGCATAAGTGGTAATTTCATGTTTTTTTCACTTTTGAATCATTTTTAGCACTTTTTCTATTTGTGAATGGACCACTTTTGATTTTTTGCTTGCACTTGCCATAGATATTCACATTTGACCTTTATGTTCACATCTATTTTTACATCTGCTTTAAAGTTTCACTTTTAACTTTTTTCAAATTTTATAATCACCATTTTCAGAAAATTTCACTTGTGAGATATATTTTCTCTTTTAACATTTTTTCTTTTGATTTTATTTTCCGCTTTTGATAGAACAGTGTTCTCTTGTGGCTTTCTTTAACATTTTTGACAAAAATGTCACCGCTTTTGACAAATAGTGACCGCTTTTGCTTTGCATAGAATCTTGAGTAAGTTTGTTTGCAATTTGAGGTTTGTTTTGTGTTTTTGTAGTAAATTCTTAATGTCATGGGTTGAATAGTTATAGGTAGTTCTCAAAATGCTTACGTCGAGGGAGTGATGACCACATGAGCTATTTAATTTGATTACTGGTTTCCATGAGTTGGAGTGAGATGTTCTAGATGTTGTGGGGCTGAGGCATATTTTCTAGATGGCAACCATCTGATGTCATAAAGATATGATGACTACTCTTGTTGAGAGATTCCATTCTAAGACATCATCCTTTCACTTACCTACTAGGGATGCCACCATCACCTTGGAGGATGTATAGAGGATTCTTTGTGATTCGATCCACAAAGAGCTTGTGACTTATTCTGTGCGAAGGGGTACACATGCCATGTGCTGAGTACTTGGTGTGAAGCGTCTTCAAGTTCGTGAGTCTGAGGTAGACCTATCTGAGTTCATTGGTAGTGTGGATCTAGTTTCAATTGTTCTATGTGCTTTGATTTTGAGGCTTATAATTCCTGATCGAAGAGGAAAGTAGTTTCCCGTTGGTTGGGGTGTGTGCATTGAGTAGATGTTTGAGCATGGCACTAGATATGCATGGGGCCCATGTCTCCTTGCACATTTATATCAAGATATACACGAGGTTGCCTACTAAGGAGGTAGATCCATTTTTGTTGGTGGGAAATTGCTTCATGTATGGACTTGTGAGCACATCCTAGTTACCAGGCTTGATGGCATATTGGATCGGGATCTAGAGGATTCGTATTCTTATAGATATGGTGACTTCCTTCACTACACTTAGCCCAGGTAGCTACCTTACTGGAGTCATGTGATAGATGAAATTCCTAGTTTTGTTTGGAGACCATGGTTGGGATGCAAGGCATGGCACAATGACTAGTAGAAACTACCATATTGTAGAAAAACTCAGTGGCTTATTGTTTGTGTTCTTTCTTTGTTAGAGAGATATCTTCCTAATCGTGTTTGTTGGTAGTTCGGTGAGAGACAAGGCCATTTCACAGATGGCTATGAGGCTCATTTTTGCAAGAGTACTAGGGAGGTCCGAGTTTGGGGGCTACATGTAGATTAGGATGCAATTGTCATGGAGTTTAGAGCACTTGTCCCCTTTGGATGGGGGTGGTTAGTTGGTCTTGCAAATCTTGGGACTACCCTAGATTTTGATTAGTGGCAGGCTCAACATATTCCTTTGAGGTTTACAGATCCTACTAGTGTTGGGCGAGTAGTAGGTAGAGCAGGGATTACTGGTCATCATGGTGAGCAACAATGAGTTCAAATCATTATTGAGTAGCTGGACAGAGCCCAACAGGATGGGCGACAAGATGGGAAACATGATGGGCATGAAAATCCTATGCAACAGGATCAGGGATAGGTTTTGGGTCCTCCTCCACCACTTGGTGATGTAACAGTTTAGTTAGCTCAGATGACTATTGCCAGAGATGCAAAGGTAGTGTGACAACAAACCGTGGAGGCTCAGGTTGTCACCTTGACAACAAAGAGGGATTACTTTAGGGAAAAGCGAGACACCGAGAGTGGGCGATGTCATGTTGCGGAGGCATAGGTATAGGCGATTACAGTTGAGAGGGATACCCTCATAGCAGATCACGATGCCCTCCAAAAAAAGTGAGATCAATACATGAGAGAGGCTACATATTATTAGACTTTGTATGATGCCTTTGTACCTAGAGCTCAACGATGGTTTTACTTCAGAGAGCTTAGTACTGCTACAGGTGCCAAGTTAGGTAGGTACTCAATTAGACATTTTCCAGTCATGCCTTACCCATCCCCTCATTAGAGTGAGCATCAATCGAGGTCCCCATCTTCGGCCGGGTAGTAGGGTTATATTTTATTGATCATTATAATAATTATTGTTTCAGAGACATTATTGTAAACATAATTTTGTATATACATTTATTTGCCCAGTTGAGGCCTCGTATATATATGTATTTTTTTTGTATTATGATATTACACATGTTTATATGATGATGTACCTGGCATTCTCATTTTTGATTATGATATATATGAGATATACATGTTTTGAGTCAACTTCATTATGTGTTATGTGATGATTTTGGATGGCAATGTATGATTTATACATGTTTTTTTACTTTTCTTATGTATGCATATGATGTGGATGGATGGATGATCGATATATCTATATGATATATGATGTTTTATTATGTATATGATGGATGATTTATACATGATACATGATGTTTTTATTGCTTTATTATCATCATGATATGTATTGACGAACTTGTGGATGCAAGATGCATGTGGTACTAATTTTATTGTGATGCGGGATGGATGCTATTAGAAGAAATGTTTGGATGATGTATAGAAATTTGATGTTGTTAGTTATTTATGAGCTGATTTTTATTTGCATAGAGGCTTTGTGTCTTTAAAAAATCCTTTTTGATGTAGCAAACAAACATGATGCACCAAGGTATTAATAACCAAGGTGGTTTTGTATCCATTGCATGGAATTTGATTCAAAATACAAAGAATATTCTTTCTCACATTAGACATATGAAAACCTTGTTAGGATATATGGTGGAGTTGTGTTAAAACTTTTCAAACCAATTACACAAGGAGGTATGAAATACCTAACATGCAACTGGTACATGAATTGTTTCAAAACAACTTCCATACACCAAACAAAGAAAGTATTCATCATGGTGGTATCACAAAAACATCTTATAAATAGAACCAACCAAATATTGACTATTAATACCACCATTCCTTCTCTAAATCCTTATGGACATCCTCGAGAGATCTTGGGAATGAGTCAATGAAATAAATTAGAAAGATAAGACTATAAAAAGATAAAACAATGTTGCTGTATCACTTGCCATATCTATTTTGAGGATTTAGGCTATTATCCGATGTTGATGATGTCTATTGTAGGAACAAATCTGTTAAGGCATATTTCAAGATGTTGTTGGTGAATAGTCAATAGATAGGTAGTTAGCACTTTTTCATTGTTTTTGTTTCTTTATAATCAAAGTTTTTTGATTGTTTTCTTGAAAGTTATAGCTTTTTTTGTTTT
This sequence comes from Sequoia sempervirens, assembly GCA_007258455.2. NCBI lineage: Eukaryota > Viridiplantae > Streptophyta > Pinopsida > Cupressales > Cupressaceae > Sequoia > Sequoia sempervirens. The sequence continues at coordinate 84,171,764 of VDFB02000002.1, read as the reverse complement.
CTTTGTTTTCTTTGTTTGTTTTTTTAAAAGGGTGAGGATGAAAATTTGTTTATTATGGATGGAAATTTTATTGCAAATTGTGATGATGGAGATAGAGCCTTTTAATTTTTCTTCTTTTTATATGATGTTTTTATTGTTTTCAGGGGACTGACCTAGGGCCTCGGGGACACATCAAAGATAAGCCTTACTTATGTTGTACACATAGAGGCTTGTAGTTTGCTTGGTTTGATAAGAACATGTCTTTGATATTTTTTATTTTTTGAATGTTTTGAATTTTGAATTTTTTGTTTTTTTTTGGATTTTGAATGTTTCAAATGTTTTTTGAATTTTTTGTTTTTTTGAACTAAGTTGAAATAAAGCATGATAGACACCTAAGGGGATTGACCTAAGGCCTTGAGGGTTGATAAGCCTTGCCTACATTATACATGCAGAGACCACGTAGTTTGACTGGTTTGACTCAAAAGCATAACATGTTTGTTGTGATTTTGATTTTTTATGACTTTGTTTTGATTTTCTAGCTATTTTTGATTTTTATAGTTTTTGACCATGATGGGACACACAAGTATCTAATCCACTACCTATTTCGAGAAGTTTCCCCCAGTTCTAGATGAGACTACCTTCATTAGCAGAGACAGATGTTGATGGTGCAACAACGTTCAATATTGAATCAATCATCAAGCATGGTTGGACACATGTTTTATTATGGGACGAATGTGTGGATGCTTTAGTAGCACTGATAAACAACAATGCAAGTCTTATTCAAACGTAGCACCTATTTTATAGGTTCTTACTATGGTACCTGTTCTAGAAGCACCACAAAGTGGTTTTCACTTGAAGAACATTTTATTTCTCTTTTCTATTTTTCCTGCTTTTAAATTTTTTGACTTTTTGATTTTTACCCTTTTGCCTGGGGTATTTCGATGTGTTTCAAGTATAGAAATTCTTCAGGTGGCTACTATTCAATGGTTTAGATAAAGGTTCTCCTTTAGGAGTAGCCAATTGATAAGCTCTAGAGCCATGGCTTGTTGTGATGAGGAATGGACCTAACCAGTTGGGTTCAAAATTACCTTTTCCATCTTGATTTAGTTGTATCTTCTGATTCTCTTTGAGTACCAAGTCACCAATGTGAAAGTTTTTATATTTGATCCTTTTATTGTAGCTTTGTTTGAGCTTATTTTGATAAACCTCAAGATGGTTTAACACGCTCAAACTCCTTTCATCTAGGAGTTCCAACTCATTTAATCTGAACACCTGATACTCTTCATTGTTGACCATGCCTTTTAGTGATATTCATAGTGAGGGGATTTTGACTTCAATAGGTAAGACAACATTAGATCCATAGAACAAGGAAAATGGTGTGGCACCTGTGCGTGTATGAATACTGGTTTGGTAATCCCATAGGGTTGGGTTCAGTTGTAGATTCCAATCATGACCAACATCATTAACAGTCTTTTTAAATATCTTTAGGATGGTTTTGTTAGATGCTTTAGCCTGGACGTTTCCTTGGGGATAGTAGGGCATGGAGAATCTATGTTGGATAGAGAACTTGGAACAAATATCTTTGACATCTTAGTTCTTGAACAAGGTCCCATTATCCATTATGATGGTTTGGAGAATTCCATATCAACATATCAGATAATTCAAGATGAACTTTGATATCTGTTTACTAGTGATGTAGGTTAATGGAATTGCTTCTATCCACTTCTTGAAGTATTCAATTGTGGTAATGATGAACATATGTCCATTTGAGGAAGCGGGAGAGATCTTACCTACCAAGTCTAATCCCCACCATGAAAAAGGCCACGGTGTTGTGATAAATCTTAGCTCCTGTGTTGGTGCATGGATGAGGTCACTGTGCTATTGACATTGGTGACATTTTTTGGTATAGGCAATAACTTCTCGCTCCATAGAGGGCCAATAGTATCCTATTCCTAGTAATTTTTTTTCTAGGTTAGGTCCACTAGAGTGGGACCCACAAACACCTTTGTTACCTCTTATAGGGTCGTTTGTGTATTATTTTGCATCAAGACATCGAAGTAAAGTACCCTCTAAGATTTGATAATATAAGGTGTCCTAGGACTGTGAATCAAGAAGTCCTACTGGCAAAGGTTTTCTTTTTGGTGGTTTTCAAATGAGGGGGTATTATACCATGTTGGATATAGTCAAATGTGTCATTGTACCATGGCGAGTTGGGACCAACAACAACACACACTAGTTTTGCTTTTGGGATATCAAGTGTTGGTACGAGAAGTTGCTCCATAAGGAATTTGTACTTATAAATGTTCTATGGAATATCAAGAAGAAAACCTATCATTTCCATTGTGTCGGTTGCTCTATTGTTGATCCAGGGAACCTATTCAAAGGTGATAGTGATAAAATATTGCTTGAAACTATCCACCATCCTTTTATATGGCATCAACTTGTCATATTTTGTTTGATACTTGTCATTTACTTTCTTGATTAGTAGATGAGAGTCTCCATAAACTTGTAGTTATTTAATCATCCATTCGATAGCCATTTTCAGTCTTGTGATCAATGCTTCATACTCTGAGATGTTATTTGTGCATGGGGAAGTAATTATGTAAGCCTTAGGTACGCTATCTCCTTGTGGTGTGAGAAATAGGATTCCTACTCTTGAGTCATGTTGAGTGTGGGACCCATCAAAATATAAGGTCTAATGGCTTGTTTGTTCTATTAGCAATATGATTTCACTTGGAAAGTCTATTATGAAGGGCTGGTGATCTTCCATTGGTGCTTTTGCTAGTTGGTCTACTATGATCTATCCTTTGATAGCTCTCCTGTCTACATACTCTATGTCAAACTTGCTCAATATCATCACCCATTTAGTAATCCTACATGTTAGAGATGTTTTTGATAATAGGTACTTTAGTGGATCTACTTTTGAGATTATCTTTACTTTTTTGTTCAAGATATAGTGTCTCAACTTCTATGCCGTAAAGACAACAAAAAGACACACTCTTTCTATGGGAAAATAGTTCCATTTGTAGCCCACCAATGTTCAGCTAATGTAGTAGACCACTCTCTCCTTGTTATCATCTAGCTGTGCTAAGAGAGATCCTAATACTTCTTGTGTTGTAGATGCATAGAGTATCATTAATTTATATGAATAGGTGGAATTATTACTAGAGGAGTGAGTAGATACTCCTTGAATTGCTGGAATGCTTGATCACATCTACCATCCCACTTGAAGGTGATGTAGTGTAGGAGATGGGTTAAAGGGTGACACTTATCTGCGAATTGCATGATGAATCACCTGATGGATTGTAGTTTCCCTTATAGAATTCTGAGCTGCTTTAATGTCTTGGGAGTGGGCATCTCTTGTATAGATTTTACTTTTACATAATCTATCTCAATGCCTCTTCTTGATACTATGTATCCTAGTAGCTTTCCAGATGTTACTCCGAATACACACTTTTTTGGATTGAGCCTCAAGTTATGATATTCAAACCTATCAAACACTTTTGCAAGGTTGGTCAAAAGGTCTTCTCTTTTGATGAACTTTTCTAGTATGCCATCCACATAGTCTTCCATAGTTGTATGCAACATATCATGAAATATTGCAGTCATTTCTCGCTGATTGGTTGCTCCTACATTATTTAGAATGAAGGGCATGACATTCAAGCATAAGGTGCCCCATGCACAAGTGAATGCTATTTTATGTTGATCGTCAGGGGATATCTTTATCTGATTATATCCTGAAAATCATTAGTGACAACATTTCATATCCTGCTATTAGATCTACAATGATATCAATGCATGGAAGAGGGAAGTCATCTTTTGGACAAGCTTTTTTTAGATCTCAAAAATATATGTAGAATCTAAAGCCCCTAGTGGGCTTTGATACTAGTACTAGATTCAGGATCCATTCAAGCTAATCAATTGGTCTGATGAAGTGTACATATAGCAATTTCTTCAATTCCACCTTTACCAAAAGTGCTATCTAGGGATGCATCTTTCGTAGCTTTTACTTGATGGGTTTAGCTTCAAGAAATACAACTAGGTGGTGTATGATCAATGCTAATCTAGCCCTAGCATGTCTACATATGTCCATGCAAATTTTATCTTCTTTTCATTGATGAACGCTGAGAAGTTCATTTTCTCTTTAGGATCAAGTGATGCTGCATGGTATGTGATCTTGGGTATTTTCAATGTGCCAACATTTATAGGTTCCACTTCTTCAACTAGGAGTGTCAACTTCTCTTGATATTCAGAAATAGGGAGATTGAATCCTCCATCTTCAGGTGCCTCGAGGAGGTTTTCACCCTTAGGTTTGTCCTTTATTTTTCAATTTTGTGACTAGAGGACACAATCTCCCCTTCGAAATATATTTCTTATTCAAGTTCCATGACAAACCTTGCTTTATGATCACTTGACGATATATCGGTTCAAAGCTCCATAAATTATATAGTAGCTTTCATTGTTTTGGAATTGATCCAAAATATGCATATGGTGTTGTTGGTCCCAATCTATTAGCTATGGGTAGCAAAGGGGTAGGCTGTCATCATTATCTGTAAAGTTTACGAAAGTTGTGGAAATGGTCAATATGGCTCTAGCATCATTCTCCCATTGGGTATCTAGGTCATCATCGCTAAAGGTGACAAAAGGAGAATCCCATTCATACTCATTAGAGTCTGTTTCATAAGTACAATATTTGAGTGTAGGTTTGCTAGTTTGGATAGGGAATATACTTATACGAAAGCTTTCAAATAATTCTTCAATGGGTAAAGAAATGTCTATAAGATGGTAGATATCCAATGTCTTAACGTTAGTAGAAGGTGCTCCTTTCTTACAAGAGGTACATCTTGTGTTTGGAGTCACCACGTCTATCAAATCATAGCCTAGTCCCATGTTGTTCTTTCTTTGTTCCACTATAATAGGATCCCATCTACCTTGTTTGTGTTTCCCAAGGCAACCTTTTCTAGTGTATCCCATTTGTTTAGCCATTTGGTACCCTTTATTGCTAGGATGAATGAGAAGGGGTTGTATTTGTTATCGTTCTTTTTGTTCTTCCTTATAGATCATTGATGAAAGGTCCTATTTGAATATTTCCTCATCCTTCATGTCTCCCCACTTGGAAAAGATCATGGGTTTGGCTATCATTTTAACTGCTTGAACATGTTTGATCTCCTTAGGCCCTTCATAAACCTTTGGTGTTGGGGAAGCATTCCAATGCAAAAGGCTTGATTGAAATGATATTCCCATTACCTTTGTCAAGTACTTGAATCTTGGACTCAGATTTTGGTTTCTCAATTGATATGGGTTTAGCTGAGATTGATGGTAGTGTTGATGGATCAACATATGAGGAGTGAAATGATATATCATTACTAGGTATATGCTAGATTTTGTTGTATTTCTCCTCCAATTTTGTACAATAGTGGAAGGGTTCGAGATCAACATATATTGTACCCCCTCCTTTCCTACATGAGGAAATTTTAGACACTGGTGGAATTTTGATGGAACCCCTTGTAGTGCATGAATCCACAGGCATCTTAGAAGAAGGTTATATGGTAACTCAAGGTCCAATACTTAACACGTTTTTGTTGTCGCCGGTCCTATCTATACAACTAGCTTGATTGTCCCTTATGGATTTCTTTCTAGGTCATCATAAGCTCTTATAGTGATAATTTTTCCTTTGTCAATTACATCATCAGAACACTCTATCTATTTAAAAAATTTCAAGGTATAGATGTTTAAACTTGCAACATTATCTATCAATACTCTTTTAACCATATGTTTGTGGACACCAACCTCTATATAGATGGATTTGTAGTGGAACGAATTCTGCAAAAGGTCTTTGTAAGAAAAGACTAAATGATGATTGGACGTGATTTTTCCAACCATGGCTTGAAACTGACCAAGATTGAGGTAATTAGGGATCGTTGTTTCCAAATATTTCTCTAGTATTTCCCTATGTGTGGGTGATAATTTTAGTAGCTCTAGGATGGAGATCAAAGAGGGAGTATTCTTCAGTTTTTCCACAATACTATAGTCATTGGACAACTTAGCTATGGATTTAGGTTGGGCTCCTTGTATTGTGACTTTCCCTCAAGAGGTAGTTATGTTACATTCAGGATCCCTTCATCGTATAGTTAGCATATGGACCCTAGTGTCATCTTCTTGTGAGAGGATATCTAGGATGGTGTCACCATAGGTATAGTTGGCACTATGATAGTCTTGTTCTTTCCCTTTGTCATTTTTCTTAGCATGGTTTAGAATTAGATTCGTGTAGATTTGGAGGTCTTTATTTCTAGGATGGTGTTTGATATCAACTTCTCATTTGTCAATTAATTCTTGTATTATATTTTTGAGTCTCATGTAGTTATTCATCATATGTCCCTTGATCTTGTGAAACTCACATAATTATTTTTCATTATACCATGGTGTTTTGAAACTTGACTCTTCATAGTTTGGGCAGTCGTTGAATTTGATGAGATTTTGTGAACTAATTTGTGCATAATTGTCTTGAGTAGTTATCCTAATGCAGTAAATTTCCTCCTTGGCTAGTCATATTATCTTTGTTGTCCTCCCTGATTTGTCTGTTGGTTATTCAATTGATTATTTTGAGGATAGGTGAGTTGATTATTTTATACGTTGTTGGGAGTGTATCTTTTTTGTGCAACTTGGGGTTTGTTTTGTGGTACATTGGGATTTCGTACGTTCCACATAGTTCTAGCATCAACTATTCCATCATTTGTAACATTTTTTTTTTGGCCCAAATCTTGGGTTTCTCATTCGAACTAGAAGAGTTGTATTTTGGGTTGTTTAGCTTAATCACTCCCCTTGATATGATAGCTCTTTCAATGTGTAGTCCCTTTTCAATAGTCTCTTCAAAGTTAGTGGGGCACAATATGGTGAGTTGATAATTGATTTCTACTTGAACATTGGAAACAAATATATCCATGAGTTCTTTATTGGGAATAGGCCAATTGCACCTACTAGATTTATGTCTCCATTGTTAGGGTTAGAGATGGCAGATATCTAACAATTAAATGCAGATTTAAATAATAAACAGAGAAACTAAAACATACACAGAATAAATCATAACACAGAGAATTTAACGTGGTTCACCCAATCTGGGCTACATCCACCAAACCGCAGCCATCCAATCCTTTTATTATCCAGTGCAAAACCTATTACAATCTCACGAATAATCACGTTTTTCTTCATACTGTAACCCCCATCCCAACCCCTTTAACAAGCTTTTAGAAGCTTCCGTATCTAGTTTTTACAAATGCCTGGCTTTCTTTTCGAGATTTTTCCTTTTCAACATGACGCCAAAAATAGCAATGCCGCCTAACCGTACTGGCTCCACCGGCCCCGAACCCCGGCGTAGGGCGGGGCCAGGGTACAGATACCATGGGCCATATAGTATAGCATGACCGGCCATACCAACAATCTCCCACTTGGAGACTGATCAGGCTCCACACCATCACAACCTCCCACTTGGAGACTGATCCTGGACAACACTGCTGCACTTACAGCTCCCACTGGAAATAAGGAATTTGGACCTTGCTGCTATGTTATACGTGAAATCAACCTTGAAGGCCAACCAAAGCTGAAGAGGAGCTCAGCTTCTCCCTTGGCACCGCCTTCGTAAACATATCCGCTGGATTGACATCTGTATGTATCTTGTCCAACTTGACCTGCCCATCTTCCAACACTGACCGAATAAAATGATATCTCAATTGTATTTGTTTTGTTTTAGAATGCAAGGCAGAATTCTTTGCAAGATGTATGGCACTTTGACTGTCTGTAAATAAATAATTTTTATCTTGTTGTTTCCCCAACTCAGCCATGAAAAATTGTAGCCATATCATCTCCTTGGCCGCCTCTGTTGCAGCAACATACTCTACCTCTGTGGTAGATAAAGCAACCACCTTTTGCAATCGAGAAATCCAACTCACTGCTGTCCCACCAACTGTAAATACATAACCTGTAGTACTCTGCCTGGTATCGATATCCCCTGCCAAATCTGAGTCAACATAGCCTTTTAAATTAGTATTAGAGCCCCCAAAACATAAACATTTATTGGATGTACCTCTCAAATACCTGAGAATCCATTTTACTGCATTCCAATGCTCAACTCCAGGATGACTCAAATACCCGCTAACAACTCCTACGGCATGTGCAATATCTGGTCTAGTACATA